>CM053325.1:12928140-13305640 GCA_028583605.1 Dastarcus helophoroides | reverse complement strand
AAATTTTAAAAAAGGTATACAACTTCGAAAGTTGATTGAATATACTCAATCTACGCTTCAAAGTCAAGTCAAAATATCCAAAAAATAATCTCAATTTTGAAAAGGGGTCGGAATTTTTTATGAGTAACAATTCGATAAAAGTCGAAGTTTTCAAAAAAATTAAGTTAAAACTCCAAAAAAAAATCGACATTTTGGCAGTTGATAGTTTCCAATAGAAAAACTTCGAGAAAAGTTCAGTTTCCAAAAAAAAGTGGAAATATCAAAATGCCCAATTTTCAAATAAAGCCAATATTTTAAAATAAATCAAGATTTTAAAAAAAGTCGAAATTTTCAAGAAATGCCAAAATATTCAAAAGGGGATGAAATTTTTAAAATAATGTCAAGAAAAGCCATTCTTTAAAAGGTAAAAATTCCCAAAGTTGGGGAAATTTTAAAGTTAGAATTTGAAAAAGGACGAAATTAAAAAATTTAAATTTTGAAAGAAGTCAAAATTAAAAAAAAAATATATTTAGTATTTTTTTATTCATCAAAGGAGATTTCTAAACAGATAAATTTTCCTCTTTTATGTTGTTGTTTTGCTTGAAAATGACAGTGTAGGGGCCCACGCGCTGTTCGACTGTCGAACATTAGTTAACATTAGTTTTGTAGCGTCGCATTGCTATCTATTCCTTAAGATTCACGTTTTACTTCGTGCTAGAAATCTTTCATCATTAATTAGCGATCCCTAGGCTGCCTTACCTCTAACCTGGTAACGTAATAAGATCTGTTGACCTACGAAGTTGTAAACCATTGTGTTAGAAATCTTTCGCTATTAATTAGCGAACCCAAGTCTACCTTACCTCTAACCTGGTAACGTAATAAGGGTCTGTTGACCTATGAAGTTGTAAACCATTTATTGCGAACAGCTGCGCCATGTGTTATGGCTTACATATAACCTCACAAATTCGCGTTTATATTTGAACATTTTAATTTATGTACCTTCGTTTTTTTTTTCTTCAAGAACGAAAACAATATTTTTAAATTTGAGGTAGTAAATAATATTTTTGCATAATTATCATTGGTGACCATAACAACGATGTCAGTAAAGACAGCTGAACTTCCAAAGTCAAGGAATTAAAGTTGTTCTGATTCTAAACTGAAAGTAGAAAGGGGATAACGTTTTTAAGTTCGTCAACTAAGCAAATTGGTTGTTCAGAACTTCTAGCAAGTTCGCGAATACGATTTAAAGGGATGCATACACCTTACGATTTAAAGGGGTGCATGCATTTTACGACTTCAACATTACATAGTTTGTTACAATGCTTAAACCTGCACACTTAACTTGTTCACGGAGATACGGGGACAAAGTACTTATCAACCTGCAGGAAAATTGTGTGGGAGATTTAAAAAGGCGATTTACGTTGAAGGTTTAGAAATGACTTCAATTTTTCGTTAACGCCTTCGCTAGTAATGAACGAAATTCGCTCTCATATGATGCAACAATTTTTCTGCTAATGACGCGTATTTATTTCGCTGATTTAATTTATGTAAATCTCAATATTCTCATCGGTATAACTTTCATTTAAATTGGATTTTGTAAGCTATGAAATATTTCCTTACGAAATCCGCTTCAATGGGAATAATTCTAGATAATTATGCGATTTCAGCTTCATTCTTAGAGAATGTTAGCTAGTCGCGTTGACGATTACTAATAAAATAATGGAATCACCACGTAGTATCTAATAATAGACGGCTTGTGTAGCAAATTATAATATTATTATCAAATATTCATCACGATTACCCACTTGGGATTTAATTTAAAGCACTTAAAGTTATTAAATTAATTTTTACCACCGCCTAACTGTCCCTGATAAAAAGTTGGAAACCATCTGCCTCCTAGTCAGAATTATAAAGCCACCCTTGCAGGTATAATTAAAAAAAAGTAATAAATCCCTAAATTTATTCATTTAAAAATCGCATAGTCCGACATATTTTAAAAACCTCGATATAAAACGACCTGAATGCAAACGCAAGTTGTAATACTCGCCCTCGTTTCCGCCTTTTATAAAATAGACGAACATCTGCCCCCGACCCACATGACTTTTACAGCTTTCTACGATTACGTACACGAGTATTAAATTTCCTCGGGGCTCTGCTGTGTTAATTTTTGTTTGCCAGATCCCGTTTTAGCGTTATTACGTTTTCGTTTTAAACAAAAGCGCGATTTATGACTGGCGACGTTTGAGGCTCGTAAAATCGCAAATACGTCTTAAAAAGTTAAAATTTTTCGACAATTCGTTTATTCCCAGGCAGTCGGCAAAAGGTCGGTAATTTATGCGAAATATAAAAATTCATTATTCTGGTTTAAATCGAGCTATATAGACGTAATTATGCGACTAAAAACCAATTAGTATTCCCTCGTTCTCTATGCAATTAATGTAAATTTATTCTGTTTGTGGATTTCGGGTATTTTTCGAGCTTTCTTTGCTAATAGCGAAATAATTGAACGGACAACGGGGGACGATTATCCGTGAATATGGGGGCTATTTACGATTCATCAAGATCAACCTGGCAAAAGCTTTAGGTCAAAGTTGACCCCCGTGAAATACGAAAAACCTGATTCCTGGTGATCCAGAAGTCCATCTACTTAGGGTTGGTTATTCCCAACAGTTCAGAATTTTTTCTCGAAACGACTTTTAATTAGTGAAAATGGGGTCCATTTACGATTCATCAGATCAACCGGGCAAAAACTTTTGGTGAAAGTTGACTCCCATGAAATGCGGAAAACCTGATTACTCATGATAAATGGTGGTGATCCAAAAATCCATCTACTTCGGATTGGTTATTCCCAACAGTTCAAGATTTTTCTCTTTTTTTTTTAATTTCAGCCTTAAACAGAAAATTCTAACAAAAAAGACGAAACTTCGAGTAAAAAATTTCAAATTTCGAAATAGTAGGTCGAAATTCTGAGAAAAATATCTAACTTTCGAAAAAAAAATCTAAATTTCGATTTTTATTCTCGGATTTTTCTCGAAACGACATTTAATTCGTATTATGATCTAAAGAATCAAACCTTCAGGAAAAAAAACCAAATTAGAAGAAAAAAATTTACAATTAAGAACGAAATTAAAATATGGGGGCGAACGTAGAAATGTTTACCTTTTTTTTTTAATTTCAACCTTAAACAGAAAATTCCAAAAAAAGGACGAAACTTCGAGCAAAAAAATTCCAAATTTCGAAATAGTACGTCGAATTTTTGAGAAAAATATCTAACTTTCGCAAAAAGAATCTAAATTTCGATTTTTAATCTCGAGTTTTTCTCGAAACAACATTAAATTCATATTATGAACTTAAGAATCAAACTTTCAGGAAAAAATACCAAATTAGGAGAAAAAAATTTACAATTGAGAAGAATGCAAGAAGAATGCAACCTAGACTACAAATTCATGCAGCCCTCCAGGCGTGTATAGTGAATCATAGGTAGCTGAACTACCAACAGTTGAAACACTGCCCACCTAGCGAAGCGGTTGCTCTCTAGGAGAGTTCCCAGAAGACAAGAATTCTATAATGCACAGACCAATAGGTTTGAACATATATTAGATTCGAAGTTTGTTTTTCCAAACTTCGAATCTAATATATGTTCAAACCTATTGGTCTGTGCATTATAGAATTGAGAAGAAAATTAAAATATGGAGGCGAACGTCGAAATTTTTACCTTTTTTTCTTTTGAATTTCAACCTTAAACAGAAAATTCCAAGAAAAAAGACGAAACTTCGAGAAAAGTCCAAATTACGAAATAGTAGGTCGAGATTCTGAGAAAAATATCGAACTTTCGAAAACAGAATCTAAATTTCGATTTTTAACCTCGGACTTTCCTCGAAATTACATTTAATTCGTATTCTGAAATGAAGAATCAAACTTTTAAGAAAAAAAAGGAAATTGGGAGAAAAAAATACAATTGAGAACAAAATTAAAATATGGAGGGGAACGTCGAAATTTTTACCCTTTTTTTTTAATTTCAACCTTAAAGAGAAAATTCCAAAAAAAATAACGAAACTTCGAGAAAACAGTTCACATTTCGTAATAGTAGGACGAAATTCTGATAAGAATTTCGAAATTTTGAAAATAGAATCTAAATTTCGATTTTTAATCTCGAATTTTTCTCAGAATTTCGAAAAAAGAATCCAAGTTTCGATTTCTATCTCGAAATATATATTTTTTGTCGCCTTGGAAACCAAATTTGTGGAAAAATAATCCAAATTTGGTGCAAAAAAAAACTGAAATTTACCAAAAAGAAACTTCCGAGTCCAACGTGGATTTTTAAACTTTTTTTCAAAAAAGAGCCGAAACTTCGAGAAAAAGTTCCAAAATTTTAATTAATAGGGTTAAATTTCGGAAATTCGAGACAAAATATCCAAGACAAGATTTGTTTTTCAATTTTTGAAGATAACCAAGGACCAGTCCGTTCCACCAAAACAAAAAATTTATCCACATCAAATAAGCGTCTGATTCTCGATCTTTAACATGTTGGGCGAACAAGGGAAAACACGTTTAAAAGTGCCAATGTCTCACTACACATAATCACTCACAGAAATGTTTAAACGAGTTTAAAATTTCTCATAATTATATGACAATCAAATCTGCTTGATAACATTTTTTAATTAACTGGCACGTTAACTAGAAACCATCTCACTGCATGCACTCACTTAGAGAAAAAATCCAAACCACGACAACGTTTTTGAATTGACAACATTTTTGAATTAACCAACATGTCAGATAGAATTCGTCGCACTGCACACAATCGCCTAAGAAAAAAATCCAAACTTTAACCAAATAATAATTTGATCTCGTGACTGCTCACTGGTCAGATGGGGAGCCCTAATTCAACGAACCCGACTAGCTCTGGGCCGATTCATCAGTTTTAATCTTCGCTCTTTCATTGCTCTTTTGACTATTATTCTTTTGGCCTAATGTGGCCAGTTTGAGAAAGGCGCATCCAAGAGACGTTCTTTAGTTTCTCAACAAGGTTGGGTGGCTGAATGAATGACCTCAATCATGGGGATAGCACAATGGGCCCGGTAATGGTGGCCTAAATCACCTACCTCGAATCCAGAACCCAGATTATTCTGCTACATTCTTTTGTCGGATAGTTTACTGCACTTGTGCTCTTACATGTCCTACTCATGCAAGTACAGTCGACTCCCGCTGAAGTTGCGCCCGTTAAAGTTATCCACTCGTTAAAGTTGACAGGATACGATCGCTGAAGTTGCGCGGATATTCCCCCACTCTAATTTTCAAACAACGAATTAGACTTCCGAGTTTTAGCGCCACTTTTGAATAACCCACTCAACCACACAAGGGGCAATAAAACATATATATTTTTTGACAACTGGTAGGGATAACGAGGAGTAGCAACTTTAACGGTCGATCCAGTCCGGTGAGCGCAACTTTAGCGGGAGTCTACTGTTGTGTGTTCTTCAGTGGTCTGCTTTTGTTCCTCTACCAATTAAGTTAATTTAATTTTCTTGTTCGAGATGAAGCGTTTACCATTTAATCTGAACATACACTTTTCTCGACTATGAACTTGTTGCAACTAATTTATCTTTCTATTACCAAAAATATTGCAAATAAGCTGTAGCAGACAGCCGATTTCGAGAGTAACATTATGTGAAATGAATGAGTAGAGTTCAGAGTAGTGGTGACAATTGCTTCGTGATTAGGAGTCTGGCCTCTAACGTGACCGTCCTGGGTTCGACTGCCAGTCGCTGATCACATATTTTTAATTCTACTACAAAGTCACCGCACCGCTAAAGTTAATTTATGAATGTGTTACTATATTTTATTTTGTCTCTGCATCATTTTGTAGGAGCCTGCCATCTTTCATTTAATTGAGATTTCCATCATGGTTACTGTATCACAATAAATATTATGTCCATCTAACTACTAATTTAACGTTGAAATTGAACTGACATTGTTAATACACACAGACGTGTGCGTGCAGATTATTAGACTCAAACATAATTGATGTTATCTTTATTTAATTAAGAGCAATTTTAAGGATTTATTTTTTATATGGCAACAATACTTTGACAGTTGGTTTGTTATTGGTAACATTGTTCAATTATAGTACACTTGTTAGCATCAGCGTTACGAATAGATGCGTGATTTTCGTTATTTCTTCCACTAAAATTTACTAATTTACTAATAGTTTCTGAGTTGCCTTTTATTTAAAGTTTAATCCACTCGCAAAAAAGGTTACCCCATTGGGAGTAAGATGAGGAAACAAAGATAGATGGCGATGAACCGCCTTCTTAAACAAGGATAGGTTGTAATTCTTGGGCAAAATTGCTTTTGGTAACGAGTTCCATAGCTTAGAAGTTTCAAAGAATAAAGAGTCTCCGTAGATAGAAGTCCTCACTGTGTCAACCTGGACAGCACGGGAATTTGCTGTATGCAACTGTCTTGTATGCCTCAAGAATCTGCCCCTGGGGGGATCAATCCTATTAGATCCTGCGAGCATCTTCCATGATAGTACTTGTAGAAAAGAGACAAGTCACCATCCATTCGCCTGTGCTCTAGTGTTTCCAGATAATGGTCATCAATTAGACGAAATTAGGGCACTTTAACTCTGCTAACTGGGAATAATTAAGAGACTTCTTTGCATCTTTCCCATGGCAGGAAGTCTGCTTTTTAACTCAGACAACCCTTCCTTAGTCGCCGAATCCATCACTGAAACTATCCTGATTGGTATGGAATGCTCAACCCTCCACTCCCAAAAGAAATCTGCCTCCAGTCAATCTTGGTTCAGCAAAGGTTGTTGACGATATTGTAGTTATGGGCTTAGCTAGGATTTTCTTTCAGGGGGGAGGGCAAACTGGAGCAATGATATTTATTGGATGGGCAAGAAGTGTTTTCTAATCTTTCTTGGTTTCAGGAAACAAGATTTGTATTTCAATTTTTAAAGATAACCAAGGACTAGTTCGTTGCACCAAAAAAAAAAGGTAATTACAATTACAAGAACCGATAGCTTCGATCTCCCTAGAGCAAGGGTCTCCAAACATTCCAGCCCTAGGGCTATACTAATTGCTCCAGTAGGTTCACAGAACCAAAGACATCTGCTGGTCAGAAGGGAAATAGCTAATATCCTCTATGTCGTTACTATCCCCATACGCTACCATACGGTGCTAGTGGTACTTTCGAAAACACCGTCCACAATAACAATTAGACATTAATATTTTTTACAAGTGTAGTGGAGCTAGTTGTATGTTTAGTTTAAATTTTCAGCGTATTGTAGGAAATGTAAATTGTAGAATTTAGTACGTAAGAATATTTTCTAGAAAGATCTGATAAGGGAAAGCGGCCGCGATAATGAAGCAAACGGCAGATAAGCGTTCCAGAAATGTCGGCAAACGATAAGCCTTATCTGCCGAAAACTTCTAGAAACCGGAAGCGAGGACTATATAAGGCGGTCGCCTTTCCCTCGAGTTAGTCGGTCAATTAATCAATGTAGTTAGTAAGTTAGTAGTTAGAAGTATTAGTTACAGTGTTCCGAGTTTGGTTTGGGAATAAAGTGGTATAATTCACACGTGGTAATCACTTCGAACAGATAGCCCGCAACAGTATTATATTTACCAGTCAGCTCTGTTCAATAAGTATATAAAAGCGAGTTATTATTGGGTGTTTTATTGAAATTACCACAGCAACAATACAACGATAAGCCATTAGGTGTCGCGCGAGCCATATTGATAAAATTTGTGGACTTGCTTTGGTCCGCAGCCGTAGTTTGAAGACCCTCTGCTCTAGAGTAACATTTTTGAAGCATGCAACACAGTCAGTAAATTCCTGGCAGTCTAACTTGGCACAGTGCGAGCTTCTATCTATTGACACTCTTTCTTTCAAATAATTTTCAAACTCTGGAATTCTTTGCCAAGCAGAATTTTCTCTGAGAATTACAACTTGGTCTCGTTATACCACGTGGCGGTTCATCATCATCTATCTTAATTTGCTACTGCTAATGAAGAGTGCTCCAATGGGATAATAGGGTGGGTTATGTCATTGGCACGTAGAATGTAATTAAAATGACTAAAGCAAAACAAAAAAAAAGATATTTAGCTGCAGCCGACGAGGAGGAAGTAAGCATTAAATTGCATTTCGATTTTCTGTCCACGATCTATCAATCAAAAAAATATTTGATGAATTAATAATTAATAATTGAAGGGTAACTGTGTGCAGTGTCTTCTCTGTCATTGTCCATAGACCAGGCCAACTGTAATGCGTGGCAGAAGACAGGAAGGCATCATGAGCAATACTTACCCTATTCCGTTTTTCAATATGGATGTATTTGATCATACGATCATAGTAACTCGAAGATAATTCTATATTCTCCCTTTTAACCAACCTGAGAGAAGGGAAGTTTAGGGTGTATTTACGAGGTGCGACAATTTATAAACGAGACTGGGTGATGACGTTTTCCAGAAAGCCAGGTGTTCAATTTTTTCACTAGGCATCATTAGGTTTATTTCAGCCGAGCCTTTCTGATTAGTTTCTGATTAATCCATGAACTAATTTGTACGCATACGTGCCCTCCGTATTAAACTCCGACTGGTTTGGGATTGCACCACGTTGGAACGCACGTTGGGACTTCTCGGAAAACCCTTGGTCTTCGCCGTCAGTTTCATTCGAAGGAGACGAAAATAAATCTTCATCACATATAAATCCCAACACATCACAAATCAATTCACGGACTAGTCAGAGCACTCTTGGAACACCGGATTGCCAGTTGGGTAGGAGTTTGCACTTGGTTGGAACAGTAAATTTTGAATGCACATGCGCCGGACGGTTGCAAACTAGTTTGATGTTCGGTTGGAACAAACCTATTACAGTAACTCAAGAGTAACATCATTAACTTTAAACTAGTTTCAAAAGCAAACTAAATTGAACAGAGATGGTGAGTTTATCGTAAACAGAGATATGAAACTACCTGCGCTCCATTCCTGAACCTTCAACTTCGCTAGCAGTTTGCACCCCTCCATTATCCCTCGACGTAAAAAGTACAGTCTCGTTTATAAATTATCGCACCTCGTATGATGCTTAGCAGAGTTTCAGTCTTTCTCTGCAAATACGTGCCTTGACATTGCTTCTTATTTTAGCTTGTCACTTGTCTGTTTACATCTTGTTTATGATCCTTCTTCTTTGCACACTACAAAATGGTAAAGAGATTAATGAAAGAAAGTCGATTAACATTAACCTCTCAAGACATTTCCTTTTAGTTTCTTACTCCGATTTGTCATGGACTTGTTTGGTATTTAATGCTCGCCATTTCACTTCCTCTTTTTTTACTGAGAGTGACATTTTGTTATTTATTATAAGTTGACCATATAACATATTATTTTACCAAGTTGTCAATTCTTTGACTCGGTGTTCGTCACTATCGTCGCCGCGCAGGTGCAACATATGTACCCGCACCCGGCTCTACGAGTGACCGAAGAAAGTGGATGATATCTCCTTTTGAGTCATTAAATTTTACTGCACACCACTACCGTTGGTTAAGGTTTGCTCTGTTATTGGAAAATGTCATGTCATAAAACTATGTCATGTAATTTTCCATCAAATCAGTTGTAATATAGCTTTTTGGATAAAGGATAGCTTTCTTTAGACGATTTGTTATTTTAAATTGCGATTAACTCCAAAATTCCTTATCGTAATAACGTACGTACACACAGACTGACAGTGGTGGTCACTCTATGTGTACGTATGTTATCACGCTACAAGTCGCAATTCCTGACTGATTATTACCATTCTTGCTTCTGGGATCCATAATTTGTCAGAATAGAGCCCTATTGATTTTGGAGATGATTGGTCAAATAGTTTAAATTTCATTAAAAAAAAACGAACTTTATTATAGAAAAATTTAACTTAGGAACCTCAAATCCTTACAACTTTTAGCAATATTGTAGGTCAATTTCCTATTAAGTACAGTAAAAGAGTAAGGCCTAATTTGCTTTCGTTTTCGAGAATGACTAATTTAATGAAAAGTTTTTTCTTTTCATTTATCAAATTGTTTTGTGCTTTTAGTGCAAGTAATCTGTACATAGATGGCAAAAGCATGTCAAAGCTGACACGTCAAATTTATTTCTTTTGGAACTATAATCACATTCAATAATGTGACGTGATAGATGAAACTCTAGAAACTGCACATTATACCGTTAATAGAAAGTACCGAAATGAAATGTATTTCATTAATTGTCATCAAAATAGAATTGAAATACAAATCTTGTCCCCTGAAACCAAAAAACATTAAAAAACACAACAAAGGTTGTTCTAACGCATTTCAATAGTCAAACTATAACTATCCCTCTGAAGATGATAACTTGGCTATTCGAAACGCGTTAATTTTGGTTGAACTGACTGGTCCTTGGTTATCTTCAGACACTGAAATACAAATCTTGTCCTCTGAAACCAAGAAAGATTAAACAACACAACAAAGGTTGCTCTAACACATTTCAATAGTTAAACTATAACTATCTCTCTGAAGATGATAGCTTGGCTATCGAAACGCGTTAGAGCAGCCTCTTTTGTGTTGTTTAATAAAAATGTTTTGTTCGACTGTCAGTATCTTTTTTAGTGAACTTTCTGTAAGGATTTAAAGACAAAATTGTTCGATGCGCAATTTGTGCAGCTTCTATTTCCATAATTTTGGTGGAACTGACTGGTCCTTGGTTATCTTCAGACATTGAAATACAAATCTTGTCCCCTGAAACCAAGAAAGATTAAACAACACAACAAAGGTTGCTCTAACGCATTTCAATAGTGAAACTATAACTACCCCTCTGAAGATGACAGCTTAGCTATCGAAACGCGTTAGAGCAGCCTCTCTTGTGTTGTTTAATCTTTCTTGGTTTCAGGGGACAAGATTTGTATTTCAATGTCTGAAGATAACCAAGGACCAGTCAGTTCCACTAAAATTATGGAAATAGAAGCTGCACAAATTGCGCATCGAACAATTTTGGCTTTAAATCCTTACAGAAAGTTCACTAAACAAAATACTGACAGTCGAACGAAACATTTTTATTCGCAACCACTGTAACTGGTCATTATCAAAAACGCAGTAGGATGCAGACTATTTTTTTGTGAAACGCTTGTGGCAGAAGGTATGTTTGATGTCAAGAATAATCTTGAGAGTGAAGTAGATTTGCATGTTAAACTTGAAGACGAACCATCTGCTATATTTCTGGAAGTTTATATTAAACCAATTTCTGTGGTGTCCACTTCTGGTTTTACCAGCGATTTTTATATACTGTGCAAAATGCACTTCAGTCAAAAAAATAAATAATTTAAATTCAGATTGTATTTATTCAGTAAATGTTAATGTTCACTGGTATGCAACCAGTGATTCATGAAAGTGTAAGAAGTATTACTGTCGAAATTTTTGAATTAGAAGTCGATCTATTAAAAAGTTAAAAAAAAAGTTGTAATATTTATGTAAAACGTTTAACTTTTTGACTTCAGATAACGTAAATATTATGTGTAATAAATATTTGAATACCTTCAGTTAACTCATGTCCTAAATTTAAACTTATAACCAGGGGCGGCCTTAGCCATTGCGAGGCTCCGGGCGGGTAGATCTTTAAGAGGCCCTCGTCTTTGTGGAATTAGTTTTAACATAGACGTAGTCAGAATAGGGCGCTTGCCCCCCCCTCCTCCCAGCTCGTGTGGTTAACGAAAATTTATATTGAACTGAGAAGAATTTCTCTAAAAAATTTCCATTCGACAAAAGTCGTCCTTCTTTAAGCTATTGATATTTTCTCAAAATTTCGACTTATTTCACGAAATTCGTCTTTTTTCATAAATTTCTTTGCAAATTTCAAATGTATTCCTAAAATTCGATTTATTTTATCAGAATCCAACAACTAAAAATTTCGAATTTTTAACAATTCTCAAAATTAGTTTTTTCTGGAAACTTCGACTTCTCTATAAACTTTGATTTTCTGAAAATTTCGACTTTTTTTATCAAGATTTACCCTTTTGCTTAAAACTTGATCGATTTTTTGATAACAATATTTACCTGGAAATTTTTATAATGACTCTTTTAGAAATTTTGTAAAAAGACAAAAATTCCGAGAAAATATCCCTTGGAATGGGGAAATACAACTTGTTTCTCAAAATTTCGACGATTATTTCAATATTGGACATTTTCTGACTCAGGGTAGGGCAGAACAGGGCGCATGTCTGCGTCTGATTCAAGCGCTCAAGAAAAAAATCCAGAAATTACATTTTTCTCAAAATTTGTCCTTTTTCCAAAATTTCGACAAAATTTGACTCTGAAGAATTTCGAGTGTTTACCAAATGTTGACTTTTTTCTCAAAATTTCGATCTTTTTTTTTTGTTTTTCAAGGGAAAAAATCGAAGTTTCCAAAAAAAAACAAATTTAGATATTTTTCTCAAAATCCGCCTTTTTTTCGCAAATTTAAAATTATCCTAAAATCCCATCCTGTATGTTCCCGGAAAACTGAATATTTTTCCTGGAAATTCGTATCTTTCTTAAAATGTTGACTTTTTTTCAAGACTCGTTTTTTTCACAAACGGACGGGAATTCTCAAAGTTGCACTTTTTCTTTAAGTTTGAATTTTTTCTGGAAAATTTCGATCTTTGATGCTTCATTTGGTAGTTTTTCTAGAAATGTCGACTGCTTTTCAGGGATTTCGTTTTTTTTAATTCCTTTATTTTTATTAACATCGGGTTTTTCTAAAGATTTTGATCATTTGGAATTTGATTTTTCAGAACTTTTAACAGGTTTCTTAAAATTTGCCTTTTTCCCGATATTTTTATATCAAAATTCAATATTCAACTTTACTAAAAATTTTCAATTTCTCTTAAAATTAGTTTAATTTCGTCTTTTCAGAAATTTCGACTTTATTCTCGAAATTCCACTTTTTGGGTTCTTCTTTCAGAAATCATTTTTTCTATCAAAATTGGGCCACTTTTCTGAATATTTGTCTTTTCCTTAAATTTTGACTTTTTTAAATTTGACTAGAAATTTCATCTTCATATGTCGTCATATTTTCGAAATATTGACTTTAATTTCAAAATGCCATGTTTTAGTTTCTGGAATTTTCTGGACTTTTTTCTTGAAATTGGCTTTTCCTTTAAATTTCAGTTTTCCCGAAATAGGTCTGTTTTCTCTAAATTAGGTCGGCATATTATCAAAAATTAAAAATGTTGCGAAAAATATTTTTGGGTAATTTCGAGAAAAAGATTTCTTGTACATTCAATTTCTTTATTGAAATTTAAATATTATGTCAAAAGTAGAATAAAAAAGTAAACATTTCGAGAAAAGCATTTTTGGAAATTGCAAATTTTTTTACAACATTTGGTCTTTGGAAATATTTTGGCATATTTAGAAATTTCGAGTTCTTCTGAAAGGTTGGGTTTTTATTCAATTTGGGTTTTCTAAAAAATCCTTTCCCAAAATAGGGGTTTTTTCACAAAAATTGGTCGCTTTGGAAATTGCGACTTTATTCTACATTTTTCTCTCAAAATTGAACTTTCAATTTTTTAAGTATTCGTTTTTTTTCTGATTTTTTTGCAAATTTAAGTTTCCGAAAATTTCATGTTTCTCAAAAGTTGTCTTATTCTGGAAATTTTGACTCGTACTAGAAATCGGGATGTTTTATGCTTCTGAAAATTTCCGTTTACAGTGAAGAATTTTTCTCAAAGTTACAACTTTTTTTGAAAATTACATCTTTTTTTCACAAAATTCCACCTTTAACAATATAATTTTTTCGAATGTTCAACAATTTTTGAGATTTTTCGAAAGGTTAGAATTTTATTTTAAACACGAATTTGTAAACATTCCAACTTTTTCCCAAAATTCGTTTTTCCTCGCCTCCTTCAAAATTAAAATTTCTCTTAAAAATGTTTACTTTTCTTTAAGAGATTCCAACCTTTTTCTTAACATTTCGACGGTATTTTTTAAAATCGTTATTTTTTGAAATCTTCGAAATGTGGATAGTTTTTAAAGTTTTCCGAAAGGATCAGTTTTTATTTTAGATTTAATTTTCTGACTGTTTTCGCAAAGTTCGACTCTATTTCCAAATTTCTAAGTTAATCTGAAAATTCGATTACTCAATTCATGTAGTTAAATGAAAATATACATATACTCGGAACGTTTCCGGTTTTCTTTTTTTATCAATTTTTCAAAATGATTCTTGCCCCTCCTTGAACTAAATCCTGCCTACGTTTATGTATTTCAATGATGATGCTTGACTAGAAATGCAAAGTCATAAATAAATATATTTGGACTTTTAAAATTGTTTATTGGAAACTAAGAAAAATTAATAAACACAAAGATTTTTTTTTGGTGGAACGGACCGGTCCTTGGGTATCTTCAAAAAAATCCTTCTTGGCTTCAGCGGACAAGTTTTGTACTTCAATTTTAAAACACAAAGATAACAAGCTATTCATCATGATAAATAAGGTGCATTAATGTCTTAAAAGGATCAGGGATTTAAAAATGATAACGACTGCTCTAATATAAAAGCATAATCCGACGACAGTTGACAGCTGAAATGAAACACGGGAATTCCCCGAATCGCAAACACGAAGAAAATGGAGTACTATCAGATTTTGTTTAGCCCTTGTAGTTGGTAGCACTTGTGGCATTGGTACGAAATTTCGTCAATGTGAAAGAGAAGGAAAGGAACATTCATTGGAGCGAATGAGACAGATATCAGCGCGATAACTACCACGCAAGGGAGCAGCGAGTCCAGTTTTATAATGCGCGGTTAAGGCTCGAAATTTAAATGAACATTAGAATTCGTGCTATTGAGCGAGTGCGCTAGGCCCCCTACAAGAGCGAGGCCCTGGGCGGTTGCCCTGCTTGGCACCCCCAAAAACCGGTCCTGCTTATAACGGGGAAGTCCTGGGCAAGCTCGTTATACCTTCAAATGTATTGCAAACCTTTGGAAAACTCTGCTAGACCTTTTTTTTAAGTTCTGTAAAATTCCGCAAAATCTTGTAAGATTCTATAAGCTTTGGAAAACCTTGAAACCTCCAATCTCCTTTGCTTTAGTAATTTTAACGAAGTTAGGCAACTTTTGTAGATTTGGAATATCAAACTGACGAGATCTAACAGGATCGAAACCGGTCTTTGGTTTCCAAATTTCGAATCTAATAAATGTTCAAACCTATTGGTCTGTTAATCAGGTGCTGTATCTGCTGTTTCCTTAGCCGATCTGAAGCAACGATTGATAACGGTTTGACGGAAAAAAAAAGATGGCACCAGAAACTACCATCTGCGTAGCTGTATATCGGATTGGTAGTTGAAGCTAAGAGATCGTTTATGTGTAACAGAATCACGGTAAGACATAGGGTAGACCCCTGAGGCACCCCTGCATTAATCTCATTGAAAGGGAGTCGTGCTCATGCAGTTTTGTTAGTAGCGATGAAAAGGAAAATTACCGCTTGTGTATTTTTGTGTTATTTTTCTGTTTCTTCGTGAAAAGGATTGAAAAGGATTTATTTGTGAAGAAAAATTATTATCAAGTGGTTTTGAAATTTGGGCTTCAGTTAGAGGGAATTCGTGGGTGTTTTTGAATTTCCCTGACTTTTCATTTCATTTCAGCGTTTGCCTAGTAATTTTGGAAGGCTCTTTTTTTTGAAAACTAAGAATTATCACCATAATTGGGGGCGATATTTCAGCATCACAAGTTTTTTGCTTATTTGGATTGTTTCACAGTAAACAATTTTCTGTCTTTTTGATAATTATGTCAGTTATCCATAAATCATTTTCATTTTGTTCTTACCCTTGTTTCGTAATAATCAATTTAAATGTAATATATTTTTGGCGCGAATTTCAAAATTATCTCGCTCGACAGTGGACGTTTCCATTTTTTTTTATATTCTATGTCAAATGGCGCCCAAGTTTTTTGACCATCGACTTATCGGTATGTTATTTCCTTTATTACGTAAATTTGGATCGGAATCCGCGAACCCAGCTCTCCAACGACCAACTAGCTTCCGGAGCTGATGCACCTTCTTTTTTTTTTCTTTTTTTTGAAATGAAGGTGTCACTATAAACCGATTGTTTGGGATTTGTGTGTTTAATTTTATTTAATTTCTAAAATTTTATTTTCTTGCTACTATTTTTAAAAGGCTTAAACTTAACACACTTCATGGGGCCTTTTAGAAAATAATTATGTCAATGGGTTAGATTTCCTCCGAGTTTGCTTCAGTTAGTTTTCCTCCTTGTTTGCGTTTGTCATTTTCCTAATATAAAAAGGAAGCCCTTTTTTCCAAATTTTGCAACCCACTGCCCAGCTTGACACAGTGAGGAATTCTGTCCACGGAGGCTCTTTTTTCTATTGAACTTCCAAGCTGTGGAACTCGTTACCGAATGGAATTTTCCCCAATAATTACAACCTATCCTTGTTTAAGAAGGTGGTTCATCGCCATCTTTGCTTATTTCCGAATCCCTTTCGCGGTGCTTTGAAGGCATAATAGATTTATCCTTTGCGAGTGGATTGAACATTAAAAAAAATAGTTTATCATCATTCATCTTTTAACCACTTTCACTATCTGTTCTTCTATATGTTTTTTAACTATTCAACGTTGACTAATAGGTCTATAAGAAGCAATGATATCACGAAATAATTGATCATAAAAATCCTGATTCTTCTAAACCGAAGCCATTGCGCCCGAGGCATTGCGAAAAAGAATAACCTTGATTTTAGCGATCCATCACGCTTAACTTTTAAGCATCAGTGAAAAATATTTCGCGGTAACATTGTTTAACATGTTAATTACTACACAACGCTTGACAGCTTTGATGTAATTAGTAATTACATAAAAAAATAATCAAATACACAATAAATTAGACTGTAACACCATAATCATATCACCTTCCTAACAACCTGAGAATGTCTAGCCCGTTAATCATGCAATGGAACACCCAAGTATGTAATGTTAAAACCCAACAAAAGAAAAAGCAAACCTACCATCAACCAGTCCCTCATCGAACTTTAGCTTGCGAAATAAAATAATCCTTAAAGGGCACAAAGCACACTTACACAGTAATCACAAAACTGACCACCTTGCGGTTATTGTTCTTCGAATATTAAAAAAAAAAACGTGTAACACTTAATAATTTGAAATGAATCGACTGAATACATCAACTTATTCACACACACACCGACGCGCCAAACAAGCTAAGCAGCGGCGTGACTGGCGCGAGACGCCACGAAATCCGCCGAAACAGGACGAACAGAAAAAAGCTTACCTGTTGAATGGACCACTGTGTAGCTTAGCACGCAACAATAGATCTTATCAATAAGGGGAAAACGGTCGATGCGGTCGTCCGACGTTTCACGGACGAGTAATGTAACGAGGTACACGCCGGCTTTGTCATTAATAAGGATCCTCTGGGGAGTGGGTCAGAAACGTAACAGCGAGGGTTAGGAACATCTTACGATATAAATTGCGGTAATTTTGTTTTCCGTCTTTCTCTAGACGGCGGAGATGTCCTATTTGCATTCAGATAATACCACGTGACGTAAATGATGTCAATCGATCATTTTCCCAACTTGGTTAACGTCGGACAACTTTCAATTACATATTACTAGGAACGTAAACAGTTTGTTTTTTTACTTTTTTTAGTTCTTAACTGGGGCAGAATAGTTGTCTAACAAAAGGAGAATTTGGACAAATTGTTTATGAATCAATATACGTTGTGCGTGCTCCTAGGAGTATTAAAACTGTAATCTTCCCAAATCAAATTTATCAAACGTGCTTGTCTTTTTACCAGCTTAACTGTTTTTTATTAGTTTACCTGCCTTTTTACTAATTAACCTGTAATTTTATTAAATTACCATAACTGTTTTTGGTCACCCTAAAGCCCTACGCCACTTAAGCTAATTATTTTTCTAATTCTTTTTTGCTTCTTTTTCTGATCCCCACAGGAAGTCTAACCGTGTTATCTTTTGAAGGAATTCATTTTCTGCTTCGTTATTTAATAACTTTTTTAGTAACGTTGATTATAAAAAGTGGTGGTGCAGAACTCATTATCGACAAATATACGAAAATCTCGACTTTTCGTTTTAAAACTATTTATGCAGCAAAGTAAACCCATCTAGCGTGCTGCTGTCACTTTCTGTCTATTTTAAGTATGTTCTTTACTTGATCAACAACTTATACAGATAAATAAAAAATAAAATAAAATTTTATATTTTCTGTTTTGTATTTGGTACGTTGTATTTTGTATCTTGTATCTTGTATCTTGTGTCTTGTATTTTGTATCTTGTATTTTGTATCTTGTATTTTGTATCTTGTATCTTGTATCTTGTATCTTGCAGCTTGTATTTTGTATTTTGTATTTTGTATCTTGTATCTTGCAGCTTGTATTTTGTATTTTGTATTTTGTATTTTGTATTTTGTATTTGTATTTGTATTTTGTATTTTGTATTTTGTATTTTGTATTTTGTATTTGTATTTTGTATTTTGTATTTTGTATTTTGTATTTTGTATTTTGTATTTTGTATTTTGTATTTTGTATTTTGTATTTTGTATTTTGTATTTTGTATTTTGTATTTTGTATTTTGTATTTTGTATTTTGTATTTTGTATTTTGTATTTTGTATTTTGTATTTTGTATTTTGTATTTTGTATTTTGTATTTTGTATTTTGTATTTTGTATTTTGTATTTTGTATTTTGTATTTTGTATTTTGTATTTTGTATTTTGTATTTTGTATTTTGTATTTTGTATTTTGTATTTTGTATTTTGTATTTTGTATTTTGTATTTTGTATTTTGTATTTTGTATTTTGTATTTTGTATTTTGTATTTTGTATTTTGTATTTTGTATTTTGTATTTTGTATTTTGTATTTTGTATTTTGTATTTTGTATTTTGTATTTTGTATTTTGTATTTTGTATTTTGTATTTTGTATTTTGTATTTTGTATTTTGTATTTTGTATTTTGTATTTTGTATTTTGTATTTTGTATTTTGTATTTTGTATTTTGTATTTTGTATTTTGTATTTTGTATTTTGTATTTTGTATTTTGTATTTTGTATTTTGTATTTTGTATTTTGTATTTTGTATTTTGTATTTTGTATTTTGTATTTTGTATTTTGTATTTTGTATTTTGTATTTTGTATTTTGTATTTTGTATTTTGTATTTTGTATTTTGTATTTTGTATTTTGTATTTTGTATTTTGTATTTTGTATTTTGTATTTTGTATTTTGTATTTTGTATTTTGTATTTTGTATTTTGTATTTTGTATTTTGTATTTTGTATTTTGTATTTATTTTGTATTTTGTATTTTGTATTTTGTATTTTGTATTTTGTATTTTGTATTTTGTATTTTGTATTTTGTATTTTGTATTTTGTATTTTGTATTTTGTATTTTGTATTTTGTATTTTGTATTTTGTATTTTGTATTTTGTATTTTGTATTTTGTATTTTGTATTTTGTATTTTGTATTTAGTATTTTGTATTTTGTATTTTGTATTTTGTATTTTGTATTTTGTATTTTGTATTTTGTATTTTGTATTTTGTATTTTGTATTTTGTATTTTGTATTTTGTATTTTGTATTTTGTATTTTGTATTTTGTATTTTGTATTTTGTATTTTGTATTTTGTATTTTGTATTTTGTATTTTGCATTTTGCATTTTGCATGTTGCATTTTGCATTTTGCATTTTGCATTTTGCATTTTGCATTTTGCATTTTGCATTTTGTATTTTGTACTTTGTATTTTGTATCTCGTATATCATATCTCGTATCTCGTATCTTGTATCTTGTATTTTGTACCTTGTATTGTATTTTATATTTTGTATTTCGTATTTCGTATTTCGGATTTCGTATTTCGTATTTCGTATTTCGCATTTCGCATTTCGCATTTCGTATTGCGTATCTCGTCTCTCGTGTCTCGTGTCTCGTGTCTCGTGTCTCGTGTCTCGTGTCTCGTATCTCGTGTCTCGTATTTGGTATCTTGTATTTTGTATTTTGTATTTCGTATTTCGCATTTCGCATTTCGCATTTCGCATTTCGCATTTCGCATTTCGCATTTCGCATTTCGCATTTCGCATTTCGCATTTCGCATTTCGCATTTCGCATTTCGCATTTCGCATTTCGCATTTCGCATTTCGCATTTCGCATTTCGCATTTCGCATTTCGCATTTCGCATTTCGTATTTCGTATTTCGTATTTCGTATTTTGTATTTTGTATTTTGAATTTTGTATTTTGTATTTTGTATTTCGTATTTCATTTTTCGTATTTCTTATTTCATAATTCGTATTTCGTATTTTCTATTTTGTACTTTGTATTTTGTATTTTTTATTTTGTATTTTGTATTTTGTATTTTGTATTTTGTATTTTGTATTTCGTATTTCGTATTTCGTATTTCGTATTTCGTATTTCGTATTTGGTATTTGGTATTTGGTATTTGGTATTTGGTATTTGGTATTTGGTATTTGGTATTTGGTATTTGGTATTTGGTATTTGGTATTTGGTATTTGGTATTTGGTATTTGGTATTTGGTATTTGGTATTTGGTATTTGGTATTTGGTATTTGGTATTTGGTATTTGGTATTTGGTATTTGGTATTTGGTATTTGGTATTTGGTATTATTACTATTATGTATTTTAATCGAACGGCAAATGATGAAGATTTTAGAAAATAAGATTTTAAATATACGCTTTTTCTCGAAATTTCGAGTTTTTTAAAAATTACATTTTGATAATTTCGGCTTTTTTCGAAATTTAGACTTTTTTCCAATCTTGACTTTGCAAAATATTTCTACTTTTTCCGAAGTTTCAACTATTTTTTTTTTTGCAAACAATAACTTTTTGAAGATTTCTCATTTTGAAAATTTTGACATTTTGGAAAATGTTGACGTTTACGTTTTACGTTTACAATATTTCAACTTTTCGAAGATTTAGACATTTTCACATTTCTACTGTTTCTAAATTTTGCATACAAATGTAAATTCTTTAATTTTAGGACGGATTCACAACAATAAAAATTTATATTGTCGGTTGTATTTGACACAAATAGTTTAGGTTTAGGTTATGTCCATGATTATTACCTTTTAGTCAAAGGGTTTTGCGCTTCATTTGAAGAGACTAGAAGTCCACGAAGGGATTTGGTGGTACAGCACACAAAATGTCTATTTATGCCATGAAAAAATTGACATTGCAAGAAAAAATTTTTTTAAATTTTGAAATACAGCCCACAACACACTTTTATTGGTGTGGATCGAGCTTTACGCTTTGAGAAAAAGAGTGGACCTACGAAAATTTTGTCCATTTGGACTTTTTTTTTAAATCGAGATTTCAAATTTCCACTTTTCTCAAATTTGTAGTTTTAATAAAATTTTTCGACTTTTTCTCAAAACCTTGAATTTTTTGATTTTTTTACCGCAATTTTTCAAAATTGTGATTTTCGCAAATGTTAATTTTGAAATATTTCCTACTTTTTCCAATTTCGTTGTTTTTTGAAAATATGTTGACTTTCTGAAAATTTCGACCTTTAGAAAATATTGAATTTTTTAAAATTCTGAATACAAAATTTTGACTTGAAAAGTCGACATTTCAAAATTTCTACTATTTCTAAATTCGGATATTTTTTGTGAAAATTTCCGCTTCAAAATTTCGACTCTATCGAAATTTTGACTTTTTGCAAGTTTCGACTGTTTTAAAAAACGTCGACGTTTTAAAATTTTCCCTTTTTCCAAATTTCCATTAAGATTTCTAGTTTTCCTCAAGATTTTCAGTTTCTGTTTTCTTTTTTGAAAATTGCAACCTCTCGAAAATTTTGAACTTTTAAAAATTTCAACTCCAAAATTTCGACTCTAAAATTTCGACTTCAAAATTTCGACTTCAAATTTCGAATTCAAAATTTCAACTTCAACACATCGACTTTTCTTCGAAATTTTGACTTTTTGAAAATTTCGACATTTGAAAATTTTTACAATTTTTTTAATTCGAACTTTTTGTGAAAATTTCGACTTCATAAATTCAAAATTCTGAATTTTTCTGTAAATTTAGAATGCTTTAGAAAGAGTAAACCTTTCAAAATATAATTGTCCTTTGACATTTTTCCTGAAATTATATTTCAACCATTTTTTGATCTTAGCCACATTTAAGAAAACAATTAGAAATTTTAAGGTTAATCTAAACATTTTGAAAAAAATGGAAGATTATGAAAAAATACTACAAATTGTGTAATTTTGACACTTATAAAAATGTTAATCTGAAAATTCGAAATTTTGAGGAAAAATATTAAAAATTCCAAATCACACTTGTGCCAGCCTTTTTCCAACATTTCTATCTTTTTTCTAGACATTTTTTTTAGAAATTTCACAATTGTTACTCTTTTCTCGAAATTTTGATTAAGTGTGTACTTTATTTCTTAAAGTTAGAAATTAAAAATGTTAAGTATTAATTTTTTCTTTGTCGAAATTTCGAGTTTTCTTCAAACTGTAAACTTTGTAATTTCGAAATTTGGACTATAAAACCGATTTTTGGTTATTGGAACATTTCGAGTTTAAATTGAAATTTTAAATTTGATATTAAAATTTTAAACTTGTTTCTTGGAATTTCGACTTTAGTCGTAAAGTTTTCTACCTTTCATTTTTAAGCAAAAAAAATAATAATAAAAATTTCCATTTTAAATTTGAAACTCTGAAAAAAAGTTGATATCTCAAATGGTTTTTTTGTTGTTGAAATTTTGACTTTTTTTAATTTTGAATTTCAGAAGCAACTTTCGGCATTCACTTTCGAACGTTTAACTTTTGTTTCGATTTTAATCTTTTGGATCTGGAACAACTTTTTTTAAATATTTCAGAGCTGCTCTCCAATTTTTTCCTAGAATTTGGTTGGATTTTTGAGTATCACCTTTAAGAAAATGATTATAAATTCCAGGTGTAAACTTGAAATTATAAGTAAATTATTATATTCTTACTTTTTCTGGAAATAAAAATTGTGACATTCCTCCCAAACATTCGAAATTAATTTCTAAATTTATAACTAGAAATTTCAACATTTTTTAAATATTTTCAATTTAATATCGAATACAAATTACCCTCAATATTTTAAAGTTGTTTCTTAAATATTCGACTTTTAAATCATTAAATTTGAATATTGAAGTAAAAAAAAAGAATAAGTTCCAAGATAATGTTTGATATCTGAAGAAATGGAAATAATAAGTACCATAATCAAACAAATTGTGGTTACCATGTGTTATGATCGGACAAATAAAAAATTATTTAAAGTAATGTTATTATAAAAGTCAATTTTTTTTAAAGTATACCATGTTTATTGCTTGATTTATCAAGGTAGGGGAAAAAAATGGTTTTCTATAATTCGATATCGCAGCAAAATGTACAAAAGCACAGTAAATTATTTGACAAAGCAACAAATATATGACAAAATTGAATACAACATTACATACCCACATTCCAGTTATTCGTCGCTATGTCTGCTTGAACAGGCAACCTAATCAGGCTCAATACCAATTTATCAAAAACCAAAGGTAGACCTGTGATTCGACCAGCGACTAATTGAATTCCGCCCGTTTTGCAGGCGAACTGCCGCGCCAAATAGTTTGTTTTTAAACCGCGCTATAAACGTATGAACGGCAAAAAGCTCCGACTGTTTAATAATGAAAATATCTGCAGCATTGTTTTCCCGCTCTCTCTGCGGACCGGTGCGTGCTTGTTAACCTTAAATAAATACACCCTGTTGTGGCTATTTGACAAATAACAAATTTTACGGCCAATATCATCGGTTTGTCCTAAAAACTGGGCTATTAATTAAAATTTTAATGTGGTATTTCACCCCTGGTGAGACTACAGACAGACAACGACGATTATAACAAATAAATAATCAGTTATAGGGTTCAAATACACATCTTGTTCCCTGAAACCAAGAAAGATTAAAAAACACAACTCTAACGGGTTTCGATAGCGAAGCTATCATCTTCAGAGAGATACCACAAAAAAAGTTATAAGGTGACCACCAGTGGCGCGTTCTTTCTTCATGGAAGCTAGGAAAGCACAGCTTCCCTTATAAAATAAAAATGTCTATTTTCATTAATGTTTTATTGGCTTTTTCTCCTCCACTTTCTCCTTTCACAATTCTAGATTTTCAGAAAACTTCTGTTAAGGAACTGGCGAAGAAAAAGCCAATAAAACATGAATAAAAATCCAAATGCAAAGAAGATACACCGAAATATCCAAAAAGGCTCATATTCATTTTATTT
The DNA here is from genome assembly GCA_028583605.1 of Dastarcus helophoroides. Taxonomy (NCBI): domain Eukaryota; kingdom Metazoa; phylum Arthropoda; class Insecta; order Coleoptera; family Bothrideridae; genus Dastarcus; species Dastarcus helophoroides. Next base: position 13,281,404 of record CM053325.1, on the reverse strand, counting down.
TAAAATCTGCTTTGTAATGTTTGAAAAAAATAAATAAAACTGTAACATAGAGTAGAACTTCGTGAACATTTTCTGAAACCAATCACTATGTCAAAATTGTAATCTTTAATTTGATTTATTTTTTAATTTTTGGAAGAAAAGTCAAAAACTGGATTTCAATGTCGACACTGTTAGAAATATGAAAATTGTAAATATAACAGGAAAAAATTTGAGAAAAGTATCAAGTTTTAAGAAAAATGTTTAAAAAAACCAGGGCATCGAACCACTATTTTTTTGGTTCCGGTTTTCGATTTTCGTTCCGGAAAAAAAATCACATCGGTTCCGTTCCTGTTTTCGTTCCGCCAAAAATGGCGGTTTTTTCCGGTTTTCGTTTCAGTTCCGGGTGACTCATATTATAATTTTTTTAAAGTTTTTATTTGAGTTCATTTGCTAACATAATTAAGAAAATGGTCCCTCTCTTTTTTTTAATATTACAGCATATAACTACTCTGGTAATGCTTAAAATTTGAAGAAAATATTTTAACGTCTTTTTAAACAATTAAACATTTTTAAATTTCAATTTATTATTCCACTCTTTTCGAAATTGATACAATTCAAAATTTTTCCAAATCTTACTTTTTCCAAATTTCATCTCTTGTAAACTTTGGCAACTTCAAAATTTCGATTTTTTTAATTAAATATCATCTTCTGAAATCCGGCTTCTTGTAAAAGCTTCGATATTTCAACCATTGTTTTGAAATTTTTCGAACTCCAAAATTTCTCTTTTCTCGAAATTTAGTAATTTTGATTATTCCTCCAAATTTCGACTTTTGATTCGAAATTTAAATTGTTTCGTTTTCAACTTTTTAGAAAAATTTGTCTTCTGCTAAAAACTTGATCTTTTTTTGAAAACGCAGACTGTTTTTTAGATAAATAATACTATTTTTTGGAAAATTTCGAATATTCTGAAAATATTAACTTTAAAAATGTCGACTTTGTTGCAAATTCAGATGACGGAATGTCCATTTTTTCAAAATTTGTGCCTTTCCTTGAAATTCTGACTGAAAATTTTTTAATTTCTTCCAAAACTTGACTTCTTTTTGAATGTTCAATTTTTCTACAAAATTAACTTTTTGTAAATTACTTTTTTTGAAAAATTACTCTTTGTTGATAATTTGAAACCATTTGCTTGTACATATCACTATTCACTATTTCTGAGAAATACCTTTTTTAATAATATTTATCGCAAAATTTCGACTTTTTTGAAAATTAAGAGCAAAAGATATCGAAAATTTCGGCTTCTTTTTGAAATTTCGACTAAAATTTTTGCGAGAATTTCAATTGTTTGACTTTTTTTAGTAAAATTTACACTTTTGCTCGAAATTTTTACTCACGTTTAAAATAAGATATTTTTGAAAATTTGACTTTTCCTATAATCTAGTTTTTTGTCGAGACATTTTGATCACTTTTAATGTCCAAGTTTTTTGAAAATTCAACATTTTCTGGAATTATGAAATTTTTAAAAAATTTTGTAATAAAATGTCGAATTTTTTTGAAAAGTGGGCTTTTTTCGAAAAATTAAGTTTTGGCAAAATTTCGATTTTTCTTAGAATTTCAATATTTTTCTCAAAACTTTTAATTTTTTTTGAAATTGCGACTTTCTTTGTAATTTTTAGAGTTCTTTAAAAAAATTTGACTTTTGAAAATTTGAATTTATTTTAAAAATTCGAATTTTTAAATTTCGATTTATTGTTAAAAATTTCTACTTTTTTGACAATTTAGACATTTCAACTATCTTTTTTTTAATATGGTAACCTTTTCTCGTAACGTCGCCTTTTTTATTAAAAATTTCGATTTTTTTTTAAACTATGACTTTTTTAAACATTTCGACTGTTTCTTAAAATTTTGATTATTTCTCCATATTTTAACTTTTACTGAAAATTTTGACCTTTTTGAAAATTTGATTTTTTCCAAAATCTAGTTTTTGGTCGTGACATTTTGACCACTTTTTAAAAATGTCCAAGCTTTTTGAAAATTCAACTTTTACTGAGATTTAGAATTTTTTTGAAAATTTTGATAAGAAATTTCTAATTTTTTTTTGAAAAGTGGACTTTTTTCGAAAAATTAGTCCTTTATCGAAATTTCGACCTTTTCAATTTTATTATATATATATATATATATATATATATATATATATATATATATATATTATTTATTATAATGTTGAAGTTTTATATTCTAAGATTATGTTGAAAATTTCGATTTTTTTAAAAATTTGGTTTTTTCTACGATTTAGATCTTTTTTTGTTTATTAATTTTATTTAACATTTCTTCGGCTAAAGGTTTGACTATTTTTGAGAAATGTCATTTTTTTAGAGATTTAGCACTTTGCAGGAATGTCTATTTGTTTGAAATATTGACTTAAAAATTTCGATCTTTTTGAAAATTTGGACTTACTTTGAAAAATTAGAATTTTTCCAAATTTCAACTTTTTCTCAAAATTTCCATTTTCATGATCTTTTTAAGAGACTGACACTTTTTGAAAAATTTTGACTTTCCAGAATTGTGACTTGAAAATTACGACGTTTTTTAAAAATGTCAATTTTTTCTGTAAATTTCGATATTTGTTAAAAAATTTGAATTTTTAAAAATTTGAGCTTGTTTTAAAATTTCTTAAAAATTTTGACTTCTTTCGGAAATTCGAATTTTTTTGAAAATCCGTCTTTTGATAATATGAACTTTTTTAAAAATTTCGACTTTTTTGAGAAATAAATTTACATTTTCTTAAAATTTCGATTTTCTTTAAATGTTGAGGTTTCAAAGAACTCAGAAAAAAATATATGTTTGCTTCAGTTCCATTTTGTGAATAAAATGATTTTGACTTTCCAGAATTGTAACTTGAACGTTTCGATGTTTATTAAAAATTTCATTTTTTTTCTGTAAATTCTGGATTCTGTTAAAAAAATTTCATTTTTAAAAATTTGAACCTGTTTTAACATTTTTTAAAAATGTTGGTACTTCTTTCGGAATTTCGTCTTTTTTTGAAATTCCGACATTTGATAATCTGGATTTTTTAAAATTTCGACTTTTTCGAAAAATAAATTTACATTTTCCTAAAATTTCGATTTTCCTTAAGTGTTTCAAAGATCTCAGGAAAAAATATATTTTTGCTTAAATTCCATTTTTTAATGAGATGATTTTTGTAATTTTTTAACTTTGAATTTTAATTCGAAATTTTGAGTAGGATCCAAATTTAAATTGAAAACTAAACATCTGGAATTTTTAAAATAAATTTCGACAATATCTGGACTCAAACTTAAAATTTGTAATTTTTTTCGAATGATATTCAATATCTTTTTGAAATTTGAATTTTCTTTTGAAATCCTGAATTTATATCGATATTTCGATTAATCGAAACACGTCAGAAAGGAATATTATTTTTTGGATGCTAATGAAAGCAAAATTATTATTGTTCTTTTAAAAGGGTTTCCGGTCAGCTTCCCTATTTACAAAAGTCACAACACGCCACTGGTCATCACCTTCTTTGGAAAAAATCTTAGCCAGAAAAGAAAAATCAAAACTTTTTTTAGATACAATCCACTCGTAAAAGTAACCCTATTCAGTGTGGCCAGATTGGGCGATTTATCGAAATTTGGACTACTTTTGGAAACGATTTGCCATAAGAATTTTACAAAAGTCGCAAGTTGCAAATTGGGCCATTTTAAAGGTTGGTACAAACCCCAAATTTGCGATATTTTAAGAGTAAATAATATCGTTAATTTACATGGATAATCCCGACTGAAACAGTCCAGTTCATAATTAGGGACAGTCTTAAAAGTTTCAGGTTTTTCTGACTTCAGAAATGAACATCCAGAAAGATCAAATTTTGCAACACATCTATTAAAAAAAAACATAAACTTACATGCGCGAACACAGTCTTGCATATTTGCAATAATGCCAAAAAACTTAATTTCTTGGAAGCCATAGAAATTTACAAATATTTACAATCTAGTCAATAATTGAAATATAAATCATGTCCCCTGAAATCAAGAAAGATTAAAAAAACACAACAAAGGTAGCTCTACTCTGTATCTCTCTGAAGATGATAGCTTGGCTGTCGAAATGCCTTAGAGCAACCTTCCTTGTGTTTTTTAATTTTTCTTGGTTTCAGGGGACAAGATTTGTGTTTCAATTTTTGAACATAACCAAGGACCAGTTCGTTTCACAAAAAAAAATCTAGTCAATGTACACTTATGAACGAGCAGCTTAATCTTTTGAATACACCTCTTATTGAAACTTTGGACGAGAATTCGGGTTGGACTATATTCGCAGGTGTCTGTGATCCATGAAACTTGACAATGACTAAACAAATTGTTGATATAACCGACAATGATGCTGAAAAACGTAACCAGGTCCGGTCATAGCAAATATTTATCAAAACATTGTGAAATTTCTAATGTGTTGTTGTTTTAATCGTTAATAAAGTTTATAAATTATGAATAAATACAAGGTACAACACAAATTTTTGTTGATAGAAATCCAGTAGGAGAAAATTTGGCACAAGTGGCAACCGACAGAGACTGCTCACCAAATAAAATTAATTTGGTAAAATTTTAATGGACATCGGGTAATTATGCCACTTAATGGAAATGGAGATGCATCCAGGAAATCGGTTAATTGAAATTCCCGAACAGACGCGTCCCATTTATCCATTCTCTGCCGGTATGTTGCTTTTTCGATGTGTGTTCCCGGCGAACCTATTCAGCCAGAGAGGTCATTTTCTATGCACGGGCATTGCATCCAATATGGCAACAATAATAAAATCATTGTTCCCATTGTAAACGGAGGTTACCGGAAACTAATCAGTCGGAGAGTACAGCCAGGTATTTCGTGCATATTACAGATCGAATTGAACGGCTCAGGTCAAAGGCGAAATTGGGACGTATTCTGGAAAATTTCCAGACTGTCTAACATCTTCCAGCATTTTTTCATCTGAAGCTGTTCAGGAGTTCCAAGTCGTGTTAAATTTGACGATAATATTTAAGACTGCCAAATTCATCTAACATTCAAGAATCTGCTAAAAACTGTCTCAAAAACGTTGAATTCAAAAGAAAGTTTCTTGAATTTTTATGCCTAGTATTTTGAAGATGGTCTTCCAGGATAAGTCTTTGCAGATAAGCTTACGATGTGGATTCTTTGCTGCTGCGTAACTTTATCAAAATGTTACGTTTTCAACGAAGTTTGAAAATTAAGAATTTCAAAATGTACATTTTTCTTTTGGAAATCTAACATTTTTGAAAAATGCTAACCTAAAAAATTTGACTTTTCTAAACTTTTGACTAGTTGAAATGTTAAATTTTTGTAAAGACTTTTTCTTTCAAATAATTGTTTTTTAATGTAGATTTATTTGAAATTTTGCTTTTTAAACATTTTCACTTTAATTTTTTATTTCTACCCAAAATTTCGATTTTTTTTAATAAGCTTATTTTTTCTTTAAAAAGTAATTTTCATTTTTTGAAAATTTCTATTTTTGAAAATTTCGCTCTATTTGAAAATTTCAACTCTGAAAGTTCGACCATTTCAAGATTTCGACTTTTTTTAAAATAATAATAGTAATAATACTAATAATAATTTAAATATATTACAAAGTGGACTCAAAAGCTCAAATGGCATTTTTCAAAAACAGTTGGAAAAGTTTGGAATAAGTGGAAATTTCAGTAAAAGTCAGTACTTAAAAAAAATGGAAATTTTCATAGTAATATTCAAAAGAAGTCCATGTTTTCAAAAAAAAGTCGAAAGGTGTACGAAATTTTTACAAAAATTAGAGAAAAGGCAAAATTTAAGTAAAAACTAAAATTCTCAAAAATGTCGAAATTTTTAAAACAGAAATTTCAAATAAAATCGAAATCAAAATATTTGACTTTTGAAAAAAAGTCGAAATTAAATAAACTAAATTTTTAAAAAAAAGCGCATATTTTTAGAAAAAATCCGACACTTCCAGCTAAAGCCAGTATTTTGAAAAATGTATCTAAATTTTGAAAAGGAGTCGGACTTTTTAAAATAACTGAAATTTGGAAAAAAGTGGAAATAAGTCGAAATTTTCAAAACCAAATTAAAATTTCGAGAAAAAGTCGATATTTTGGGAGTCGAGATTTTCAAATGTATGTAAACATTTAAACACAGTTGAGATTTCAAAGTCGAAATTTTGAAAAAAAGTTAAAATTTGAAAAATGAGTTTAAATTAAAAAAAAGTCTAATTGTTTCATAAAAATGGGATTTTTTAAAAGCAGTTGGAATTTTCAAAAAGTCAATATTTTGAAATAAGTCGAAATTTCAGTAAAAGTCAGTATTTAAAAAAAAGGAAATATGTCGTAATATTCAGAGGAAGTCGATATTTAAAAAAAAAGTCGAAAGAGGTCGAAATTTTCAAAAAAAATTAGAAAAAAGGCAAAATTTAAGAAAAAGGTAAAATTCTCAAAAATGTGGAAATTTTTAACAAAGAATTTTCAAAAAAATTGAAATTAAAATATTTAAATTTTGAAAATAAATCTAAATTAAATAAAATAAATTTTGAAAAAATTGTGAACATTTTCAGAAAAATTCCAACATTTCCAGCAAAAGCCAGTGTATTGAAAAATTAATCTAAATTTTGAAAAGGAGTCAGACTTTTTAAAAAAGCTGAAATTTTGAAAAAAGTGGAAAAAAGTCGAAATTTTCAAAACTAAGTTAAAATTTCGAGAAAAAAAAAAAAGTCGAATTATTGAAAAGAAGTCGATATTTTCAAAAAAAAAAAAAATAAATAAAATATTGAAAAGTGGTCGAAATTTTTTAAAAAATTTACAAAGAAGCTTAAAATTCTCAAACGAGTCAGAATTTAAAAAAAAAGTCTAACTTAAAAAATCTGAATTTTGGAAAAGTCAAAATTAAAAAGTCTAAATTTTGAAAAAATTAAAAGTCTCAAACTGGTCAGAATTTAAAAAAAAGTCTAAACAGGTCAGAATTTAAAAATAAGTCGAAGTTCAAAAACCTGAATTTTGTAAAACAGTCAAAATTAAAAAGTCCAAATTTTGAAAAAATCGACATTCGAAAAATCGATTTTTTGTATTCGTCAAAACGAAAATTTTCAATCAAATAAATCTTCTCTTTTTTATGTTATGCTGTTTTGGCGGAATAAATCTGAATAAAAAAAAGTCGAAATTAAAAAAATCAAAATTTCGAAAAAGTCGAAATTTGAAAAATCGATCTTTTGTATTCGTCAAAACGAAAATTATGAATTATGAAATAAACTTTCTTTCCTTTATTTTACGTAGCAAAAAAAGTCGAATTATTGAAAAGAAATCGATATTTAAAAAATAAATAAATAAAATATTGAAAAGTGATCGAAATTTTCAAAAAAATTTAGAAAGAAGCTTAAAATTCTCAAACAGGTCAGAATTTAAAAAAAAGTCAAAGTTAAAAAATCTAAATTTTGAAAAAAAGTCAAATTTAAAAGATTTAAATTTTGAAAAAATCGAAATTACGAAAAATCGATTTTTTGTATTCGTCAAAACGAAAATTTTTGAATCAAATAAACCTTCTCTTCTTTATTTTATGTTGTTTTGGCGGAAGAAATCTGAATTAAAAAAAGTCGAAATTAAAAAATCAAAATTTTAAAAGTCGAAATTTGAAAAATCGATTTTTTGTATTCGTCAAAACGAAAATTATGAATTATGAAATAAACCTTCTTTCCTTTATTTTACGTAGTTTTGCCCAAACGAATCTGATTTAGAAAAAAAGTCGTAATAAAAGAATCTAATTAATTGTTTAAACTTTCTTTTTAATAAAATATTTAAAACATTTTCCTTTACAAAGCTCGACTTTTCTGAAAATTTAAACTTCTTTGATAGGTTGGGCCATTTTTTGAAATTACGGGCTTTTTTGAAAATTTTTACTTTTAAAAATGTCAACCTTTAAAAAATATCGAATTTTTTTGCATGTCGCTATTTCACAATATCCCCTTTTCATACTTCCCACTTTTCTCAAAATTTTGACATTTTCTTAATATTTTGAATTATTTTGGAAATTTTGACACGTGTCAAAATTTCAACTTATTTGAAAAGTTCGCTTTTTATTCAAAATGTTGAATTTTTCGAGAGTTTTTTTGCTAAATTTGGATTTTTGGAACATTTCTTTCTCTTATTTAAAAAATTCGAATTTGCTATATTTTTTTTAGTTTCGACTTTTCATTTTTTTTAAGTTTTACTTTTTTTCAGAATATCTCAATTCCTCGAAATTTTTGTGTTTTTTTTTTGTAAAGTGACTTTCAAAAGTTTTACTTTTTCCAAATTCGTTTTCTAAAAATTTTGTTTTATTTTGAATACTTCGACTTTTTTAAAATTTTATTATTTCAAGATTTCGAGTTTGTCAGAATTTTGATTTTATTAAAGATTTTTTTGTAAATTTAAATCCTTTTTTTCCAAATTTGCCTTCCATAAAGTTTTGAATTTTTAAAAATGTCAACCTTTAAAATCTTAACATTTTTAAAATAGTTTCTTTTTCAAAATTTCTACTTTTTTCAATAACTTTTTTTAAACTAAAAGTTTTTTTTCCGAATTTTGATTTTTTTAAGATTGGAATTAAACAATTACAAAATGCATATACAACAGACGGAAAAATTTGAAATGTCCTGACTTCTAAAAGAATTTCCGGCAATAACGAGAGTTTTATGGAGGCGAGGTTGCAACGTCTAACTGTATTTCCTTAAAACTAATACGTTTTAGTTTATGAACTTTGTACGAATAAAATCCCGCCCTGTACAAGTGAACGTGCTGTATCCCCACCGGGAAACTGCTGTGGATAAGTCTAGAGTAGACTTTAAATTTCGTTATAGATTTTGAGTTTTCCGAAAGTTAGAATTTTTCGTTATAATGTCAGGTTTACACACCCTCAACTTCTTTCTTTCTAAATATTAATTTTAAAAAATATGTAGTTATAAACGTTGCATTTTTTCGAGGTCTTTGCTTCAAAAATCAAATTTAAACACTAATATTTGAAAAATAAGACGTAATTTCAAGATTAAAATGTCATGCAAAATTTACAAACAGTTTAATGTCGAAATTCATAAAAAAAATTAAAATTCAAATCCTGAACCCAAAATTTTAAGAAAACAGTCGACATTTCAAGATTAACTTATTTAGTTTTTCTATTGAATTATTAACATACGAAAAATAAAGTTATTTATTATACTTTTTTTAAATTGAATCCACTCGCAAAGGGCAACCCCATTATGCCTTCAAAGTACTGCGAGTAGGATGCGGAAACAGGGATAGATGGCGATGAACCTCTTTCTTAAACAAGAATAGGTTATATTTTTTTTTACGAAACAGTATTAATAAATATCAAATAACTTTAACATAGACCAGAATTTCGAACGGACGAAAAAAGTCCGCAAAAAAACGTTTTAAAAACAAGAGCCCGAGTCCTAGTAAGTTTTTCGTCTTTTGGAGCCTCACCGTCTTGAACCGTCCCCCGTGAATCCGATCAATTTCGAAAAGGTGAATTAATGATGTCAGAAGTGGGAACTTAATTGCGTCAGAAGTGGGGGAAACGCAAACTTCTCTACCGTTTTTCCTGGAGAGGCTTGGTTTGGTTTTATTTAGCTACTCGGATGCGAGGAAAACGTCGGTGGTTAAGTTTTAATTGAAAAAAATCCGCTTCATGTAATTAATTTAAATAGACAGGGAGAGTCGAAACGCAGCGCCGTAGATATAATTAATTCGAATAAGCGAAACTAATTTTCAACTAAATTATCGGGTGACATTGCAACTATTAAGTGAAGCGATTAAGTTATTCAGGAAAAAGGGAACCAAATAAATCTGGAAATGCCATAAGAACGCATTGCAATTTTTAATTTACTTTAAAGCTGCTTGCAACCAACATTAATTAATGAAGAATTCTTTCAACAGCTGGCAATAGTTTAGATACTTCAAGAATTCTCGACAAATTTCCAATTATCGTTTCAAAATCAGTTGTTGGAGAAATTTTTTATTAGAAAGTTCCAATGTATTACATTTTAAAAGTTATCATTTAAACGTAAAATGGCTTCTAAAATTTCACGTAACGTAAAATCTGTTTTCCCGGAGATTTCAGAAAATTGAGGAAGTTTCAACCTTATTAGTCCCCATCTGTTATTTCGTTAATGTTTATTATAAGTTCAAAGGCCATAATCAAGATTTTATACGAACAAAAATAGAATAAGACCATCTAATTTCTCTAAGCCGTTCTAATTAATAAAAGTTGAAAGAGATGTCTCTCTTAATTAAATCACTTTCAAAAAACCCCCTCGTGCCCTCCTCGTGCCGTATACGATTTAGTCCAGTGGCGTGGTGGTATCCAAGGTACGATAATCCCTCTTCCCTTAATTAAACATAAACCATTAAAATATGTTCCCTCTTTGAGTAAACGGTACCTGTTTCTTGCGATTCCCCTTACTTCCTAGAGCCGTAGCGCCGTCTTTACCGGGACGGCTCTTTGCCGGAGATATTATTAATCTGCTTAAATAAACAAGAGCTCCCTCTCTATCTTTTTCGATATAAATACGACGAGATTATTATTTGTGATTAAATTCGGGAGATGCTCCCGGAGGTTTTAAATAAATTAACTTCTCCCTCGCAATTGTGTAAAAATGTTGCGTTTTTAATTTGCTAATTTCTTCGACAAACATCGACATGCCCTAGAAAGGATGAACTTTTAATCTTGCTCGTTTTCGAGAAATTTCGAAGCGACCCGTTTAATGGAAGGCAGAATGACGGATGCACCCGGAAACGTAAGTCGAATTTTATCAATTCGAGTTAAAAATTAAGGGGTTTCTTTCTAGACATAAACCTTATTGTGAATTGTTGTATTTAGCTAAAAGCTCAAGCACCTTAATATTTTAGGCTCGCTTCCTTGGGAAATGAAAAAAGGAACGTCAGCATAAATTTGTCAAATAGCTGCCTGGCACAATAACTTTCAGAAAAAAAAAACGTTATGATTCGCACGAATTCCATCAAAATCAACTGTTTCATAATGATATCTACATTTTAAGCACCTGGTATCCATTTTTATTTTCCTGCCATTTTGACTTTTAGCCTAAAATAGATTTTACGAATTCAGTTTTTCGAAATTTCAACTTTTCTTCAGTCGACTGGTTCCCAAAATGATCTCGAACTAGTTTGCGTTATTTTTCAAAAATTTTCAATTTTTTCGACTATAGTTTCTAAATTTGTACTTTTCAAAGAACGGAATTTTTGTATGAATAGTTTCCGATAACTTTGGATTTCTCCTATAAACAGAAATCTCGATTTAAACTGGAACTTTTTTCTAGAACACCGACTTTAAATTCGAAAATTCCGGTTTTTTTTAATGAAGACTGCTTTTCTTCGGATGTCGTCCTTTTCTCAAACTTATAAAATTGAATTGTTTTGTTTATTTTTATTTTGGATTGAAAATGTTGAGCCTAAATTCAAACATTTGAATTGAATTTATAAATTTAGAATAGAAATGTCCACAGAAGGTTTACCCCTTTACCACGTGGACAAAATTAAGCATACGTATCTCGTCAGCAAAACTGGCATTTTCAGAAGCATTAATTTTGATTAATTGGGAAAAGAAACATCGAACTTATTTACACTGAGATTCAAATCGACATGGGGTAGGCAGGATTTCATTCAGGGACGGGCAAGAATCATTTTGAAAAATTGATAATAACAAGAAAACAGGAAAACGTTCCGACTGAGTACATGTATATTTTCATTTAACTACATGAACTGAGGAATCGAATTTCCAGATTAACTTTGAAATTTGGAAATACAGCCGAACTTTGCGAAAACAGTCAGAAAATTGAATCTAAAATAAAAACCGAACCTTTCGAAAAATTTCGAAAATTATCGAAATTTCGAAGTTTTCAAAAAATAACGATTTTTGAAAAATACCGTCGAAATGTCGAGAAAAAGGTTGAAATTTCTTGAAGAAAAGTGAACATTTTCAAGAGAAAGTTTAATTTTGAGAGAGACGAATTTCGAGAAAAAATTGAATTTTTGGAAAAATAATTGACATTTCCAACCCTTACTTCGTGGAATTCTTAATATTCATAACTAATAAACTTTATTAATGATAAAAACGCAACAAAATTTAAAAATTCCACAAGGTTTTTGAAAACGTTAGAATGTTTTGAAAATCGCTTTTAAAATAAAATCCTAACCTTTTCGAAAAATCTCAAAAAATGTTGAAAATTCAAAAAAAAATATATTTATAAATGTGGAGTATTGTGAAAAATTTTTCACTGTAAGTGGAGAGTTCCAGAAGCATAAAACATCCCTCTTTGAAGTACGAGTCAAAATTTTAAGAATAAGACCAATTTTGAGAAACACGAAATTTTCCGATATTTAAATTTAAAAGAAAATTCAAAAAAAACCGAACATTAAAAAAAATGAAAATTCAATTTTCAGAGAGAAAAAGTAGAATAAAGTCGTAACTTCAAAAGCGACGAATTTTAAAAAAAATAACCCTATTTTGGGAAAGGATTTTTTCAAAAAACCAAAATTGAATAAAAACCCAACCTTTCGGAAAAACTCGAAATATGCTGAAAATTCTAAAAATGCTAAAATATTTCCCAAGGTCAAATATTGTGAAGAAAAACGCAATTTCTAAAAAACACTTTTCTCCAAATTTTTACTTTTTTATTCTAATTTTGACAAAATATTTATTTAAATTTCAATAAAGGAAGTGAAGGTAGAAGAAATCTTTTTCTCGAAATTACCCAAAAATATTTTTCTCAACCTTTTTAATTTTCGATAATATGCCAATCCAATTTAGAGAAAACAGACAAATTTCGAGAAATCTTTAAATTAAAGGAAAAAACAATTTCGAGGAAAAAGTCCAGAAAGTTCCAGAAACTAAAATATCTCATTTTGAAATAAAAGTGAAAATTTCAACAATAAGGCGAAATATGAAGTTCAAGTTTATGGAGTCGAATTTAAAAAATTTAAAATAAAAAAAAATATTCAGAAAAGTGGCAGAATTTTGATACAAAAAATAAATTCCGAAGGAAGATTCCAAAAAGTATAATTTTGAGAATAAAGTCGAAATTTCGAAAAAGACGAATTTAAACTAATTTTAAGAGTAAATTCAAAATTTTTAGCCAAGTTGAATATTGAATTTTGATATAAAAATATCGAGAAAAAGGCAAATTTTAAGAAACCTGTCAAAATTTCTGAAAAATCAAATTCTAAAAAATCAAAATATTCAGCAAAACCTGATGTTAGTAAAAATAAGGGAATTTAAAAAAATGAAATCCCTGAAAAACAAATGAAATTTCCAGAAAAACTACCAAATGAAGCATCAAAGATCGAAATTTTCCAGAAAAAATCGAATTTCAGGAAAAAGTACAATTTTGAGAATAGACGTCCATGAAAAAAACGAATTTAAAAAAAAATCAAAAATTTAAGAAAGATACGAATTTTCAGGCAAAATATTCAGATTTCCGGGAACATGCAGAATAGGATTTTAGATTAAACTTCAAATTAGCGAAAAAAGACGAATTTTGAAAAAAATATTGTAACGCAATATAAATAGATGAAATAGGATTTAGAATAGAATTGTAGAATTTAGTAAATAAAAAAAGTTTCTAGAAGGTTCTGATAAGGGGAAAGCGGCCGCGATAACGAAACAAACGGCAGATAAGTGTTCCAGAAATTTCGGCACTCGATAAGCCTTATCTGCCGAAAATTCTGGAAGACGCGGGCCGAAACTATAAAAAGGCGGTCAGTTTTCCCTCGAGTCAGTCAGTTAGAATCAGTGCAATTAGTAAGTTAGTAGAAGTGAGTTAATTGTAAATTGTGGTGATTCAAGTTGAGTTCAGTAATAAAGTGGGAATAAATCCATCACGTGTATCAATTCGAACCGATAAGCGCGTAACAATATTCAAGTTTCGATTTTTTTAAATTCGTTTTTTCCCTTGAAAGGCTAAAAAAAAATGTTGGGAAAAAAGTCGAACTTCAGTAAACACTCCAAATTCTTTAGAGAGAGTCAAATGTTGTCGAAATTTTGAAATAAACGACATGTCTTGAAAAACTACCAATGAAGCATCAAAGATCGAAATTTTCCAGAAAAAAAATCAAACTTTAGGAAAAAGTACAATTTTGAGAATAGACGTTTATGAAAAAAAAGAATTTTAAAAAAAATCAAAATTTTAAGGAAGATACGAATTTCCAGGAAAAAATTTCAGATTTTCGGGAATACAGGATGGAATTTTAGAAGAAATTTCCGAAAAAAACGGATTTCGAGAAAAGTATCCAAGTTTCGATTTTTTAAATTCATTTTTTTCTAGAAATTTCGATTTTTTTCCCCTGAAATTAAAAAAAAAAGATCAAAATTTCGGGAAAAAAGTCGAAATTAAATTTAAAATTTAAATAAGCACTCCAAATTCTTCACAAAGTCATATTTTGTCGAAATTTTGGAAAACGGACAAATTTTGAGAAAAATGTAATTTCTAGAATTTTCTCTCTCTGCGCCCTGATCTGCCCTACCCTAAATGAGAAAATATTTAATATTGAAATTAACGTCGAAATTTTGAGAAACAAGTTGGATTTAGTTATAAACCATTTCAAGGAAAATTTTCTCCGAATTTTTGTTTTTTTACAAAATTTTTAGATAAAGTCATTGTAAAAATTTCCAGATAAATATTTTTATCAAAAAATTGGTCAAATTTTGAGGAAAAAGTAAATCTTGATAAATAAGTCAAAATTTTCAGAAAATCAAAATTTAAAGAAAAACCGAAGTTTCCGGAAAAAACGAATGTTAAGAAATGGTAGAATTTCGAAAAATAAAACGATGAATTTTGAGGTAAAAATTCGAAACTTTGACTACAGTCGGATTCTGATGAAAGAAATCGAATTTTAGGAATAAATTTGAAATTTGCAAAAAAGATGAATTTTGAGAAATAAGTCGAATTATCGAGAAACTGTCAATAGCTTAAAGAAGGACGAATTTTGTCAAATGGAATTTTTTTAGAGAAAGACTTCTCAGTTAAATATAAATTTTCGTTCAATTGCATAAGCCAGGAGGGGGGGGGAGAAAATGTCAATAACTCAAAAAAAGACGAATTTTGATGAATGGAATTTTTTTAGAGAGAGTCTTCTCAGGCAGGGGGGCAAGCTGCCCTGTTCTAGCTACGCCTATGCAAATCGATACTGTATCGATCGACTTGCATGTTTTCAGCTTTTAGCCATAACCTAAGGAATATTTTATTTCTCTCGATTCCCGATCAAGCAGCTGTCACAATCTTCTACTTCACACAAAGCGTGCCCCTTTTTGTTAAGTTTCTTAAAATATTAAAAAGAATTTGATGTTTATCCTTCAATATTAGTTCCTTTGGTTGTAGAAAATGTAGTTTCTCAAAAATTTTAGAAAAACCAATGCAACGAAGTTTGTACTTGTCATTTAGTAACTAAAAAACCTAGAAATTACCAAGACTTTCGAGAAATTTGAAATACGAGCTAAACTTCGAGTAAGTTTAAAGTTCAAACGACATGAAAATTGAAACTTCGAGAAAAAAGATGAAATTTTGATAAAATTGTCGAGACTTTGAGAAAAAATTTACCTTTGTGTTTTGAGTCAAAAATTTTAAGAAATAGTGGATATATTGATAAGAAAAAACAAATTTCGAAATTGAAATCAAAATTTTGTACCTAAAGTCGAAAGTTCGAGAAAAAAATTGAAATATCAGAGTTGGAGAAGAACTCGAGGTCTTTACAAAAAAATTAAATATCGGGTTAAATTTGAAACAAAAAACAGAGTAAAATTTGTATTTCGTTTCGAAGCGAAGGGCAAAATCTAGTATCTAAGAAAGTTTTTGAAAAAATAAACAAAACCTAACAAACTAATTAACAGTTTTTAGTATAAAAAAAAATTATATAGACAAACGAAATAACCAGTTTCAGTTCTTTGTAAATTTTAAATCACTAAACTATCCAATGACTGATACTAACAGTTTTCAGATAACAAGAACCATATAAAAATGAGAATTTAAGATCAGGTAGAAATATGACGAGAACGAGAATTTTGACGAAATTTTGAGGTAAACCTTTTTAACAGAACACCTTGAACTCGCGTTACCTTGAGCTTACGAGACCTTAAAAACAAGTAACTCTGAGATCACGTGGCTTGAGTTCACGTGATCTTGAACTGACGTAATCTTAAGCTCGTGTGATTTTGAACCCATGTTACCCTGAGCTCACGTGATCTTGTGCTCACGTGACCTTGAGTTCACTCAATTTCAGAGTCACGTGAACTTAAGATAACGTGACTTTCAAATCAAGTGACCTTGAGCTAACATAGCCTTGAGCTAACGTAGTCTTGTACTCGAGTGACCTTAAATTTGCGCAATCCTTCAACTCACGTGACTTCGAAATAACGTGACCTTGAACACCTAAGACCTTAAGTTAACGTAATTATAAACCTTGAGTTTACGTGGACTTGAATTTATCTCGAGCTCACATGATCTCGAACTTCACGTGACCTAAACCTGGGTGACCTTAAACTTACAAGGCTCTGAGATTAAATGGTCTTGAGCTCAAGTGATCTTGGACTAACTTGATCTGAAACTAGTGTAATCTTGAACTCAAGTGACCTTGAGCTCACGTGACTTTGAAATTAAGTAACATTGAGCTAACTTAGGCTTGAACTAACGTAACCTTAGAGCTTGAGTGACCTTGAATTTGCGCGACCTTTAACTCACGTGACTTCGAACTTACGTGACCTTGAACACCCACGACTTTAAGTTAACGTAATTATGAACCTTGAGTTTACGTGGACTTCAATTTACCTCGAGCTCACATAATCTCGAACTCACGTGACCAAAACCTAGGTGACCTTGAACTCACAAGAGTTGAGATTAAATGGTCTTGAACTCAAGGGATCTTGGACTAACTTGATCTTAAACTCGTGTTATCTTGAACTCATGTGACCTTAAGCTCACGTGACCTTATACTAAGGTGACCTTAGATACCCACCCCCTTAAGTAAACGTAATTATGAACTCAGGTGACCCTTACTTTACTTGGACTTGAATTTACCTCGAGATCACATGACCCCGAACTCACGTGAGGTAAACCTGAGTGAACCTGAACTCACAAGACACTGATAATAAATGGTCTTGAGCTCAAGTGATCTTGAACTGACGTGATCTTAAATTCGTGTAATCTTGAAGTCATGTGATCCTGGGCTCACGTGACTTTAAAATCAAGTGACTTTGAGCTAACATAGCCTTGAGCTAACGTAGACTTGAGCCCGAGTTACCTTAAATTTGCGCGGCCCTCAACTTACGTGACTTCAAATTAACGTGAACTTGAACAATCACGACTTTAAGCTAACGTAATTATAAACTCAGGTGACCTTTAGTTTACGTGGTTTTGAATTTACCACGAGCTCACATAACCTCGAACTTACGTGACCTAAACCTGAGTGAACTTGAACTCACAAGACACTGATAATAAATGGTCTTGAGCTCAAGTGATCTTGAACTGACGTGACCTTAAACTCGTGTAATCTTGAAGTCATGTGACCCTGGGCTCACGTGACTTTAAAATCAAGTGACTTTGAGCTAAGATAGTATTCAGCTAACGTAGTCTTGAGCCCGAGTTACCTTAAATTTGCGCGGCCTTCAACTTACGTGACTTTGAATTAACGTGAACTTGAACAACCACGACCTTAAGCAAACGTAATTATAAACTCAGGTGACCTTTAAGTTTACGTGGTCTTGAATTTACCACAAGCTCACATAACCTCGAACTCACGTGACCTAAACCGGAGTGAACTTGAACTCACAAGACACTGAGAGTAAATGGTCTTGACCTCAAGTGATCTTGTACTTATGTGATCTTAAACTCGTGTAATCTTGAAGTCATGTGACCCTAGGCTCACGTGACTTTAAAAGCAAGTGACTTTGAGCTAACGTAGTCTTGAGCTCGAGTTACCTTAAATTTGCGCGGCCTTGAACTTACGCGACTTCAAATTAACGTGAACTTGAACAATCACGACTTTAAGCTAACGTAATTATAAACTCAGGTGACTTTTAGTTTACAAGGTCTTGAATTTACCACGAGCTCACATAACCTCGAACTCACGTGACCTAAACCTGTGTGACCTTGAACACACAAGCCTCTACGATTAAATGATCTTGAGCTCTAGTGATCTTGAACTGACGTGATCTTAAACTCGTGTAATCCTGAACTTAAGTGACCTTGAATTCACCTTACTATCAGATAAATGAACGTTTAACTCATGCGACCTTGAGCTTGCATGACCTTGAACTCAAGTGACCTTGAGATTACACGACCTTGAACTCATGTAATTTCGAACTGATTTGGCCTTTAATACACGCGACCTTAAGCATAACTATGAACTCAGTTGACCTTGAGCTTACATGGCCTAGAACTTACATGACCCCGAGCTCACATCACCTCGAACTTACGTGACCGAAACCTGGGTGACCTTGAACTTACGAGACTCTGAGATTAAATGGTCTTGAGCTAAGTGACCTTGAGTTCAAGTGATCTTGAACTGACGTGATCTTAAACTCGTATATTCTTGAACTCGTATGACCTTGACCTCACGTGACTTTGAGATCAATGAACGTTTAAAACACGTGACTTTGAGATAGCATGACCTTAAACTCAAGTGACCTTAACTTTACGTGACCTGAAACTCACGTGACTGTGACCTAACTTAACCTTTGATACACGCGAACTGAAGCTAACGTAACTATGAACTCAGATGATCTTGGTCTTACATGGCCTTGAACTTATATGACCGAGCTCACATGACCCCGAACTCACATGGCCCCGAACTCACATGACCTCGAACTCATGTGACCTAAACCTTTGTGACCTTGCACCCATAAGACTCTGAGATTACATGGCCTTGAGCTCACGTAATCGTAAACTCGCGTCATATTAAGCTTGTGTGATCTTGAACTATTGTGATTTTGACATTATGTGACCTTGTCAATTTGGCAAGCGTCATTTAACGTCATCTTAGACTCGCGTAATCTTGTCTTCGTGAACTTCTGAGATTCAGAAAGTGAAGAAATTTCGAAGCAAAGGTCGAATTCCAAAACTAGTCTAATTAGTTTAACGAATATTAACGAAATTTTAAGGAAAAGGTGGATATTTTTATAAAATATTTTTTTATCCCAAGGTTAAGTGACCTTAGACTCACGTCACTTTGAAAACACGTAAATTTGTGCTTACATAACTTTGACTACAGGCGACCTTGAGCCTTGTCCTTAGATGACTTTAAACGTATCATGCGATCTTGGCCTTGTGTCATTTTAATCTAGAATTATCTTGACTATCCTTCATTAGCATGACCTTGATCCTAAGCTGGAGTAAATTAATCTTCGTGGACATTTGAAATCCAAAAGGTGAAGAAATTTTGAAGCAAATAAATATGTTGTTGAAATGACTGTTGCCAAACGGATCTTAATCTTACCTTAGACGATTTTATAATGTCAACATGTTTTAATTGTCGAGTAGACACTGCATTAAAGGACGGAGTATTAAATTGGAGAGCACTTCCATTTTAAAGAATTTTCGATGGCGTTAATGGGGTGATATTTGTTGCTTTAGTGGAACGGAGGAGGTACGACAATTTTACGAGATCGTAAAAGGAATTAAGAGAGCCCATTAAGCTAATACGCGTTAATAGTTGTCGAGCTCTTAAGGCATCAACATAATAAAACAACAGCACCGTTTCATAGACGAAATTAAGCGTGGGGTAATTGGATCTAATGCAATTATAGACAATGAAAAACATCATCTATTGCAGTATTCGCGGCGATGACCTCAGATATTAAGACCGATTAGTTTCTGCAAAATGACAATCGAATTTTGAGCTACTGAGTGCGATCAGATTAATTTGCTGAACAATGATATGGCAGAGTGGCTCAATCGTTCGACGATTGTATTTTAAATTTAAAGATTAAAACAATGTATTGATTCTAAAATTGAAAATATCCTTTTCAGCGAAGAATTTGTCGTCTTTCAACTAAAATTTTAGATTGTTTCTCAAGTTGCAGTATCTAACAAAAGTGTAAATATTAATGACGAAATTTCGAGAAAAAATCGAAACAGAATAATTTGGAGAAATTTCTGAAAAAAATCAAAATTTTGGAACAATTTGTAAAATTTAATTTTTTTAAAACTGAAAATGTTAATACTTGGAGAAAAAATGGAGTTTTTCATGACTATGTACTTTTCAGTCAAAAGCTGATTTACGACTTTCAAATTTTAATCCGTTTATTTAAAACCTTCGACTTCAAAGCTGATTTTTTTATTTTAAATGAAACTTTCGTTTTCATTTCCCAAATTCCTTAAAAAAATATTTTTTGAAATTTGGAAATTATATTTGATTCTTCGAAATTAAAAAAAGGCAGTTTTTCGAAAATTACTGTTCAACGTCTTTAAACTCAGCTGAGCTTTTTAGAAAATGTCTCAAAATTTCAAAAAAACGTCGAAATTGCAATAAATTTTAAAGTCTTTTCAGAAAATGTCGAATTTTTCAATAAAAAATTAAATCTACAAGGAAATCGAAATGTAGATAAACAATCCAAAGTTTGAAAAAAGGTCAATATTCATAGGCGCAGCTGGAATAGAGCAGAGAGAAATTTTCTAATAAATTTCAATTTCTTCTTCGAAATTCGTCCTTTTCTTGAGATATCATAATTTCGACTAGTTTTTCAAAATTCGTTTATTTTTTCACAAAATTGGTCTTTTTCTCTTAAAATTTCAAATTTATTCGATTCCATTTATCAGAATCTGACTTTCTCAAAATCTGGAATTTTGATATCAAAATTTATGGCTTTTTTCAAAATTTTACCATTTCTAAAAATCCGTTCTTTTCCTTAATTTTCTACAAATCTCGACTTATTAATCAGGATTTGCCTTTTTCCTCTTTTCCTTTTTTAATAAAAAACTAAATATATTTATCTGGGAAGTTTTTATAATACTTTTTAAAATTGTGTAAGAAGACAAAAACTGAAAAAAAATTTTCCCCTGGATTATAACTATTTATAATTGAAATACAGCTTTTTTGGAAATTCAAACTTGTTTCTAAAAATTTCGACGTTTATGTCAATATTGGACATTTTCTGACTTAGGTGGAGCAGATCGGCACGCATGTCTGCCTCTGATTTCAAGCAGTCAAGAGAAAATTCATTTTTCTCAGAATTAGTCCTTTTTATTTCGATAAAATTTTGGAGAATTTCGAAGTTTTACTAAATTTCGACCTCTTCCTCGAAATTGCGTTTTTTTTTCTCAAAATTTCGTTGCTTTAATTCATTTTTGTTTTTCAAAATCCTAAGGAAAAAATCAAATTTCCAAAAATAAAAACGAATTTAAAAAACCGAAAATTCTTGATTTTTCTCAAAATCCGTCTTTTTTTTCGAAAATTTGAGTTTTATTTAAACATCCGATCTTGTATGTTTCTGGAAATCTAACCATTTTCCCTCTAAATAATGCATTTCTTTAATATTCAGTTTTTACTGATTTTTTTTTAATTTAAATTTCCGAAAATTTCATGTTTCTTAAAATCAAAATCCGTCTTTTTTTTCGAAAATTTGAGTTTTATTTAATTAAACATCCGATCTTGTATGTTTCTGGAGATCTGACCATTTTCCCTCTAAATAATCCATTTCTTTAGTATTCAGTTTTTACTATTTTTTTTTTATTTTAAATTTCCGAAAATTTCATGTTTCTTAAAATTTTTCTTCTTCTCTAAATGTTCACTTGTATTTCAAGAAGTTTTATATCTCTGGAAATCTTCACTTACAAAGGAAAAATTTTCTCGAAATTTCAACTTTTTCTAAAAACTGCGTCTTTTTTGTACAAAATCCAACGTTCGAAAATATGACTTTTTCGAATTTTCAACATTTTTCGAGGTTTTCCGAAACGTCAGGTTTTTATGTTAGATTTGATTTTCTAAAAATTTCAATTTTTCCCCCAAAATTGGTTTTTTGTTCTTGAAATTCATCTCTTTCGATATTATTTTTAAAAATCCGACTTTTTCCTCCCAAAATTAAACTTTCCTTTGGAAATTTTGAATTTCCTTCGAGAAATTTGGACCTTTTTCTCGACATCCCGATGGTATTTTCTAAAATCGTTATTTTTTGCGAAAATCCGTATTTTTAATATTCGACTTTTTCTATTTTTTTTAATTTGACTTCCCAAACATTTTTTGTGCCTCAAAATTTGTCTTAATCTCTAAATTTTGACTTGTACTTGAAAACTCTGAGAAATTTCTACTTACAATGTAACATTGTTTTTGTTTTCCAAAATTGGATCGATATTTTGATAAACGTTTATATATTCTAAGAAAAGGTGAAAATTTTAAAAAATGTAGAAATTTTAGAAATTTTGAAAAAGTACGAATCTTAAAAAAGATTAAAATTTCAAGAAAGGCCAAATTTTCCTAAAAATTAGAAGAAATGAAAAGTCGAAAATTTACGAAAATGATATCAGTTTGAAAAAAACGAAATGAAAAAAAAATGAATTTGTTAAAAAAGTCGAAATTTAATTTTCAAAAACATGCACTTTTTAAAAAAAGTTAATTAAACTTTTTAAGTACAACAAAATTGAAAAAATAATGAAAATAAAAAAACATTTTTAGAAAAAAAGTAGAATTTTTTAGAACAATTTAGAAAACAAGTCCCAATTTGAAGAAATGGATGAAAATTTAAAAAATATCCAAATTTTGAAAAAATCGGAAAATCGAATATTTGTAAAAATAGCTAAATTTATAAAAAAGATTAACAGTTTTAATAAAGGATGAAAGCAGAAGTTTTCAAAAAACGTAGCATTTTCAAAAAATTCAAAAACACAATTAAAATTTTCAAAAAAAGCACCAACATTTTTAAAATAGTCGTAATGTTCATATCAAAATTTTGAGAAAAAAAGCGAAATTTTAAGAAATAGGCACAATTTTGAGAAAAGTGCAAAATTTTGAAAAAAGTCGAAATTTTGCCAAAAAAGTCAAAATTTTTAAAACTTTAAAAAGGCAAAATTTTGAGTAAAAGGCACAATTTTGAGAAGAGTGCAAAATTTTGAAAAAGGTCGAAATTTTGCAAAAAAGTCAAAATTTTTTAGACTCAGTTTTAAAAAGCAAAAATTTTGTGTAAAAGGCAAAATTTGCAAAAATTTAAAATTTTGAAGAGTCGAACTTTTGAAGAATCGAAATTAAAAAATGTCAAATTCTCAAAATACATAAAAATTCAAAAAAAAAGTCAAAATTTAAAAAAATGAAATTTTTCAGTCAAAATTTACAAAAAATTTGGAAAAAAAATCGAGATTACAAGAAGAGGTGTACATTTTAAGTCAAAGGTTAAAATTTGAAGAAAAGAAGCCAAAATTTTAAAATTCAACTCATTTTGTAGCTAATATCCAAATTTAGATAAAAAAACGTCGAGATATCGAAATTAATTGAAATTTTTCGTTACAATTTAAAGTTGGAGATGAGCTCTAAATCTCCAAAAAATGCATCAAAATTTCGGAAAAAATTCTATTTTAGTTTCTGAGTTAAAGGCTGTCAAAGTTGGCAAAAAAAATTGCTTTTTTAGTTATAACTCCACAACATTTTCACCGATCGTGTCATTTGAAACATGCTGTTAAAGGAATTGGTCGAGTGCGATATGAAAAACCCACCTTGAGTTGTACAGGGTATTTTTTCCACGACTATAAACCACTAAAAACAAAAATAAGGTTTGAAAAAAATAATAATAAGAAACAGTATATTTCAAAATAATTCGACACAACGTGTCATTTGTCAAAATTTATTGTCCTAAATTTATTCTAACAAGATTCACATTTTTATCCTTTATGTTGGTATTAAAAATAAAATATTAAATGACTGTGCTCTAGAGATGATATATGTATGGCAGTCCACAGATGCTGAACAATAAATAAAAAGAGTGTTAAGTCTAGGTCAGTTTGTGACTAAGTCTGGAGTCGAACTTCATTACATAGGCACTGCTACTTACTAGTTTTAAGTTTTCACTTCTGTCGGCAGTCTCATGCCTATTTTTCTTTCAATCTAATCTGCCACAACGGCGTTGTAATGAAAGGTACCCTTTCAATTTAGAAATGATCAACCAATCGGAATAAACACGCTCAGAAATACGCTAAATCCGCTAGAGTTTGTCTAATTGGATTAACTTCCACAGCTGATGGGATCCCAATTAAAAGGTTGGAAGGTGAGACGCCGTGAAAATCAGAAAGCGAATCCACATGTCGACAACTTTCCCCATCGAATTAGCAAACTTTGCCTTTCCTATCACGCATCCCCGAGTGTATGCATGAACGCCAACCGCCTAACTATTAGTTAATATGACGTAGAAGAGACGCTATTAGCGAAATACCTAAAATTCCGCCTTGCTCGCATCGTAAATCACCCGTTAATGCGTCGAGATGTTTTTCGAGGTTAATTTTTTTACGTTGTTACTCCCCAACAAGCGGGCAGGCCACCGGAGGTATCGATTTTGGTCGTTTCGGGCTTAATAACAATTTTAAAAACTTCTTAATCCTCTTTATTAAGAAGTTAGCGTAGAAAAAGTTTGTCGAATCTTCCGCAACACGAGCGGAAAGGCAATTCATCATTTTTGGCTCTATCTGCGACCGCTGCTTAATTTTGAAAGTCCTGAAACTCGAAGGTTAAAAATTGGGAAATATGCGTCCCGATTTTAGTGGTCAGTTGTGGACTAATGAAGTATTTTTAGGCATTACGCTGCGCCATAAAAATTTTATCGGTTTATGTCATGCCGTAAAACTCTGATGAGTAATGAAACGGTATTACGCCATTGTGCAGTATGTAGTTTTGATCATTGACGAAAATTAGATTCATAACTAAGAAGTACACCATCTTTTTTTATGGAATGGACTGATCCTTGGTTATCTTCAAAAATCGAAATACAAACCTTGTACCCTAAACCAAGCAAAGATGAAAAAACACAACGAAGGTTGTGTCAAAAAGTAATTTATTTTGGAAATTAGTATTTTTGTTGAAATTGACCGTTTTCGAAACTTTTGAATTTTTCTCTTCCTCGAAGGTAAACTAGAAACCTGATACTCTTAATATTACTTTTTCAAAATTTAGGTACATAATTCTTTAACAATTGAAATGAAAATATCGTCCCCTGAAACAAAGAAAGATTTAAAAACACAACTCTAACGCGTTAGAGCAACCTTTATTGTGTTTTTTAATCTTTCTTAGGTTTCAGGGGACAAGATTTGTATTTTAAGTACACCATCATCCTAATAAACTTATTGTATCGATTAGTCAGTTCCGGATTATCCATGTAGTCAACGTAGGCAACTGCCCATAGGCCCCAGGTCGCCTATGGGCTCTACAATTTGTGACAAAAATAATATCTTCATTTTACACAGGTTTTGGGTAGTGATGCAACATCGTTCAAAGAAGAATCGATATTTGAACATCGATATTTTTTTAATGAAACATCGATGTCTCAAACCTCGGTATTAGATAACGAAACATCGATGTCTCAAACATCGGTATTAGGTAACGATACATCGATGTTTTTTCGATGTTTTTTAAATATTTAATTGCTACTTTAAGAAGTCAAAATTACGAAGGTGTAGAAAGGATATCAATTTAAAAAGAATTTCTTTAAGGATTTAGAGTTTACCACTAAAATTTCGACTTTTTTCTCGCCATTCCAAGAATAAAATTGAAATTTCGACTTTAATTTAGACTTTTTTCTCAAAAATTTAACTTCTTTTTCTAAGTTTCGCCTTTAATCTCGAAATTTTAACTTTTTTCGAGAAATTCTGAGATTACATTCAAAATTTCGACTTTAATATCGAAATTTCGGCTGCGGGTTAACTCGAAAGTTTAACTTTTTTTTTGAAATTTCGAGAAAAAAAGTGAAAATTTCGACGTCAATATTTAAATTTCAAGAAAAAAAACTCGAAATTTTGCTTTTAAACTCGAAGTTTCAAAAACATTTTTTCGTTTTAATTGATCCCCTTTCTACGCCTCATTTTTTAAAGTATTTGTTATCAAATGACACCTATTTTCCTTCTGAGTTTAAACCGATATTTTTTTCTATTTATTTTTTCCTCCAAAGTTTCACTTAAATTAAAATTTACGTATTTTGAACTGAAAATTAGATTTGAAGATTCAAATTTTCAAAAAAAGGAGACTTTTCGAGATTACAGCCCAATATTTAAGAAAAACTTAAACCTTAAAAAGTTAAATTCAAAATTTTGAAAATGTTCACTTTAATCTCAAATATTTATAAAACATGCTCGAATTTTCGATAAAAATTCAAGGGTTAAACTCCGGATTTGAAGAAAAGGTTCAAATCTCGGGAAAACTAACATTTATAAAAATAAAAGAATTTTAAAAATGTCAAAATTTGGAAACACAATTAAAATTTTGAGAAATTTGGAAAATTTTCTAAAAAATGGTTAAATTTTTATAAATATTAAATTTTGGTAAAATTCTTTTTAAAAATGTCAGGTAAAATTTTATAAAATTGCCAAACTGTATAAAAAGCGAAATTTTCAAAAACAGGCGGAATTTTCAAAAACGGGCGAAGTTTTCAGAAAATATCGAATTTTAAAAATTTTGTCAAAAGAATTCAAAATTTTTACATTTTATGAATTTTGACCAATAAAATGTCAATTTAAAATTCGTTGGTTAAAATTTTAAAATTTTCGAAAATTTCGACTTTTTGAAAATTTGAATTTTTTTGAAAATTTCTTTTCTAAAAATTTCAAACTGTTTTCTGCATTTTTCTTTTAAACCAAACTTTAGTGATTGTGGTTTTAATTCTCTTTCAAATTTCTAAAATATTCATTCCATCAAACTTTTCAGAAATTTCTACCACCTTTTTTAGATGTTTTTTTTTTAAATTTTAAATCCAACGGACTTTAATTTCAGCATGAAATCTCGATGCTAGTATTGAAATTTCGACTGCAATTTTAAATTATTTTGACCATGATCAAGAAAAATATACAAATATCTAGAAAATTTTGAAATATCGTGATAGTAATAGTAGTAGTAATAATAGCAACAAAGTGGAAAGTTAATTGGAGGAAAAACTCAACATTTGAAAAAAAAATAATGTCAAAAATACCCCAGTTCATAAAATAAGTGATTTTTAAGTGCAGAAATTACGAATTAAGTCTCGAAAGAAGTCGAAATTGGGAAAGAAATCAATTTAGATTCGAATTATTAAAATTCAATCTGTTCTTTAAATTTTTTGATCTCAAACAGTTCAGAATTTCGAAAAGGAATAATCCAAAGAAAACAGAATCAAGATTTTCAATTTAAAGCAAAAAATTTAACAAAAAGGAATAAAATAGGTTTAAAATAAATCGTCCCAACGTTTTTTCTCCAAATTTAAAGTCGAAAATTTAAGTGTACTTTGAAAAATATGACTAATTTGCAGTCGAAACTTTGACTTTAACTTTGGAACTTCGGAATGTGAACAATATTTGGACTTTCATCATAAAACATTGATCAGGAAAAATTTTGAATGTCAAAAACAAATGCCGATACTTTGAGAAAAAAAAAACGAAATTTCGAGCTCAAGTTTAAAATTAATTTTGATGGAATTGGTCTGGTCCTTGGTTATCTTCAAAAATTAAAATATGAAGTATTTCTCTGAAGATGATAGCTTGGCTATCGAAACGCATTAGAGCAACCTTTGTTGTGTTTTTAATCTTTCAGTATTGAAATACAAATCTTGTCCCCTGAAACCAAGAAAGGTTATCTGGATATCTTCAAAAATTGAAATACAAATAGAAGTATCTCTCTGAAGGTGACAGTTTCGCTATCGAAACGCGTTAGAGCAACCTCTGTTGTGTTTTTTAATCTTTCTTGGTTTCAGGGGACAAGATTTGTATTTCAATTTTCGAAGATAACCAAGGACCAATTCGTTCCACCAAAATCTTTCAGTATCTCTCTGAAGATGATAGCTTGGCTATCGAAACGCGTTACAGTAACCTCTGTTGTGTTTTTTAATCTTTCTTGGTTTCAGGGGACAAGATTTGTATTTTAATTTTCGAAGATAACCAAGGACCAATTTGTTCCACCAAAATTTTTCAGTATTTCTCTGAAGATGATAGCTCGGCAATCGAAATGCGTCAGAGCAACCTTTGATATGTTTTTTAATCTTTCTTGGTTTCAGGGCATAAGATTTGTATTTCAATTTTTAAAATTAATAAAAAAATTTGACATTTTTAAATGCATGTTAATTTTGGAGAAACCTTTTTAAAATTCGATTTTTTCAAAACTTCAACTTTCCTCTGGCGTTTTAGGTTAAAATGTGAACTTTAATCTCAGCAATTGGAAAAAAAATGGTCGATTCTTTGATAAAAACACCAATTTATTCAAAGTTTTTCTCATAATTCCTTTTCAAATTCTTATTTTTTGCCTAAAGGTTCGACTTTAAAAATCAGAAATTTTGAAAAGATAAAAATTGGGAACATTTTCTTTGGAAATTTCGACTGATTTTTCCAGGGATAGTTTATCTCTCTACTTAGGCAGTCATTGGAAAATAAATATTCAGTTGAAACATTGCAACTTTTTTTTTTAATTTCGATTTTTTCCAAAATCCGCCCTTTTTTTTTGACATTTCGACAAAATGTGTCTCCCTCTGGAAAATTTTGAATTTTTACTAAATATCGAGTTTCGACATTTTAGATTTTTTCTCAAAATGTCGATCTTTTCTAGGAATTTCTTTTGGAATTTACGATTTTACCTCGAAAACGGCTTTTTTTTCGAAATTTCGATATCTTTCTTTTTCTTTTTTCAAAATCAAAATCTGGTCCTTGTTTCAGGAAATGTCTAGCTTTTCCTCAAAATTTGACTGTTTTCTCTGTACGAAATTTCCACGTTTGTCTCGATATTTCGTTTTTGTCGTCGAAATTCGTTTTGGTCATCGAAATCCATTTTTGTCATCGAAATTCGTTTTTGTCAACGAAATTCGTTTTTTCTCAGAATTTGGACTATTCTTTCAAAATTCGTCTTTCTTTTCAATTTAAGCTTTATTCGCAAAATTCTTTTTTCTACTAAATTTAGACTATTCACAAAATTCCACTTAATTCTTAAAATTAAAATTTCTGTGAAAAATTTCGAATTTCTTCCTGAAATTTGAGGGTTTTTTTAAGATAAATCTTTTTCTCGAAATCTTGATATTTATTCGAATATTCGATACGTAATATATTTAGTGATTTCGATTTTTTCCATCGAAATGCGTCTATTTCTAGAAATGTTGACCTTTTCTCTTAAAATTAATAGTCTTGCTTCTCAAAATTCGCCTTTTTCTCAAAATGGTCCTTTTAGTAATTTCACATTTCTTCTTCTTCTTCTTCTTCTTCTTCTTCTTCTTCTTCTTCTTCTTCTTCTTCTTCTTCTTCTTCTTCTTCTTCTTCTTCTTCTTCTTCTTCTTCTTCTTCTTCTTCTTCTTCTTCTTCTTCTTCTTCTTCTTCTTCTTCTTCTTCTTCTTCTTCTTCTTCTTCTTCTTCTTCTTCTTCATTCTCTTTCTCTTCTTCTTTAGTAAGGGCTAGTTGTCTGCTCTTTCTGGATTCCTTCTATATTGCTCCTTTTCCTCAAAATTGTGCTTTTAGTCATTTCATATTTCTTTTTTTCTTCCTCTTCCTCTTCTTCTATTATTCTTCTTTAGTAAGACTAGTTGCCTGCTCTTTCTGGACACCTCTTACTATTGCTCCTTTTTCTCAAAATCGAATTTTTTGTAATTTCACATTTCTTTTTCTTTTTCTTCTGCTTCTTCTTCTTTTTTTCTTCTTTTTCCTCTTCCTCTTCTTTAGTAAGGCTAGTTGTCGCTCTTTCTGGATTTCTCTTATTGTTGCTCCTTTTCCTCAAAAACGTCCTTTTAGTAATTTCACATTTCTTCTTCTTCTTTTTCTTCTTTTTCTTCTTTTTCTTTTTCTTCTTATTCTTCTTTTTTAGTAAGGCTAGTTGCCTGCTCTTTCTGGACACCTCTTACTGTTGCTCCTTTTTCTCAAAATCGTCCTTTTTGTAATTTCACATTTCTTTTTCTTTTTCTTCTGCTTCTTCTTTTTTTCTTTATTTTCCTCTTCCTCTTCCTCTTCCTCTTCTTTAGTAAGGCTAGTTGTCGCTCTTTCTGGATTCCTCTTATTGTTGCTCCTTTTCCTCAAAAACGTCCTTTTAGTAATTTCACATTTCTTCTTTTTCTTCTTCTTCTTTTCCCCCCTCTTCTTCTTTTTCTCCTGCTTTTTCTTCTTTTTCCTCTTCTTTAGTAAGGCTAGTTGCCGCTCTTTCTGGATTTCTCTTGTTGTTGCTCCTTTTCCTCAAAAACGCCCTTTCAGTAATTTCACATTTCTTCTTCTTCTTCTGCTTTTTCTTATTCCTCTTCTTCCTCTTCTTCTTTTTCTTTTTTAGTAAAGCTAGTTGCCTGCTTTCTCTGGAGTCCTCTTATTGTTACTCATTTTCCTTAAAATCGTCCTTCTAGTCATTTGACATTTCTTCTTCTTCTTCTTTTCTTCTTCTTCTTTTCTTCTTCTTCTTTTCTTCTCCTTCTTTTCTTCTTCTTCTTTTCTTCTCCTTCTTTTCTTCTTCTTCTTTTCTTCTCCTTCTTTTCTTCTTCTTCTTTTCTTATCCTTTTTTTCTTCTTCTTCTTTTTCTTCTTTTTTAGTAAGGCTAGTTACCTGTTCTTTTTGGATTTCTTTTATTGTTGTTCCTTTTCCTCAAAATCGCCCTTTTAGTAATTTCACATTTCTTCTTCTTCTTCTTCTTCTTCTTCTTCTTCTTCTTCTTCTTCTTCTTCTTCTTCTTCTTCTTCTTCTTCTTCTTCTTCTTCTTCTTCTTAGTCTTCTTCTTTAGTAAGGCTAGTTGCCTGTTCTTTCTGGACTCCTCTTATTGTTGTTCCTTTTTCTCAGAATTGTCCTTTTAGTAATTTCACCTTTCATCTTCTTTTTATTTTTCTACTTGTTTTTCTTCTTCTTCTTCAGTAAGGCTAGTTGTCTGTTCTTTCTGGATTCCTTTTATTGTTGTTTCTTTTCCTCAAAATCGTGCTTTTAGTAATTTTATATTACTTCTTCTTCTTTTCTACTTCTTCTTCTTCTTGGTCTTCTTCTTATTCTTTGTCTTCTTCTTCGTAAGTAAGTCTCATTGCCGTTCTTTCTGGATTCCTTTTATTATTGTTCCTGTAAAATCGACTGCCAGCTGTCATTCCATCATTTCGGTGGTCTCCCTAGTAGTCTGTGGCTTGTGGCTTTCCGTTGCGTACTATTTTTGCCAGCCTGTTGTTCTCCATGCGAATAACATGTTCATTATTCGCCTTCTTCTTCTTGACCAAGGTACCGAACCTTCCAATTTACATTTTTCCGTGATATGGACATTCCCTTGTCGATCCCACGTCGTGTATTCATTTATTTTAAAAATTCTAGCTTTTTTTTGAATTCTCTTTCAAAAATAGTGTTTCATTCGAAATTATGCCATTTTTCTTAATATTCGTCTTTTATTTTTGAAAACTTCACTCTTTTAAATTTGACTTTCCCGAAATTCCAACTTGTTATCTCATATTTCACCCCACTTTCGCTATTTTGACTTTTATCTCAAAATGCGATGTTTTATCGTTCTAGAGATGTATATTTTTCCTCGAAATTGGATTTTTCCTGAAATTTAGACTTTCTCCAATTCGTCAATTTTTTTCAAATTAGGCTGAACCGTTTCAAGGATTGAATTTTTGGTAGTTTCAACTTCTTTACCAAAATTTAAATATTTTGTTAAACTTTAAATAAAAACGAATATAAATTTCGAAAAAAATAGGTTTTGAAATGGCGATTTGATTTTCAGAATTCGACATTTTCTGGAAATTTCGCCTTTTTTCGGAATAATCGCCCTTTGAAAATGATAACTTTATTCAAATTATCGATATTTTTCCAAACGATTAGGTTCTTCAAAAATGATTTTCTAAATATTCTGATTCTTTCCCAAAATTGCATTTTTTCTCGTAATTCGGCTTTTTCTAAATCAGGACGTTATACTCAAAATTTTGCCTGTTTCTCGCAAAATTGAACTATGTCTTTGAGATTTTAAATATTTTGTAAAAATTTCGGCGTTCTTATCGAAATTCCGACAGCATGTTTCAAAAAATCGTTTTTTTTTAATCCACTTTCATGACTAATAAACTAAATAAAACAAATATGAAAAAATCCAAATCTGAAAATTTCTTTATTTTTAATTAGACTTTCCGGAAATTTCTACCTGTGTCTAAAAACTCGTTTCTTGAAATTTCTATTTAAACCCAAATTTCGTCTTTTTCTCAAAATTCATTTTTGTCTCAAAATTTTAATAAAAATCTTAAATTTCTGGGAATAATATTTTTAGGAATTTAAGAGAAAAAGATTTTTTGTAAATTTCAAGATTGTCAAATGAAAAATAAAAGCAAAAATTAAAAGAAATTGTGTTTCTTTTTCTAAATTCGAATTATTCTAGAAACTGCCACTTTTGCTACAAAATTCTACTTTTGGCAAATTTGACATTTTTGGAATTTTCTCTTAAAATTCAGTTTTCATTTTAAATTCGATTTTCTAACGTTTTTCTCAGAATTTTGAAAATTTCGATTTTAATCTAGAAACTATACCTCCCAGTTCATGTGTAGTTAAGAAGAAATACGCAAATATTCAACTGGGAACTTTCCTGGTTTGCTTTTCAGGGGCAACTTTTCAAAATGATTGCTGCCTCCTCCTGAACGAAATCCCATGGAAAAGAGTCCCGTGGTGATTCTGAAATTTTGAAAATGAAAGTTACAAAAATGCTAAGAACCCTGGTTTAAGCTCCTTAAGCAATTTTCTCTCTGCTTTGCTTTTTTTGGGTGGAACGGACTGATCTTTGGTTATCTTCAAAAATTGAAATACAAATCTTGTCCCCTGAAACCAACCTTTTCTTGGTTTCAAGGGACAAGATTTGTATTTCAATTTTTAGAAGGGTTTAATGTTTAAAAAACATTGAGAGACTAAATACCTTTTAGGGTCGGTGTTTCAACTATGTAAAATTTCTTATTTTCAGTATCGGATTATTAAAAACAAAATAGTGACCTTCCATGGCTAGAAAGAAACTGTTGATGCATACTAAATTTTTTTTCCAGTAAAGACTTTGATGCTTTTGTAAATTGCAGTCACCACTAATCAATTGGTTTGGCAATTATGATAAAAGAAAGATCAGTGCGAAATTCAAAACGAATTTATTATATCATCTGTATAACGATTTCATCATCTTAGCATCGATGGAAAATTCTGAATAATTCGGACGCGCCTCGCAGAATTTGTCCCTAATTAAGGACGTTTTATTTTCGCATTCGTTGGAAAAGTAATGTGAGGGCAAATTCGAAACGCCTAAATGCAAAAAAAAACACTCACCTGTTATCGAGGAACTCATTTTTTGTAGAGATCATCTAATAGAGACGTACCTGTAACCGAAAAGTTGAGTCAAGTCAAATCAAAATTGTGGATAACGCCCATTGTGTGCCCTTTTCTCATTCCAACAGTTTATAATGCACACGTTCTAGTTAGAGGAAAACAAACGGCCGTGAACAATGAATTGGTCACAGAAATGAATAGCTAGCTCGGAGCCCGGCTAACAAAGTTTCGTCGACCATAATGTTTTGCACGCCATTTATAAACGTGTGCTGCTCGAAGCGAGTGGCTTTTGGATGTGATACGATTTAAAAGCTTTATGACAGTTTACATTGATATTTGCATTCATTGCGGGGCTTTAGAACACCGCAAAGAACGATGGACAAATGACGGCGTTAAAGAGCCCAATTCAATACTTTATCGGGGAAGTCGATTCCGAAGGGGGTAAAATTACAAATATTTCACTAGACGAGCGGTCAGGATTATCCCACATAATGTGCAGAAAATTGGAGTCGAAATAGATTAGTGCGAGAGTCGCACACTTGTGGATCGTGAAATGGAATAACAAATAACTAGGATTAAGGTGGAAACGGAGGCGATGTAATTCTGTATGTAATTGTTTCTGTTCCATAGAGGCGAACGCCTAATTCGCTTGACTCTCTCTGCCTTTTGCTAAAAACATAATTATACGCTTGATTGGGATTATTTTGTGTATGCGATGTTGTACGTTCATTAAATTATGTACGGCCTTTTCGAGGTAAATACGTTAAAGACCCGTGCAGAAAGTCAAACGGAAATTTAATTATTCTTCTTTCGCACGGCCAACTTCCATTTTCAATGCAGAGGATGCTGGGGCGATAAGAGACACGTTTTACGTTTAAATGAGCTTCGAAAAGCTTACTAAGCTTCTCATAGAGACAACATCATATTTGGTGGATGCGCCGGATCGAAATATTAACGATGATTTATCAACCAATATTAATCCAGAATTCTGAAGAAATTGATTGCTTGGACATTTCGAGTTTTTTTCTAATAGTCCAACCTTTAGTTTTAAAATAATAGCTTCTGTCAGCATGGCATGTAAATCCACAGCAAGTATAAAATGAGCAAGAATGAACTATCTAAGTACACTACCCTTACTGCCACATTAAGATTATCTACAACAAAGTAAAGAGTTATACAGGGTGTTACAAAAGTCCGGGCCGCTACTTCAGGAGCATATTCTACACATTAAAATATGAAAAATGTTGAAATACATTTTTTTCTTTAAATTGCCTCCTAACGGAAATATGACCATTTTTTTTACTACAAAAAGTTAACGCTTAGTAGCAAAGTCATGAAATTGGGCAAGCAGTTAAAGAATTGGATTAGGCATATTCTCATGTAAGATATTTTTTAAATAAGCAGTAGCGTGGTGTGTAGGGGGTTGCCCGCGATTATTTTTTGCCGTAACTTTTTTGTATTGCAATATTTCGACACAAAAGTGCCATAATCGTAAAAAGCAACATTTTTTATACAAAAAAGGTACTCTTTCTCAAAGTCGCTAAAAGTAACCGTTTCCGAGAAAAAGGCGTTTAAATAATCCTATCCCGTCTTCGAAATTCTAACTAATTTGTATAAGAAAAAATAAGTTGGTCATGCAAACTGATCGTAAAGAAAACAATTGTACTTGACAATATCTGCCAGAGATTGACGTTGTGTCACTGATAAAATTTGGTCGTAAGCTGTAAACTTTAGCAGTTTTTGTTGTCAATAGTAAGTGTAGTAGTTTTTTAACTTTTCATTATTTTGATAAAATGGACTATTCAAATCAAGAAATGGCCGATATGCATTTAATGTACGGGCTTGCAAATTGTAATCGTGCTGAAGCAAGACGGCTTTATGCTGAACGTTTCCCTAATAGACACCTACCAGGAGAAAAATTGTTCCAGAAAATTCATGCTCGTTTATGTGAAACAGGAAATTTTGTTTTCAAAGGCGAACGTGTTGGAAGGCCAAACGCAGAAGTTGCTAATTTAGAGGAGCGTGTGCTTCAGCGAGTTGAAGAAGATCCATGTGTCAGCACTAGACAACTTGCTTTAGCCCCGAAGGAGTAAATCACGTAACCATCTGGAGGATTTTGAAATTTTACCAATTTTACCCCTATCATTTTCAAAGAGTGCAAGGGTTATTTGCTGCTGATTATCCTCCAAGAATAGAATTTTGCAACTGGCTATTGCATAAGATCGCTGAAAATGAGAACTTTCCATCGCTCATATTATTTACGGACGAAGCGGGTTTTACCAGAAACGGGATACTTAACTTTCACAACATGCATCAGTGGCAAGTTGAAAATCCCAATGCAGTTATTCAGTCGAGACATCAGCAAGATTCTTTACTTAACATTTGGGGAGGAATAATAGGGGACTCTATAATTGGACCGTTTTTTTTTACCTCATAGGTTAACAGGAGCATCATATAGACATTTTTTGCAAACAGAGTTACCCGTGTTACTTGAAAATGTTCCACTCATAACAAGACAGCGAATGTGGATAATGCACGATGGGGCACCTGCCCATTTTAGTGCAGTTGCTAGGGAATTTTTGAATAACAACTATCATCAACGATGGATAGGTCGAGGAGGTCCGATACCATGGCCAGCTAGGTCTCCTCACCTCAACCCACTCGATTTCTACTTACGGGGACATCTAAAGCAGATCGTCTACTCCACACCAGTTGACAATATCAATGATCTTCGTGAACGAATTGAAAATGGGTTCAACCAGATTCACAATACACCAGGCATTTGCGAAAGAGTAAGGAGTTCCCTTAGAAGACGAGCCGAGCAATGTATTGCTGCAGGGGGCAGTAATTTCGAACACTTGCTTTGATTTTTTTTTTCTTTATTTTGTACTATTTTTATATCAATGCAGTTAGTAGTGGATAAATTAGAAATTTGCAAAACGAATTCTAATAAATGCAACAATTTTGTTTAAACGCTTTTTTCTCGGAAACGGTCACTTTTAGCGACTTTGAGAAAGAGTACCTTTTTTGTATAAAAAATGTTGCTTTTTACGATTATGGCACTTTTGTGTCGAAATATTGCAATACAAAAAAGTTACGGCAAAAAATAATCGCGGGCAACCCCCTACACACCACGCTACTGCTTATTTAAAAAATATCTTACATGAGAATATGCCTAATCCAATTCTTTAACTGCTTGCCCAATTTTATGACTTTGCTACTAACCGTTAACTTTTTGTAGTAAAAAAACCACTTTAGGGGCGCCATCTTTAAATGGTCATATCTCCGTTAGGAGGCAATTTAAAGAAAAAAATGTATTTCAACATTTTTCATATTTTAATGTGTAGAATATGCTCCTGAAGTAGCGGCCCGGACTTTTGTAACACCCTGTATACAAAGGGGGTCATAAACTTAGCCCCAAAAGAGTAGTCAAATATTTAAGGTAGTTTATCGGCCAATTGCTTTTCTATAATTTTGGTGAAACGGACTGGTCCTTGGTTATCTTCAAAAATTGAAATACAAATCTTGTCCGCTGAAATCAAGACAGATTAAAAAACACAATAGAGGTTGCTCTAACGCGTTTCGATAGCCGAGCTATCATCTTCAGTTTTTAATATAAGCGTGGGTCATCGAGAAGTAACGCAAAGTTTCAAATTCCTACGTTATATAGTTTTAGAGGAAAACATGTCTGTGATAGATGAACGGACGAATGGCTCCAAGAGTGAGATTATAAAGGTTACGTTTCTCCTTTTTAAGGTATGGAACCCTAAAAATTGCAATTTTCGAAAGCATTGTTCTTGGAATTTTTACATTTTAAGTTAACATAAATGAAAATAAATAACTGAAATGTGGAACATAAATGAAAATGAATAATTGAAATTTCTGTTAAAAAGTTCTAATTCTAAGAAATACATTTTCCGAAATTTCAAAAAAAAATGCAAAACATGTTAAATGTCGAAAAATAAAGTCTAAATTTTGAAATGAGTTGAGCTTTGCGAACATATTCGAAGACCAAAAAATAAGTTTTCACTTTTTTAGACAACTGTTGACCCAATCTTTAAAACAAAGTTGTAATTACAAAAAACATTTTGTCCAACATTTTCACACAAATTCCAAAGTGTCGCATTTTAAACAAAAAATTAAATTTAGTAAGGAGTCCAGTTTACCCGAAGAAATTTAAAAAATGTTGACAGTAGTGTAGCTATGAGGGGGCAATATTGGACGATGCACAAGAGCCCTCTTGCGCAAGGGGTCCGCTTAAACTTTGTTTTTTATTAGACTCAATTTAAAGCGCACATTGTTTAGCATTTTCAAACACTAACATAAATGTCTCTTTAGTGGATTTGAAACAATGGGGGCAATTGGGATAGGACTTGGGGCGCCGAAGGCACCAAAAAACTCGAGATTTGTGAGAAATAATTCGACTAAAATTTGCACAATTTCGAGAAAAAGTTGTTAAAAGTTGAAAAATAATAAATTGTGAAAAAAAAAGAATAAGTTTTCAAAAACCCAAGCAAATTTCGAAAAAAAATCAAAATTTCGAGAAGATCAATATTTTAAGAAAAAGATCGACTTTTGAAGAAAAGATCGAAATTTCCAAAAAAAGTCGAAATTTGGTAAAAATTTGAAATTTTCCAGAAGGAGTCTCAAATTTTGTTGAAATTTCGAAAAAAGTTCGAATTTTGAGGTATATTTCGAGAAAAGGGGCAAAATTCAAAACAAAAGTCAAACTTTCTCGATTGAACCTTTATTTGTTAACGTCTGCTTAAATGAAGGACAAGTGTCTTCCTTGTACCCCACTGTGACGTCAGAAAATATAGACTGCTGAGACAAACTGCGAAATTTTGACAAATTGTTTTTTTTGTATTTAAAAAAAAAATATTTTTCAAAATTTCCAAATAAATTAATATTATTCTAAAAATTGTTACTTTTTTATCAAAAGATCTACCAAATTTGGAGAAAATCGCAAAATTTGATAAACAAGCCGAAAGTCGAAAAAGAGAAAATAATCGAAATTTTCAGGGGAAGCCGAATTTTCAGAAATGAAATTTTAAAAAATAAAACTACGAATTTTGAGATAAAAATTGGAAGTTTTGATAAAAGTCGAATTTTGATAAATCATTTTAGAAAAAATTCTAAATTTCAGAAGGAAAAGAAATTTTGCATAAAAGGGACAGATTTTGAAAAAAAAGTCGAAATTTCGAGAAACGTTAAAATTGCAAGAAAATGACTAATTTTCAGAAATTGAAATACAATTTTTACTTTTGTATCAAAAGATCTACCAAATTTGGAGAAAATGGCAAAATTTGGTAAACAAGTGGAAATTTGCCAAAAATCTAATTAAAGTATTCGAAATTTTCAGGGAAAGTCGAATTTTCAGAAATGATGAAATTTAAACAAAATGAAACTACTAATTTTGAGGTAAAACTTGTAAGTTTTGATAAAGTTGGATTTTGATAAGGCATTTTGGAAAAAATTCTAAATTTCAGAAGAAAAAGAAATGTGAAAAAAGGGCAGATTTTGAAAAAAAAGTCGAAATTTCGAGAAACGTCAAAATTACAAGTAAATGACTAATTTTCAGAAATTGAAATACAATTTTTACTTCTTTATCAAAATTGGAGAAAATGGCAAAATTTGATAAACAAGTAGAAATTTGATGAAAATAGAATTTAAAAAAAATATTCGAAATTTTCAGGGAAAGTCGAATTTTCAGAAATGAAATTTTAAACAAATAAAACT
Source organism: Dastarcus helophoroides (assembly GCA_028583605.1). Taxonomy (NCBI): domain Eukaryota; kingdom Metazoa; phylum Arthropoda; class Insecta; order Coleoptera; family Bothrideridae; genus Dastarcus; species Dastarcus helophoroides. The sequence goes on along the minus strand of CM053325.1, from coordinate 13,242,247 downwards.
ACGAAATTTGAGATAAAAATTGGAACTTTTAATAAAGTCGAATTTTGATAAATCGTTTTAGAAAAGATTCTAAATTTCAGAAGGAAAAGAAATTTTGTGAAAAAGGAACAGATTTCGAAAAAAAAATCCAAATTTCAAGAAAGGTCAAAATTTCAAGTAAATGACTAATTCTCAAAAATTGAAATACAAATCTTGTATTTCCAATTCAAGAAAGATTACAAAAAAGATTAAAAAACACAACAAAGGTTGCTCCAACGCCTTTCGATAGCCAAGATGTCATCTTCAGAAACAGGTATCTCTCTCTCAAAAAAGATTAAAAAACACAACAAAGGTTGCTCCAACGCGTTTCGATAGCCAAGCTATTTCTCTAAAGATGATAGCTTGTCTATCGAAACGCGTTAGAGCAACCTTTGTTGTCTTTTTTAAATTTTTTTTGATTTCAGGGGACAAGATTTGTAGTTCAATTTTTGAAAAAAGAACAAATCGATGATTTTGAAATAGTATATCAATATTTCCATAGAAAACTGGAAATTTTTCAAATCTAGTCTCAAAACTTTGAGCATATAGTCAACATTACACAAAAAAAGTGTAGAAATTTGAAGTTCAAAATAACCGATGTGCATCGGAAGTTTCTGAAACAACCTAATTTATGAACAACTTTGAAACTATAATGAACTTTAAAAAAATTAAATTGCAGTCGCAAAGATCGAATTTAATTTCAGAAATAAATAAATGTCTTTAATTTAAAATGAAACTAAAAATTGATAGCGAAAGTTCGGACGAAAAAATCGAAAATTTGAAACGAAAGTCGATATTTCGAAAGCAGAATGAAACTCGAAAACGAATTTTAAGTATAACGTCGAATTTTAAGAAAGAAATGTTTAATGCCTAAAATGTTTACACTCGGAATTTTGAATATTTTACCAAATTTACGAGATTAAACTCGAAATTTCGAAAAATGTAACTTTCTAAAAAAAAATCTAATTTTTGAAACCTACAAATTTAGCATTCAGATCCAGAATAGAAGAAAAATGAAAATTGAAACCATTACGTAATATTAGTAGGAAATTCAAAGTTAAAAAAAGCACTTAAATTTAAAATTTCACATAAAAAAATCAAGATTTCAAGAAAGTCTAATTTCTGAATTTCAAAGAAAAAAAATAGAACAAGGAAAATAATTATTGAAAGTGTAGGAATTTCGAAAGATACATTTTATTATTAAAAGATGAAATTTTGAAAAAAAAAAACTGAAAAAAAGTTTAAAGTCGGAATCTTCATGAAAAAGATAAAAATTGAAAGTTTAAACTAAAACTTTGATTGACATTTCTAACCTTGACGAGAATTGGGATTAGACGGAATATTTGTAGGGGTCTGTGATCCACGAAGCATATTAGCATAACAACGGCTAAACAAATTGTTGGTAAAACTGCCGATGATGCTGAAAAGCGAAACTAGGTCCGGTCACAGCAAATATTTATAGAAACATCGTGGAATTTTTAATATCTGTTATTGTTTTAATCATTAATAAAGTTCAACAGTTATGAATAAAACTTTGTTAAAAAAATGTCTAATCTAAAGCCGATATCTTGCTTTGGAAATGTATTTAAAAAATTTGGTGCGTTAACATGACATTTTGGGAAAAAATGATTTTTTTGTTAAGAATTGACATTTTTGAGATTTCTAAATTGAAGTTTCAAAGACAAGGCAGGTGTAAACTTGGAATTATAGAGAAAAGAGCAGCAATTTTAGAAACAACCCAGAGTTTATAAAAAAAAATTGAGTTAAAATTCAAAATTTCAAAAAATGGAAATTAAATAATGAAACTTTGTGAGACCATTTTAAAGAAATATTCAAAGTGGTTTAAACCGAAAATTTATAATAAAAAGACAATGTAAAAAGCTGTAAAATAAACAAAAAAAAAAACATAATTTGGTGAACCGGACTGATCCTTGGTTATCTTCAAAAATTTAGTTTCCAATTTTTCAAATAAAACAGTTCAGGTTGCAATTCACAAGAAAAAACAATGACATCATTGTCCAAAACTGATTTGGAATTGTGTCAAACTTAAAAATTATATTTTTTAATTCCTTTAAAATCGAAAGAAAGTAAAAATTTTCAAATTAAAGTCATTTAGATTTAAAAAGTGGATGTTTCTAAAAAGTCTTTCCAATTTAAAGGCAACATTTTAGCAAAAAGCTAGCAAATTGTAAGTTTTAACCTGAAATTTTTGGGAAAAGGTCAACATTTTAAATTAAAAAATTGAAATTTATTAAAAAACTCGAAATTTATAAAAAAATCGAAATTTATTAAAAAAATCTCAAAGTTTCAGATTTAGTCTCGAAATTATGACTTTGAACTGGAAGCTTCCATTCTCAATTCGCAATGAAGTGATGACCAAGAGAATTTATAATGGGATCGCCTCCAATCGCGCTCAATTACAACAATAATTACTGCATTGCGTACAATCTTGTACTAACTCCGGAAATATTGACTTTGAACTGGTATATTTGACTTTTAAATCGTTTAAATTCAAAAATTTAAGAAAAAAAACATTTCAGATTTAAACTCAAAATTGTAAGAAAATTATTTTTAGTAAACTACTTTTTATCAAAATTCTGTCACACGAAAATTTTATTAAAAAAATTAAAAATTACAACTTTGAACTCATAAGTTTTGAAATTAAAATTTAAATTTAGTACTTAATATTTGAAGCAAAATTTTAGTTCAGATTTCGGATATTATTCCAAAATTTTTAGCAACATTTCGTAAAGGCATCGAAATTTCGATAACAAATTTATAAACTTGTAGAAAGATTTTATCTAGCTGATTTGAGGTTGAAATTTTATAGCAAAAATGAAACTGTAAATTTAAAGACAATTTTCTAAAATTAAAAAAAACAAAATTTAAATTTTATCTTAAAAAAATCTTAATTTTCTGAAGACTTGTACATAGTCACATGACACTTGTATATTAATATTGTAACGCAATGTAATTAGATGGAATATAATTTAGAATAGAATTGTATAATTTAAAAAATAAAAAAAAGTTTCTAAAAGGATCTGATAAAAAGTTAAGCATGGCAGATAAGCGTTCCAGAAATTTTGGGAACGCTAAGTCTCATCTGACGAAAAGTTCTAGAAGCCGGGGGCCAAAACTATAAAAGGCGGTCAACTTTCCCTCGAGTTAGTCAGTTAGAATCAGTGTAATTAGTGAGTAAGGAGAAGTCCATAATAAGTTTGGTGATCCAAGTTGCGTTCAGTAATAAAGTGGGTATAATCCATCACGTGTAATCAATTCGAACCGATAAGCCCGTAACAATATCGTATTTCATATACAAAGACAGTACAATAAAACTGAATTAAATTCCTTTTATAAATTTCTTTTTTTTTTTCTCAAAATTGGACTGTTTTTCTATCAAGTATAAAAATGAAATTTGCATGAATTAAAATACAAATTTCTCCCCTGAAACCAAGAAAGATTAAAAAACACAACAAAGATTGCTCTAATGCGTTTCGACAGCCAAGCTATCATCTTCAGAGAGATACAGTATCTCTCTGAAGATGATAGCTTGGCTGTCGAAACGCGTTAGTGAGTAAATCTCTATCTCTGAAGATGATAGCTTGGCTGTCGAAACACGTTAGAGCAACCTTTGTTGTGTTTTTTTAATGTTTCTTGGTTTCAGGGGACAAGATTTGTATTTTCATTTTTAAAGATTCGTTCCACCAAAATAAAATTTGCATATTTGTATTTTTATTATATTTCGAGTAATTTCAACGTTTATTCCAATCGTTTCTGAAACTTTTCACTTTTAAATCAAAATTTCGATTTTCTTTTTCTAGACATTTGTTTTTTGTTTCAATTTTGAATTTCTTTTAACTTTAAATTTTAAAGTATAGTATATCTGTTTATTTTAAGCAAGACAGGCAATCGTTTTATTTTGTAATATCGAAAAAAAAATAACCGAATAGCATTTTTTTAATGTATAGAACCGAAAAAAAAATTCGCGCGTGCCAGATGCTCTGAATTGATCATCGATATCTTGGCAACCACTTATGGGATTAAAACGAACTACATCTTAAATTATTCACTATTTTATTAGCAACAACTGTCATTAAGCAACTTTTTTATATAATTTACACAAATCAATATTTTTTCCAAAAAAACTCGTTCCATGTTTAAGAAGCCATGCAGATAATATGCAGTTTTAGCATAGCATTTTTTTAACAAAATTGACAAAACCTCGATGTTTTTTCGTAGAGAATTGAAGCGAAAGTGGTAAATAGTATTTTTAATAATAAATTTGGTGTAATTTTAATTGTAAATCATGACAAGTTAAGTGAAATGATGGCTTTTTAAATATGATATGGTTTTTTAAATATAAAACGACTTTTCTGGACGAAGCATTGATTTGTGTAAATTTTACAAAAAAAGTTGCTTAATAAAAGTTGTTGCTAATAAAATAGTGAATAATTTGAAAACTAGTTCACTTTCATCCGATTGACTGTATACTGTATGTTAAATAACCAATTTTTAAGAATTAATTATACAAAAACTGTTGATCAAATCTTTTTGAAAATATTAATTTTCATTTATCATCTGCAATATTGATAAAATTGAAACGTCTCACAATAAGTGTATGTCTGTCTGTCAACTAATTTTTTGTCCGGAATAATCTCTGAAACTGCTAAATCTATTTTAATGAAACTTTTACTAAAACGTAGAGTATTTTCAGCAGTACATTTTAGGCAATTTTTATTCTAGCAAATTCAACCTTTTACTTCTAAGAAATAAACTGTGCTAATAATTTCATTTGAGGTTATACACAAAACATTTAAAAGAGAAATCAATCCGCAAGGTTGTAGAGCGCCACCTACTACCGAGTACTAGAATAAGGAACGCAAACCTTAAAATTTTTTATTCTATTAAAAGAGAAAGAAATTATTTTATTTCGAAATATGACGTTATTGGACCTTGCGCAGAGCAGGTCGTGGAACCAGCTAGTTAATTATTAATATTAAAATTTTAGCTCCTTATTAGGGATGCAAACGATAGTTCCATGTTTTAAAAACATCGATGTATCGTTTGTAAATAAATATCGATGTTTTAACATCGATAGTAAAGCAAAAAAAATATCGATACGTCGTTCAGTTTATAAACGATGTTTGAAAAATCGATGTATCGCTTCCCGATAGAAGTAGCGCCATCTGTTTGCATAGAATTGAGGTGGCAAACGACCACACACTTTTGTAACTAGTCACCAGATGGCAGCAGTATATATTTAACAAATGGATGATAAAATTGTATGCCGCAGGTATACAATATAATTATTTGAAAATTCATGGTTTAACTATTTTTATTTGAAACCATAAAGCAACACAAATTTTGAAATAAAAATTTTAAGAAAAGTTTTCCAAGTGCTAACTTTGGAAACTAGAAAACATTAACTGAATTTGTTAAAATTTCAATTAAATTAAATTTATAATTATTTATTTAGTATTTACTATTTTAAATATTCGAGCAAAAATTAAAATCTTACCTATCCAAATTTCGAATTTTTTACTTTTTTAATTGCAGTCGAAATTTTCCGAAAACGTTTTTAGAAATAGACCAAATTTCGAATTAAAAATAAAAATTTCCAAATAAACACCAAAACACAATTCTCAAAATTTCGACCCGAATTTCCAAATCATAAATTTTTTAGAAGTTGTCAATGCTTAAGTAAAATGTCGTGTTTTACTTGAAAATTGTGTTTTTTTATAACTTAAGTTGTTTTCTAGATTATATTTTTATAAATTTTAAATTTTTCCCGAGAGTATTTCCCAAAATTTGTAGTGTAATCTAGAATTTTATAAACTCAAAAACTGAGAATTTGTTATAAATATTTGATGTGTTTTATGTAAATTGCGATTTTTTTTAATTTCTTTTTTTTTTACAAATATATTGAATTTTTCATAGAAATAAATCAACAGTTTTTTAAAAAATCTAATTTTTGAATCAAAAGAAAAGTTTCAAAACCAGAATTCTCAAAATTTCGAACCTAATTTCCAAATTTGAAATATTTGAAATGTTGTTAATTTTTGAGTAAACATTTTAATACCTACTACTAAAAATTGGAAATTTTTATCAAAAATGCATGCTTAAATTTGAAAATGACACGCCCTTCTTTGAATTCAAAATTTTTTGGAAGTATTGAATCTGTCCTAAAATTTTGTATTAAACCAAATTTTATTTTTACAAGACTTGTTTTTTTCCCAAAATCTGCACTTTTTTCCGAATTCGGAGTTTAATCTTGAATTTTTATCGAAAATTGAAACTTTTTTTATAAATATTTAAGATTGAAGTGGAAATTTTTACAACTTTGAGTTAGAATTTTTAATGTTGACGTTTCCCTAAAGTTTAATTTCTTTGTTAAAATTTTGGCTTTTTTCAAAATTTAGATATTTTTAAAATTTCGTTATTTTTCAAAGTTCCAAAATTTGTAAGTTTCTGAACATTTCACATTTTGATAAAATCTTTCGAATTTTTTGGAATATTTCGGTAATTTTTTAAACTGTATATTATTTTTTTTGAAAAGTTTGACATTTCAAAATTTAAATTTAAATTAATTTTTGAAAATTTGGATTTTTTCAAAGCATAGAATTCTTTCAAAATTTCACTTGGTGAAATTTTTAGCTATTTCTCAAGATTTCGAAATTTTTTTTTTAAAATGTAACTTTCAGAATAACATTTTTTGTAAATTAAATTGGAACCCCTTCCTAAAAATTTTTATTTTTTTAAACCTTGTTTTATAATAAAAAAATGTTAATTTTCTTTTAAATTCAGCATCATTGGAAATTATTCAATTTTTTTTAAATGTTGACTAAATTTTCGACATTATTTAAAAATTTTTACTATTTTTCATATTGTCAACCCTTTTTGAAATTTTTTATTTGGTCCAAACTTAAAATTTATTTTTAAATCTTCAAAAATTTTGCCTCCTTTTGAAAATTTCCATTATTACAAATCGCTTTCAAAGTTTTGCCTTAATTTTTTTTACTGTTTGTCAAAATTGCAACTCTGTTTAAAATATCGAATTTTTCAGAATTTCCAGATTTTTAGAAATCTTTATTGAAATTTTTGTTATAAAAATGTCGATGTTTTTCTAAATTTCGACTGTCAAAATTTTAATATAAAATTCGCCTGTTAAATTTAAACTTTTTCGAAGATTGGAAATATTTTAAAAATTTCGTTTTTCAAAAAATTTCGAATCCTTTTGATAAAATTTTTAAAATTCGATATTTTAAAACGTTTGGCATAATTACTTTTTTAATAAAGGTTTAATCATTATTTCGACTTTTTTTGAAGAACCCGAATTTATTTGAAAATTTTAATTTTTTATGAACATTTCAACTTTTTTCAAAATTTGGTGTTTTTATAAAATTTTCGATTTTTTTTCAAAATTTTGACATTTTTAAAATTTCGACAATTTTAAAATTCATTTATTTTGGCAAATTTCAAAATTTTGTATTCAACCAAATTTAACATCAATTTAAAGAAACTGCTTCAGAAATTTCAAGTTTAAAGACGAAATTTCTAATTCTTTCTCGATTTTAATCTCAAAATATCGATTTTTTTCTCGAAATTCCAAGATTAAAGTCAAAATATCGACCTTAGTCTCAAAATTTCGACTTTAATCACGAAATTTTGACTTTTTTCTAGAAATTTCGACCCTAATCTCGAGCTTCGACTTTAACCCAGAAAGATAGAGAAAAATATCGAAGTTGTGGTTATTAAAAATTAAAATTACTGATCTAAACTGGTCTAAAAACTATACCTAACCTAACCTAATCACAAAGTATAGGAATCTCGAGATTAATATCAATATTTCCAATGTTTCCTGAAATTTCAAGAAAAAAGCCGAAGTTTTGAGTTTACCTGTGATTGAAATGTCGATATTAAAGTCGAAGTTTTGACTTTAATCTCGGAATTGCTAGAAAAAAATTAAAATTCGGAGATAAAAGGTGAAATTTCGAGTAAGAAATCGAATATTCAAAAAAAAGTCGACATTTCAAATTTAATCTCGGAATTTCTGGAAAAAAGTCGAAAATTTGAGATTAACCTCGAAATTGTTAAAAATCATTTCTTTTTAAGTTGATGTATGTTGTGCACCTTTGTAATTTTGGCTTCTAAGTCCGCAATTACATATTTATTAAAAAACATCGATGTATCGTTATCGAATACCGATGTTTAAGACATCGATGTTTCATTAAAAAAAATATCGATGTTCAAAAATCGATGCTTTTTTGAACGATGTTGCATCCCTACTCCTTATCAATGTAACACTCTAATGATCGAATAATCTTAAGAGCCTCATGTTCCCTAAACATCTCTTCAGTTTCAAACTGGAGCTCCCATCACGAAAGTCTTTCTTGCATGCGCTTATGATTTTATCTCAAAAAGGGCTAAACTTGACAAGTGTTGGAAATATGGTACATTTCCGATGCGCATTTTTCTTAATAAAATTACAAAGGTGGTGAGAACGGCCACTGAAAATTCATTATTCATGTCCATTTACTAGAAAATAAAAGCGACCGAAAGCCATGAATATGTGATACATATATGCCCTACCTTCTGGGCCCCGAGCATTTACAAATTTTAGAACTTTAAGTGGCAAGGCGTAATAACATGACCATACATCAGGCGGAGGCATACATATTTCGCTTAGGATATGCATAAGCAGCCGCTATTATGCATACAGCATTGAATAACAAGCAGCTTTTCGCTGAATGTATCAGTTCTGGATGTGCGGCTGATATAAATTCATCATAAAAGCCGAAACTCCTGATCCAGTGCCATGGTTCCAGCAGCTGACACCAAACTGATGAAAATTGCTTGCGAAAATCCCAAAAGGTTTCAAACTGAGCATTATCTCTGCATTCAGCAAGAAAAAAAACGTGTTATTGGCTACGAATCAACATCAAATTTGGATTTGAGATTCATCCCAACCTTGAAATTTTGAAAGGTGCAGTTGTGCGCTGTTCTAGTTCTCTCTAGTTGCACATCAATGAAAAATCGTGAAATTAATGATGAGCCCCCGATGTTATCTTTTAGTGTTTCCTGTTCGCGGGTCAGTTGCGGCCAAGGTGGTTCTCACTGATGATTATTTCATCGCATAGAACGGTTCCCTGGGGTAACATCCGTTAAATAAGCAACGTTCCCGTCTATCCTTTGTTAGCATTCTAAAAATACTTTTATCAGGCATTTTCCTATCAATTTTCTAGGGTTTCTGCATGTAAACAAAGCGCCGTCGTTTTATTCACTTTGCCTATCTTGTTTATCTCCTAAAGGGGATCAGTTGTCTTCCACGTTTCCCTTTTGTGCCGCTTGGATGTGCGGATTGAATACATTCCAGTTTAATATTCAGCCTTCGAATTTCGAATGTGTTGTTAGCGTTTGATCGCGAGCTTTAAATGCTGACATTCAGACGCACAATCGGCCTGGGAGATAAGATAAGCCCATCATTTTGAAATGACAGCGAAAAGTGTCTAATTTTAGTCGTATTTCGTATATATTTTGAATGCGAAATGAAGCATAATACGATAAAAAGAGAGGAAGCTGTCGTAATTTACGCAAGCGGTGGCTTGTTTACCAGAATTAGAAAAGAATTGTGGCTCACTCGGGTAAGTAAATAAAAAATGACACTAATAAAACATGAGGTGGAGTGCGGCGCATTTAATCAAGCGAAATAATAAAACATCCGACCGGAAAAACAAAAGAATTCTACCACAATACGACGTCGGAGGCAAGACGCTTTCGTTTCTGACGAGGAAAAGCTCTCACAGGCCCCGCCTGCAAATATTTGAACACAAGAGGATTTCTATAAATAATTACCGAATCCGGCGCATCCACCACAACGAAAATCACTCGGTATCTCTCTGAAGATGATAGCTTGGCTATCTAAACGCGTTAGGGCAACTTTTGTTGTGTTTTTTAATATTTCTTGGTTTCAGGGGACAAGATTTGTATTTCAAAAGCTCTCGCAGGCCCCGCCTGCAAATATCTAAACACAAGCGGATTTCCATAAATAATTGCCCAATCCGGCGCATCCACCATAACGAAAACCACTCGGTATCTCTCTGAAGATAATAACTTGACTATCGAAACACGTTAGAGCATCTTTTGTTGTGTTTTTTAATGTTTCTTGGTTCCAGGGGACAAGATTTGTATTTCAATTTCTGAAAATCACTGGCATCGCGTTGCACTGCGTTTTTTAACCCAAAAAAACCTGAAATGATCTCAGGAGGTAGGCAAAAAAGTAATATCTGGCATCCGAAAAAATCATAAGTATACCGTGATTTTTTATTAGAAGAGAACGTAACCAAAAAGGCATAGACTTATTGATTGTTTTGGTTGATCTATCGAGTATGACTTTGACGTCTTATTTATGCAAAGAGGTTAGAATTTTCTTAGGAAAATGAAAACCTTCGGAAAGTCATTTCCTTTCACGACAATTGATTTGAATTCAGTATTTTGGTGGAATGGACTGGTTCTTGGTTATCTTCAAAAATTAAAATACAACTCTGGTCCCCGAAACCAAGAAAGTTTCAAAAGACAACGAGGGTTGCTCTAATGCGTTTCGATAACCAAGTTATCAGTATCTCTCTGAAGATGATAGCTTGGCTATCGAAACGTGTTAGAGCAACCTTTGTTGTGTTTTTTAATATTTCATGGTTTCAAGGGACAAGATTTGTATTTCAATTTTTGAATTGAGTACACAATTGAGTACGTCGCTTTAAGATCTACGAATGATTTTGTAGAAAACCACTGGGATTTTTTAGCAATAAATTTGTTAGGATAATAGTGCAAATGTATCAAAATCTTGCAGTTATCAATTCACTGATAATCTATTTAAGACATTTCTTTAAAAACATAAGAAATTTTCACAGTTAACATTATGATTTTTTCTTTTGAATATGTGAGAGAAAATATAAAAATCTGATGTAACAACTGACACAGGACCGTAGTGACAGACATTGTTTTAAGTTAAATATTTAGAAGAAAATTAAAGAAAGACTTAGCTTTCCTGGGAAATTTTAAAAAATACATTGAAATTTCGACAACAAATCTTGAAGTGTAAATAATAAGAATTTTTCGAAATTTCGAATTTAGGGCCGAAAAGTCGAGAAAAAAGCAGCTAAAAATCTAACTTAAACTTGCCGCTTCGAAAAAAACGTAAAAATTCCAAGAAAAATATGAAATTTTGAACTGAAAAATGTGTAATGTGAGTCGAAATTTCCAAAATAAAGACACAATGTTTATTTAAAGCTCGAAATCTTCTCAAAAGTACGATAATTCGAAATTTGAAAAGTAGAAATTTGGAAACAGTGTCGTTTTTAAAAGGGAAATCAAAATGTAACTAAAGTCTTCAGAGAAAAACATCTAAATGTCGAAAAAAAAAAACACTTCACATTTATGAAATAAATCATTTTAAAGAATTGCTTGCTGAAAATTAAGATTCTGGAAAAGACTTTAAAAAATTTCGAGTTTGAATCTGGAATTTTAGAAAAAAAGACGATGGAGGCAAACTCGAAATTTATTGAATAAAATGAGTCGACATTTCTTAATTAAAGTAGCAATTTTGTTCATAAAGTCAAAACTTTAAAATTGTTTAGAATTTGCATCAAATCTTATATTAATGATGTCCTACTGGTCTATTACTTTACCGTAATAGCCCAATTTTGAGATACATTATAGTAGTAATAACGCCCTAGGACAGGGGTCGGCAAACTTTTAAACCGAAAGAGCCAGCCGCAATAAAAAAAATGATTTCGTCAATTCCAATGAGCCACAAATTTTTATTTTTAATTTTACATTTTATTTCAAAATTTAATCAGATAAATCAGACAAAATATGAGACAGAGAGAGACCCCTCTGACTCATGTAGTCAAACGAAAATATATTTAGCCCAAACCAAAAGACCTTTTATTTCCCTAAAATTTAGACCTTTACTTCAATACTTATCTGTATTGGTCTTCTTTTTTAATATCTATTTTGTTCCTAAAATTAGACTTTTACCCCAAACCTTCCTTTCTTCTCAAAATTCGACAACTTGTGAAAATTTTTTAATTCGACTTACTGGAATATTCGACTTATTTCTCAAAAACTCATCTTTTGTCAATTTTTTAATTAAAAAAAAAGTAAAAATTTGAAGAAATTGGAGATATTAAGTAAAATAGTTTTTGAAGATTTCGACCTTTTTTTCAATGTTTTCATTTTTTGAAATTTAGATCTATTCTCAAATTTCACTTTTATCTGGAACAAAGTCGAAAAAATATAGTTTTTCGACTTTGTTCTAAATTGCAGCTTTTTTCTAGAACTTTTTGCTTTTTTTTTAAATTCGTACTTTTACCAAATTTCGGCATTTTCCCCAAAATGTTATTAAACATTTACACTTTTATTTATTTTCTACAAATTTGGACTCGTTACGCAAAATTTGTTTTTTTTTAAATTTCGACTTTCAAATTCGACATTTTATTGTTTCTGCAAACTGCGATTTTTTCGACGAAATTTATCTAAATATTCTCAATATATTTGACTTAATCTCAAAATTTGACTTTTTCTGGGAAATTTTGACCTTCACCACTTCAACTCCTTTGACTCGAAGCTTCCATATTCTTTTTAAAATTCGTCCTTTTTCCAAATCTAACCATTTTGCCTACATATTGACTTTTACTAAACATTTAAACTTTTATTTATTTTCTACAAATTTGAACTTGTTTCGTAAAATTTGATTTTTTTAAAATTTCGACTTTTAAAATTTGACATTTTATTGTTTTTGCAAGCTGCGATTTTTTCGACGAAATTCGTCAATTTTTAAAATGTTTGACTTAATCTCAAAATTAGATTTTTTTCCTTAAAATTAGACTTGACAAATGACCAATCAAATGTTCTGTAATTAAACGGTTTAAGAAGCTTAAAATTGAAAATATGTACAACCGCAACCATAGACTAGTTTCGGCAGGTACGGTGATTGTATACACTTCCAATTTAAAGCCGTTAGTCAGTCGAATCAGTCGTACAAGAGAGTAAACCTCCATTGAGTGACTTGTAACTGACTTTTAGCAAAAAAATTAGACCTTTCTTTAAAGTTCAAAATTTTTTTTTGAAACTGAAAGTTGTATCAACATTGTCTTTTTTTTCGAAATTATTTTACCAATTCTATCAAAATTTGAATTTATCCAAATATTTGGAATTTTTTAATTCGTCTTATCCTCGAAATTTCAAATTTATTCTCAACATTTAACTTTCATTGGAAAAATGTTAAATTTTTATTTCTTCTCTGAAAAATTTCGGCTTTTTCAGAGTTCACGATTTTTTCTAAGCTTTTAATTTTTTACAATTTCTCTTTTCGAAATTTTACAATTTTGCACAAAATCTAAATTTGTCTAAAAATTTTGGGTTTTAAATTTGTTCTGAGTTTCAATCTGTTGTCGAAATTTGACGTTTTTTTTTTCATTTTATCTTTTTTAAGAACTTTTGACAAATTCATATTTTTCGAAATCTCATTTATTCAAAATTCGGTTTTTTTTGCGCATTTCAACTTTTATTTCGAACTAATATCATTTATTTTGACTTTCTCTTGAAAATTTTGATCTTCTGGAAGTTTTATCGACATTTTCTTTTCTTTCGAAATTATTTTACCAATTTTCTCAAAATTTGATTTATCTGCAAATTTGAAGTTTTTTTTTAATTCGTCTTGTTCTAGAAATTGCAATTTATTCTCAAAATTTAACTTTCTCTGGAAAAATGCAAATTTTTTTACTTTCTTCGTCTCGGAGAAACTTCGGTTTATGAAAAGTTTGCCGATTTTTTCTAAGCTTTCAATTTTTATAATTTCTTTTTTCGAAATTTTACAATTTTGCACAAAATTTAAATTTGTCTAAAAATTTCGGGTTTGAAAGTTGTTCTGGGTTTCAAGCTATTGTCGAAATTGGACGTTTTTTTTTCATTTTATCTTTTTTTAAAACTTTTAACAAATTCATTTTTTTCGAAACCTCTTTTATTCAAAATTCGGTTTTTTCTGCAAATTTCAACTTTTATTTCGAACTAAATTCATCTATTTTGACTTTCTCTTTAAAATTTCGATCTTCTGGAAGTTTTATCGACATTTTCTTTTCTTTTGAAATTATATTACCAATTTTCTCAAAATTTGATTTATCTGAAAATTTGGAGTTTGTTTTTTAATTCGTCTTGTTCTAGAAATTTCAATTTATTCTCAAAATTTAACTTTCTCTGGAAAATTGCAAATTTTTTACTTTCTTCTTCTCTGGAAAATTTCGACTTCTAAAAAAAAGTTCGACAATTTTTTAAAACTTTTTTTTTTACAATTTCTCTTTTCCAAATTTTACAATTTAAATTTGTCTAAACATTTGAGGTTTTTGGATGTGCTCTACGATTTTCAATCTATTGTCAAAATTCGAAGTCTCTTTCTAAAATTTTGCTTTTTTGAGAACTTTTGACAAATGAATTTTTTTTCAAACTTTTTTTTAAATAAGCTTATTTTGGTAATTTCAACTTTTATTTCGAACGAAATTCAGCTATTTTCAAATCTCAAAATTTGATTTTTTTCTTAAAATTTGACTTGTCTGGGAAATTTTGACCTTTTTTTAAAATTTAATACTTTTCTCGAAACTGGAAGTTTTATCGAAATTTTCTTTTCTTTCGAAATTATTTTGCCAATTTTCTCAAAATTCGAATTTATCAGAAAATTTCGATTTTTTTTTAAATCGTCTTGTTCTGGAAATTTCAAATTTCTTCTCAAACTTTAAATTTCTCTGGAAAAATGCAAATTTTTTTGTCGAAATTTCGAGATTTTCGACTTTTTCCTTCAAATTTTTCCTGAAATTTGAGTTTTTTCTTCTTCTCTGAAAAATTTCGGCTTTTTTAAAGTTCGACAATTTTTTTAAGCTTCCAGTTTATTTTTACAATTTCTCTTTTTAATATTTCACAATTTTTCAAAAAATTCTAATTGGTCCGAAAATTTCTGGTTTTTAATTTGTTTTAGGTTTCAGTTTATTGTCGAAATTCGACGTTTTTTTCTAAAATTTTACCTTTTTTTTTGAAAACTTTTAATAAATTATTATTTTTCGAAATCTCTTGATTTTTCTCAAGGTTTTCAAAACCTCTCGTTTTAATGTTTTAAAATTTTTCAAAAAATTCAAATTTGTCTTAAAATTTCAGGTTCTTAATTTGTTCTAGGTTTCAGTCTATTGTCGAAATTCGACGTTTTTTTTCCAAAAATTTTACCTTTTTTTAAAAACTTTAATAAATTATTTTTTTTCGAAATCTCCTGCTTTTTCTCAAGGTTTTCAAAACTTCTCGGTTTAATATTTTACAATTTTTCAAAATATTCAAATTTGTCTTAAAATTTCAGGTTTTTAATTTGTTCTAGGTTTCAGTCTATTGTCGAAATTCGAAGTTTTTTTTTCTAAAATTTTTCCTTTTTTCGAAAACTTTTAATATATTATTTTTTTTCGAAAACTCTTGCTTTTTCTCAATTTTTTAAAACTTGTTCCTTTTTCTTAATTTTTTCGAAGTCTCTTTCTTTTTCTTAATGTTTTCGAAATTTCTTATTTCTTTCTCATTCTTAAAATTGGGCTTTTTCCGGAATTTTACCTTTTTTTTCGAACTTTGATATTTGCTGTTTCTGTAAATTTAGATTTTTTTCTCATGAAAGTAAATCAACTTTTTTTCACGAAATTTCAATGCTGTAGAAAATTTACAAATAAAAAAGTAAAAATCATGAGAAAAATATTTTTTTAGAAATTTAGGCTTCCCAAATTGTTTTTTTTTTCTAGAAATTTTAAGTTTAATGTATTTTTTCAAAATGGTAATACAAGTCAATAAAAAATTTCGGAAAAATACTTCTTGAAATCATAACTTTTTTGTCAAAATTTATGCAAAACGTAAAAATTCCTAGAAAAGTATTTTTGGAAACGACTTCTGTAGGTCACTTGTTTAATGAGTACTCATTTTCTGCGCGTCTGTCCACTTTAGCTATTATTTATTTATTTTTTTAAGGGAATTAAGGGCCGCAATTCTTTAAAGAGCCGCATGTGGCTCATGAGCCGCGGTTTGCCAACCCCTGCCCTAGGACCTTACAATGTAACAGCGGCGTTTACAAACAATTTTGATTGTTACTCTCTTTTAAATCAAATCATTTTGACATAACAGATGTCACAAATTAATTAATTGTAAAAATCAAAAAAAAATCGAATTAAGTAACAGATTTGTAGGACATTAAACGTTAAAGGCACCACGGGTTTTACAGGATAATAACGCTCTCGATAGAAATCCAGGGTCGACCCTTCGAAATTATAAAAAAATCAAATTTTGATTTCAAATTAAAAATTTGAGAGTTTGTTACAGAAAAGAAATGGAAATTTCTTGTTAATGTCGACTTAAAAAAAAAACTGGATTTCTAAATGTTACACTCGAATTTTTGAGCTTGCTATTTCAATTTTTAAAGAAGAGTTAATATTGAAACTAAGCTGTCAATTATGGGAAAAAGTTGAAGTTCAAAAAAATCGCGAAAAAGTGGGTGGAAAAAAAGCCGAATCTTCTAAAAGAATTCAGATTTGAACTAGAAATTGATTGAAAGTGTGAACTTCAATTTTTGAGAAACAAAACAACAAAAAACTCATAACTTATTTTAAAAAAATTCAAATTATAGATTTCAAAAAAAGTTAAAATTTCGAGATTAAAACGTATTTCGGTTACCAAAATTGTTATTGCTTGGGTTTCTTACTTGATTTAAGTCGCCACTGGAAGTTGGTAGATTAAAACCCAAAATAACCACCACGTCTCAGTTTATCTTTAATTCCAAAATTGAAGTTTCTTTAGTAATGTAATGATTTTTTTTTGGAAACCACTTTAATCTTCAAGTACTCACTTTTCTGGCAAAATTACGAGACTGTTTTTTTATAAATCATGGATTTCATGATTTTACTTTTTACTTCATTTCCTCAAATTAATATTTCAAGCTCTTAATTCTGAAAAAAATATTCACTTCTTTCAACCTGAAAGATGAACAATTTCAACATTTCGAGAACATTTTTATTAGTATTGTTTTTCATTTTTTTTTATCTCAATCTTTATCTTTTTTCCAAAAAATCCAATTAATCTAGAAATTTGCACTTTAGAGATTTAAATAAATTTTTATTATTTTTTTTCGAAATTTCAAGTTTAAATTTTCACTTTTTCTATTGTAAAGTCGAAAGTTGAGAAACATTTATTTTAATATAAATGAATAAATTTTTACAATGTTTTTAAAAAAATTTTTAAAAAACCGAAATTTTCAAAATTTTTTGAAGAATTGGAGTTTGCAAGCAGAATACAACTTAGACTTTAAATTTATGCAGCCCTCCAGGTGTGTACAGTGAATCATAGATAGCCGAACTACCAACAGTTGAAACACTGCCACCTAGCGAAGCGGTTGCTCTCTAGGGAAGTTCCCAGAAGACAAGAATTCTAATGCACAGACCTACAGGTTGAACATTTATTAGGTATTAGGTTTCCAAACATCAAATCTAATCAATGTTCAAACCTATTAGTCTGTGCATTAAGAGAGTTGAAGTTGCAAATTTTCAAAAAAAAGATGTGTGAAATGGAAAATTAAAAATATTCCAAAATTTTAGGAACATTGAAATTAAACAATCGAAAATGTTTCAAAAAAGTTAACATTTTGAAGCAAAAGGGAACTTCTGGAAAAAACTTTACTTTCAAAAATCGCAATATCCTCAAACAAACCTACAAAAATATTCAAAAAGATGTTAAAATTAAAAAAAAAATTAAAATTAAAGGTTAAAGACACCACAGGTTTTACAGGATAATAACGCCCTCGATGGAAATCCAGGGTCGACCCCGTTGCGTTATTATCCTTATAACACCCTTGGTACCTTAATAACTATTTCGTCTTGTTTCGACTTTAAAATTTAGAGAAAAAAATTGAAGCTTCCCATAGAAAAATCGAAATTTATAAAAAAAAATGTTTCGAAAGTCCGAGTTTAAATTCTTAACTTTTCCTTTTACGCAACCAACATTGGGACCGAGCATTTTAGCGCGATCTCTTGAACCGTGTTAACCATGGTGAACACGTGAATGGCTTTTACTTGGGGTATTTTGTAGTTTTAAAATTATGACAGTCATCAGCGGGCCCTCCGAGAGACTTCCGTGGCCCGGGAATAATTATGAAGCCAGGGCCTCTACAGTACTTTGTCAGAGACCCGGAATGGTTCAGTGAAGGGTCAACACTATACCATCTTACTATAGACGACCAAAAGAAACAGAATTTGTCAATTTTTACTCTTCGCAACTGAAAAATAAGCCCTCGTCATGTTTAAAATTCAAGAACCACCTCACGTCAAACTAACAATTTAACGCTTTCATTTCACGACCAACAATGCATAACACACTTAAAGTTACAATTGTTTCAAAATTTTGCTTAAATACAAAGAAAAACAATTTAAAGAGTAATTCTCCATTTTTTTTTTCAATTTACTGGCGAAAAAGTCTGGGTCGGCCGGACGCTGAAAAGTTTGCGAGCCCCGGTAACCGTAACTCCGGGCCCGCTAATAATTAAACATCCTCCCCAATTTATTATGTATGGCCAACCTCAAGGCCGTACAAGCTTTGCTTATTATTCATACCCCGGCATTATTAGACTTGTGAATAATTAATTTGGCGCAAAACACGGTTCGTTCTGCTATCATCGAGGTCGTGAACGTTGTCAGCGACTTTTAAAAGACCACCGAATTAGGAAGAAGAGCATCTTGGAAAGTTTTAATTAGGCCCTAAACGGATATCGGCCCCTCGAGTTTTTATGTGCACTTTCGATCGATGAAATCTGGCAGCAGACGAGAGATTTTCAATGAAACTGAAGATGTCGGAGAAAACTTAGCTGGGAGATCCAAAAAACCTTCGATTTTATCAAATTTTCAAATCCATACTAGTTATTATAGTTAAGAGACAAGTATAATGGACCCACATGCAGAAAGAAACCCGAAGCACGTTTGGATAGTTGGTTCTTTTCATGACCTAAACCAGAGTTTACCAAATCTTTTCAGGAATTAACACTTTCTAGATCATTAAATTTTTGCAAAACACCTTATTAGCTTTATATATCAGGATTTCTCAGCCTGAGGTCCTTGGACTCCTAAGGAGTTCGTATATAACATATTTTACAAAGCTTTTTACGTTTATGTCGACATTTCGTCTTATTTTTTGGCTCTAAATTACGACCCTGAATTTATGGTACTACTTTTAGAATCACCTTGTGTAGTAACACACACGAGGTAGACCACGGAAAGGTATTTAACAAATGATGCGGAGAAGTGGACGTACAATATCTCTGTTAAATTGCTTAAAACCAGGACTTCGAACCGGAACTGAACCGAAAACCGGAAACTAAAAAAAACCATTATTGCTGTCGGAAAGAAAACCGGAACTGAACCGAAAAGAAAATGTCGGTTTATTTCGGTTCAGTGCAGATTCAAAAGTCCACAGTTGACAAAACCTCCCCACTTCAATTTCAACTTTACATTGAAAGTTTCGAATTACAACCCAATATTTTCTCTTGATTATTATTATTGTTAAAATACAAAACTTGTCTCCTGAAATTAAGAAAGATTAAAAAACACAACAAAGGTTGCTTGGCTGTCGAACCGCGTTAGAGTAACCTTTATTGTGTTTTTTAATCTTTCTGGTTTCAGGGGACAAGTTTTGTATTTCAATTTTTGAAGATAACCAAGGACCAGTCCGTTCCACCAAAATTATTATTGTATTGTTCACGAATTTTTTTGAAACTTGGACTTTTTTTATTAAAATTTTGAATTTAAACGTATTTTCATTTTATCCCATAAAGGTCAGTTTTAAATTTAAAATTTTGAATTTTTCTAGAAATTTTGAGGTTTATTTTTAAATATTTTGAGCATTTGAATCAAAATTATGTAGAATTTTTGTAATTAAATTTCGAATATATTCAGTTTCATCGTTTTTCTCAAAATTCCGCTTTTACAATTTCCATTTTTTTTTCTATTATTTCAATCGTTCTAAACAATTGATGCCTGATCCGTAGCTCGCGAGTCACATATGGCTTGCAGTAATTTGTGATGTGACCTAAGGTGTTTATGAAGAAAAGAGGCATCCCATTTTATTTACCAAATTCATGTTTGCAGACGCTCAAATTGAAATTTCTAAAAAAGTCAAAATTTCAATTTTAAAATAGGAAAAAAATAAAAAAAATTATCCTTAACGTGAAAAATTTAAGACAAAAGTTAAAAAATTTTAAAAATTATTGGAAATAAATTTATTTGAACGAATCCATTTCTCAGAGTTTCAATTAAACACGAAATTTTGAAAAACATAGTTGAAACAGAAAAGCAGGAAATATTCAGGGTCCTGCAACAGTGCGTCGGGTATCTATAGGTCCCATAATAAAGCAGTTAGGAATTTCGTTCATATGCGGACCTTAACTGTGTAGAAGGATGTATTTTAGGAAAATATGTTCACATGTACAGGGTATCTCCAAAAAGTGTGAGCCGCTGTGGGTGAATTTTTTTAAATAAAACCCCCTATATTTTTTTACATTTTTGAGTTTCTTTCTGACAACTTTACATATTCCTAAAATGTTGTTAAATTTGATTAGACAGTTCCAGAGTAATAAATAAATAAAGAGAAAAAAAAATATTTTGCAACATTTTCCTTAAAAATTCATTAAAAAATACAAAAACGCCCTAAAATCAAAACTGCGCTAGATGTTTATTGTAGTGAGTTTATAGTTACTTTGCTATAAATATCTAAGATCTAACTTATACAGGATGTCCAAAATTCAATGCCAAATTGGCTAAAATATAAAGCAATTTTTGTTCGTTTTTTCAAATGGAACACCCTGTATATTTTTTCTATGAGGTACAGAATTAAAAAATGAACATTTTTTGTACCTACAAATATTTCGAAATTTTTAACGGTTAAGCAGATATTCCTCGGATTATTACCTATGGCTCTTTCGACAAGATACAGGACAAAGAATCAAAGATCGCTTTGATAAAAATTAATTACCTTTAATTATGTTGGAATTCTTTATTATAAAACCTACAGGTGCCCGACGCATTGTTGCAGGACCTTGTATAAGTGGAATTTTAAAAAGTATCATTTTTAACTTTAAATGAAAAATGTTATGCAAAACTTTGAAAAGATAAAAAACTTTAAAACAAAAATATCCTCGAGTTTTCAATTTTAAAATTTAAACACAGAATTTTGAGAAAATATCCAAATTTTGAACAAAAGCTAAAAGTCGTTTACAAGAATTTAGTTCCAACACAAAATTTCGAGAAAAACGTCAACATTTTAAGTTTAAATTCGAAATTTCGAGAAAAAAATTCAAACCCCTTGAGATGAAGGTTTTTTTGTATCAAAAGTTAAAATTTCTAAAAGAAAGTCTAGATTTCGAGTTTTATATCGAAATGTTAGAGAAAAAATTAAGGTTCAAGTTTGAATTCTGAATTTTCAGAAGAAACTCTCCTAAGAAAATCTTATAATTTCCGCTTTATTCTCGAATTTTAGGAATAAAGTAAAAAATTCGATGAAATGGATAAAATGTCAAATTAAAATTTTTGTGAAAGGTTTTTCTTTAATAAATCGCACTTTTTGGAAATGTTGACTTTTTTTCTCGAAATTTCGACTGTAACCTTAAAATGTTAAACCTAACCACTGCATTTTGAGAAAAAAGTTTAAATATCCAGTAAAGCTTAAAATTGATAGAAACAAATTTCAAGTTAACGAGAAATTATGAGAAACATTCAAACATTTTAAGAGAAACTAGAAATTTATAATTTAGTTTTACTATAAACTTTCGAGTTTGTAAATGTCAAGTTTAAACATGAAACTTCGATAAGTTTTCGAAAATTTCGAGATTAAAATCAATTTTGTTAAATAGATAATGTTTTTATTTTAATAAAAACTTTCTAAGAAACCTGAATTTTTTCAAGGTTTTGGTTAAAACCGATTTTTTTTTATAATTTGGAAGTTTACCCACGCTATTAGTAGCTTCAAATTTTTAAAATCGAAAATACTAGAATGTTTTAAAATCTTTGTTTTTTGGCCAAACTGACAAAATATTTACTTTGAAATTTAAATTTTTACTTTTCTCCTAAAATTCCGACATTAGAATCCAAATATCGACTTTATTTCGACTTTAATTTCAAACTGTCCAGTTTTCTCGAAATTATTCAAGTTTATAATACTTTTCCAACATTTGGACCATCTTCTCAAAATTTAAATTTTGTTTTGAAATTTCAAATTTAAATAGCCATTTTGACTAATCGAAACGCGACAAAAAGAAATATTACTGTTTAAATGCTAGAGGATATTAAATGAAATTAGTCTAATGCAAAAGTGAAATTATTCTTTTAAAAGGGTTTTCAGTCAGTTTCCCCATTAACAAAAGTCACCACACCCTACTTAGGTACCTCTCACTTGAGAAGAAACACAAAATTAATAAAAATAAATCTCGCTCATCTTTAATCTCGAAAACTTGATTTTACATTCGAATATTCAAATTTTTCTAGAAGTTTTGACCTCTAAATCCAACATTTCACTTGAAATTTCTAGAGAAAGTAAATATTTCGAATTCAAAGACAAAAGATTCGAGAACAAAAAAAATTCAACACTTTGAAATTTAGAAACAAAACAAATTCGATTTTGAAGGTAATCGTGATTTTTTCGTTGACCTTGGGTAACAGTGATACTATCGTTTTTTTTTCTCTACACAAAAATGAGTATAAAAATTATAAACGTTTGGTACAAAAGGTACAAAAATAGTATACAAGATTGTGGCCTAGTCAAGTTCGTTTTTTAAGACAGTCGTGATTTTCACGTTGGCCTGGGAACCAAGTTGAAAATTACAATTTTCAATATTCAAAATTCTGGTATAAATAGTTTTTTTCGGATGTGGTTGGATCCCAAGTCCGTGTACCTAAAAGATACGGATGAAATAATTTCCCTTCTTTTGCCATCTTGGTACAGTCATATTTTAAAAATATTGCAATAAAATAAATTCTTCAGAATCTTGGTTTCTCGTAACATTAACAGATGGATTCACAGATGGAATCGCATCGGTTACAAAGCGTGAATTCAGGTGATTGTGTCTTTGTTTACCACACGTAGCAGAGAGTGCATTTTTCTCACTTCAATATTTGTGCATTTTCGAATTTTTAACCATGTTCTATACCTCTGAAAGATTACGATTTAGTAACCTTCAAGTTCAAGGTTAAAACTTCGAAAAAAAAAGAAAGAAAACAAAATTTCATTTTAATCAGAACAGTTTATGTAAGAAGAATGCAACCTAGCTACAAATTCATGCAGCCCTCCAGGCGTGTATAGTGAATCATAGATAGCTGAACTACCAACAGTTGAAACACTGCCACCTAGCGAAGCGGTTGCTCTCTAGGAGAGTTCCCAGAAGACAAGGATTCTATAATGCACAGACCAATAGATTTGAACATTTATTATATTCGAAGTTTGGAAACCAAACACCGGTTTCGATCTTGTTAGATCTCGTCAGTTTGGTATATCCAACTCGAATGCTGTGCATATTAGAATTCCTTGTCTTCTGGGAACTTTCCTATAGAGCAACCGCTTTCGCTAGGTGGCAGTGTTTCAACTGTTGGTAGTTCAGCTACCTATGATTCACTATACACGCCTGGAGGGCTGCATGAATTTGTAGTCTAGGTTGCATTCTTCTTGCATACGACATTGTTGGCGATGTCCATAGTTTCTCTATGGACCAATAGGTGGTAGTACTAAGAGTCACTTGCTTGACGCCTGTGAATGTTTTAGTACTTACTTGTCGAAACATTTGTTAGCATTCAAATTGGATATACCAAACTGACGAGACCTAACAAGAATCTAATAAATGTTCAAATCTATTGGTCTGTGCATTACAGAACATTTTAACTTTAATCGGTAAATCTCGACCTTCATTACTTACGAGATTTGACTTTAAAACTTTTGGTAAAAAAAAACTTAAAAGTTTACGAAACATTATTACCAATTTCCGAATTTAAAAATGTTAACTCGTTTTGATAAAATTTGGAATCCTCAACATTTGCTTAAAAATTCAAAGAAAAGTAGAAATCCTATTAGTTATTAAATTTTAATCTTTGACAAACGTTTTTCACTTTCAATCAAAATTTGACCATTTCAAAAAACGATGATAGTTTTCTCTTTAAATTAAGACTATTTTCATCTTTAAAAAATTAAAATTTCAAATTTGAACTTGGATTCTTTAGAACATAATGAAATTTCGAAAATAACTTCAAAATGTTTGCTCCAAATTTCCTGAAAACTTGAAACTGTCTAAGAGGAATTCGAAATTTTGATAAGAGATAGTAAAGAGAGATTTAAATTTTTTTCGAAATTTTTACATTTTTCTTAAATTTTATATTTCATTGCCATTATTTTTCTAAAATTTCGACCTAAATAGAAATGTAGTCTTTTTTTATAAATTATGCCTTTTTTTGATATTTACGCAGTAATCTCTAAATTCGAATATTTAAAAGACTCATAATTATTAGAAATAGTTGAAATCTTGAGAAATCTACTCTAAAATTCGCAACTGTTGTCATGGTACATTCTGATCAAAATGATTTTGGGCCAGAATGCTGGACATTAGGTAGTTCACCAGTATTTCGGTTGTTTTGACATGAAACATTCTCTTCTTGAAGAATAACAGGTAAAACCATATGATGTCAAAAAGTTAGGTATTTGGTGGTTTATCTAACAGTTGTTTTTCCATGAAATCTCTAAATTGAGGTAAACGTTGGGCATTTAATGCTTCATTGGTATTTCAATTGTTAACGAAAACTTATCTAAAATTCAGAAATGTGGTCTTTAAGATCCGTAAATAATCTAGAATTAAGTTTCTTTTTTTGCTTGTTCATCAGTATTGCGATTGTTTTCCCACGAAATCTACTCTAAAATTCGTAAATATTCTCATGGTGCATCCTGATCAAAATAATTTTGGGCCAAAATGTTGGACATGTGGTAGTTCATCAGTATTTGAGTTGTTTTGTAACGAGACATTCTCTTCTTGGAAAATCATAGGCAAAATAATATTATGTCAAAAATTTGGGTATTTGATGGTGCATTTGGTACTTGTTCTCCTAAAAAAAAAACCTAAAATTCGCAAATATGTTGAGCCAACTTTTGCTTGCTTGGTACTTTATCAATGTTTCAATTGCTAACAAAACATTCTCTAAAATTTCTAAATGTGCTCTTGGTGGCCTATAGGTAAAACAAAATGATGTCGAAAAGTTGCCTATTTGGTGGTTCATCACTATTACAGTTGTTTTCCCATAAAATATTCTCTAAAACTCGCAAATGTGCTCATGGTGTTTCCTTATCTTTGCAAAATTTTAAAATTGTTATTGTCTTTTCCTAAAAATTTTACTTTAAATTCAGATGTAGACGTTTTTTAGAAATATTAACTCCAGTTTATACAGGTTGAACCAAATTTGATTTCCACTACAGGGATCTCGTAAATCATTGGAGATACAAGGAAGCTTAAATGGGAAAAGTAGTGCAGAATTTAATGCCTAACATGTTTCCGCTGAGAAAACAATTGAATTCCAATCTGTCTTGATTTTATTTAGAAAAAACTGAAAATCGCCATTTTTAAAAATCAGCTGTAACTTGTTTATTTAAAGTCCGATTAAAAAATTTAAAAAAATGTAATTAGTTGTTTTTTAAACCCTTTTTATTAGTGTACAATTTTTTTTCTAAATTTAACTGTTTCCGAGAAAATTATGTCAACTTCGTTATTTATTGTTGAAGCCATATTCGATTTTATTATTTTCGAATTTGGCATATTTTTCTGATTAATTTCATATATGACATGTCATACTTCAAATGTGGTAAAGTGGGTTAAGTGAACTATTTTTTTTATTTTTAAATAAAAAAATTATAGTAGGCGATGCAAGTGCCATAACTTTTAATAATAAAAAATACAGTTTCTAAAAAAGCAATAATTATTATTAAAAAACCAAAAATATTATAACAAACTGAAAACTTGAAATATTTATTAATAATCGTAACGTGGATGATTCCCTTTAAATTACGCAATTTTCAGAACATTCTAAAGGCTTTACTAAGGACGACTTTCCCATGACTCATACGCAAGTGTACCTTGTAGACTTCTCTAGAAGTTAAATATTTTAAGACGGATAATGTGCGTAACTATAAGAGTTATTTCTAATGTTAAATTGTTAGATATTTCACGCTACGAAGAATTTTTGTAAAAATTGCCGACAAAATTTTTAAAACATCTACACTTTTTCATACAATAACGCCATTTAAAGGGGTGCATGAACGTTAAGATTATGCTAATAACTGTTTAAATATTGCCCAGTTTGTTACAATATTTTTAGTTTTTTAATACTTATTGTTACTTAATTAGGTACTGTATTTTTATTATTAACAGTTATGGCACTTACGTCGCTTACTATAATTTTTTTGTTTAAAAATAAAAAATTAGTTCATTTAACCCAATTTGCCACATTTCAAGAATGGCATGTCATATATTAAATTAATCAGAAAAATATGCCAAATTCGAAAATGTTTCTAGGAAACATTTAAATTGAGAAAAAGTTAACGCACACTAATGAAAAGGTTTCAAAAAGCAACTAACTATAGTTTTTGAATTTTTTTAATCGGACTTCAAATAAACAAATTACAGCTGATTTTTAAAAATGGCGATTTTCAGTTTTTTCTAAATAAAACCAAGACGAATTGAAATTCAATTGT
The DNA here is from genome assembly GCA_028583605.1 of Dastarcus helophoroides. Taxonomy (NCBI): domain Eukaryota; kingdom Metazoa; phylum Arthropoda; class Insecta; order Coleoptera; family Bothrideridae; genus Dastarcus; species Dastarcus helophoroides. Next base: position 13,215,409 of record CM053325.1, on the reverse strand, counting down.
TTTCTCAGCTGAATAATATTAGGCATTAAAATCTGCACTACTTTGCTCATTCAAGCTTCCTTGTATCTCTAATAGTTTACGAGATCCCTATAGCGGAAATCAAATTTGGTTCTAAACATTTTATGTTTAAACTTAAAAAGTGTTAACATTATTACTAAATAAACTCAAAATTTTTAATTTTAAATTCTATTTATTTTGAAAGTTAGAGTAGAAGTTTACAATTTCTACATTTTTTAAATTGACTTTGTACTCAAAATTTCAACCTAAATCGAAATTTTAAATTTTAATTTGAATTTTTTTCTTAAATTTCATATTCTTTTTTGAAATTTGGATTTTGTTCCGGGATTACCCGAAATATTTTCTTTCTTTTACACTCGGAGCTAAACCAAAAACCAACAGCCCGAAAAAACCGTTATTTTTGTCGGAGCGAAAACCGGAACTGAATATATATAATTTTTTCTCCGATCGAAAACCGAAAACCAGAACGAAAATAATAACGGTTCGAAGCCCTGCTTAAAACTCAATATTAGAATTTCAGGTTTTAACTGAAGAGGGGGCGGCAACTCCTCTTTTTGCACGGGGTGACGAAAGATCCAGAAACAGCACTGTCAACATTTTGGGTTGAATTTGGGGCTCGCGAGGGTCATACTCTTATGTGAATCGCCCTGTATGTAATTCAGAAAAAAATCTTCCACATTAAAATCAACGTAGTCACGGTTGGCCGATAATGTTTGGTAAGACGAATAAGGTTATTATTATTTATTCGAGAGTAGCGGTCGAGGTAATAAGCGAGGGGGCTGATGTAACTGCTCTCCAAGTATGCATTAAAAACGTCCGAATTTCGTCTCGCTCAAAGCAGTCAAACTAAATTGCGCCGTCAAGTTAGCAACTCAAAGTACCACGATGTCCCCCGTCTTTTAAATAATACACGTCGTAATTAACCCGAGTCTTTGTGTGGCGGTGCGTACATAAATTTATTAAAACCTGCCCGCTATGTCGCCGCGCCCAAGGGACATATATTTTTTGACATAAAATTGATTTCGGCTTTTTAAATCCCTAAAAGCTTCCCGCATCCCCCAGCCATTGCAGCTGTACGTAATTGAAGGGATTATACCGCGTAAAAATTTTAAAACTTCATCCGTAGTTTGACTCTGAATTGGGTTTATTTAGGAGAAACAGTAGACATATTTAAAATGAGGATGAGAGAATACCATTCGAAATTTTTTGTATAAAATGTAAAAATATGTGCCTCGTCTGATCAAGTAATTTCGAATTTTTATGTTTATCTTATATTGATTCCGCTGTATGTACATCAAAACAGTTATTTTAAGGGCGAATAAAAGCAACATATTGTTCGGAGATAAAGGCTTTATATCCCCCGTGCGCGCTTTCTAATTCGTTTAACTTTTTATTTTTTACGATTACATAAAATTAGTTTTATTGGCTAAAGCGAAATTGCTTCTTTCTTACTAATAACCGGATGTAAATGAATAAAGAACCTGTGAGGGTTTTATAGCAGCCGCAAATTGCGAACGTATCGATTAGTTTTTGACGTATTTCGATATAGGTATAATGCGATGTGTGGGTAAATTATAACATAAACCCATTTTATTATGATGGCCGCACATAAATCCTGATGTGTCGACGTTTTTAACGCTCGGAGACAGCCTTTGGAATGCATGTTGCTTTACTGCTGACAACGCATAAATTACGCTAAAAATATACCATTATATTAAACGATATGAACTTGGCGCATTCGCCACATTCACATCGAAATTTGGTGGATATTCTCAGAGAGGTAAATAAATTCCAACGATTTACATTTTAGTAATGACTGTCTTAAATTATTCCATTTTGATGTTTGTTGTCGTGGCATTATGAATAATTTCCGGTGAACGGGCCCAAAAATAAGATAAACTTTGTCTCCTTTTTTATCATTTCAACGCTCGAATAAATACGAACGGCACTTTATTAAAACCTATTAATTTTAATTCTGGAATCAATCCACGACGAAAAGTTTCAACTTGGCGAAACGCGATACTCTCCGCCGTATCGAATTAAATTCCGAAGCAACTGACAGACAACTTCTTAATTAAAAGAATACGCTGATTAAAAAAATTCCAAAAACACCCCCGTGCCGCCGGGATATTAAAGATCTGCATTTTCATAAGCCAATTTCAAAGACTTTTTCCCGTTTCGTCGCCCGGACGGCCCTTTTTTTTGGCTTTGGTGGCTCAGTTGAAACTTCCACCGGTGCCGGTGCCGTTGATTAAATGGAAATTAATTTTCTTACTTGATCACTTTTTGTTGCGTTTTGAAAGGCCCACGTGTCAGTTTATGTTTGACGTCTTTTTAGCGGGCGAAATACGTTGAAAGAAATCTGGCGTTTGAAGTAAATGAAAAGTTTGAAAATTATTTTTGGCTACATTATCAAGAAAATTGCAAATTAGTATCCCTAACTAGGGATGCAGAAAAAGTTTAAAACTTGATGTATCGAAAAAGATATATCGATATGTTTCGATACATCGGTAAATTTATTCGATATTCGATGTATCATATAAATACAATACCATACAGCAGGACCTTTCAACCAGCGAGACGAACCTCTCATAATTACCCCATTTTAAAATTCCTACTTTTTAAAACAAATTTCTACTTATTTCAATTTTTCGACTTTTCAAAATTCGACATCATTTAATAAAAACCTTCCGCTTCTGTTTAAATCTTCGATTTTTTTTTCATTACACTTCAAAGATTGCGACTAGTTATCAAAATTTCTGTTTATATGAATTACATTTTTTTATATGTCGAGTTTTTCAAAAGTTGAAATGTTTTTACGATTTTATTCCAAAATTAGGACTCCTTTTTCCAAAATTTGCACTTTTTTCCCAAATTTCGATGTTTTTCAAAATTTTTACTTTTTTAAAATGTCGACTTCAACTTTTAAAAGGTTGGATCTTTTCGAAAGTTTCGACCTTCTTCGAAATTTCAGAAATTTCAAATTCGTTTTTCTTGAAAAGCTCAAATTTACTGATAATTTGGATATTTCTTTTTCACATTTTCGACTCTTTTTTCAATTCCCGAGTTTTTTCACCGATTTTTTGGCAAACTTCGATTTTCTTAAAGCTGCTTTGAAACTTGTTACTTTTTTAAAACTCTTTTTTTTGAAAATTTTAAATGTTTCTATTAAAATTTCGATGTTTTTCAAAATTTTTACTTTTTTAAAATGTCGACCTCAACTTTTAAAAGGTGGGATCTTTTTAAAGTTTCGACCTTTTTGGAAATTTTAGAAATTTCAATTTTTTCGAAAAATTCGTTTTTCTTTGAAAAGCTCAAATTCATTGATAATTTCGATACTTCTTTTTTAAACGTTCGATTGTTTTTTTCAATTCCCGAGTTTTTTCACCGATTATTTTGGCAAACTTTGATTTTCTCAAAGCTGTTTTGAAATTTGTTACTTTTTTTAAAACCTTCTTTTTTTTGAAAACTTTAAATGTTTCTATTAAAATTTCGATGTTTTTCAAAATTTTTGCTTTTTTAAAATGTCGACCTCAACTTTTGAAAGGTTGGATCTTTTTGAAAGTTTCGCCCTTTTTTGAAATTACAGAAATTTAAATTTTTTCGAAAAATTCGCTGTTTCTTGAAAAGCTCAAATTTATTGATAACTTCGGTATTTCTTTTTCAAATTTTCGATTGTTTATTTCAATTCCCGAGTTTTTTCACCGATTTTTTGGCAAACTTCGATTTTCTCAAAGCTGCTTTGAAACTTGTTACTTTTTTAAAACCTTCGTTTGTTTTTTTGAAAATTTTAAATGTTTCTATTAAAATTTCGAAATTTTTAACAATTTTGACATATTTTCAAATTTTCGCACTTATTTCCAAAATTTTCAGTCTTTTTTAAAATGCCTTCCAGAATGGTTAACCATTTTTTTTAAGTTTATCTATTTTTCCAAAATTTGACTATTCGAAAAACCTTTTTTCAAAATATTTTTTGAAACATTTTTATAATTCCGAATATTTTTGAAAATTCCCCCATTTTTCAATATTTTGATTTTTTAAATTCATGCAATTTTTTTTCAGAATTTCGATTCATTTTTTTTTTTAATTTTACCTTTTTTAAAATTTCGACATTTATCACAATGGGTCTTTAAAGTTTATACTTTTTTTCTAATTGTTTCTTTTTTGGAAAATTGGGATTTTTTAAAAATTTCATCTATTTTTCAAAATGTTAAAAAATTTTCTGACCTCTGTTTTTTAAAAATTTAGATTTGTGGAATTCATGGCTTTTTTAAGATTGAATAATTCGGAAAATTGTCATTTTCTTCAACATTTCATTTTTTTGACGTTTTTGACTATTTCAATATTTCGACTTTTTTAAAAAATTAAGTACACAAATTTTTCTAAAACTCCCATATATTTGAAAATTTGATTTTTTGAAAAGTTTTAATTTTCATCAAAATTTCTCCATTTCTCAAGGTTTTTAATTTTTTTAAAATATTCGGGTTTATTCAACATTTTAACTTTTTTTGGACATTTTGACTCTAAAATTTCGACTTTTCCAAAAATTTGGAATTTTTTGAACACTTCGCATTATTTTTTAAATTTTCTAAAATAAGCACTTGAGTATATTACATAAAAATGTCAAAGTTTTCAAAAAAAATCTGATTAAAAAAAAACAAAAATTTAAAATGTGATAACTTTCGAAAAAGTAAACATTTTAAAAAAGATCCACTTAAAAAAATTCAAAATATTCAAAGAAAGTCGATTTCTTAAGAATTATTTGAAATGTTGAAGTTTTAAATATAAATAGATGTTTCAAAACATTACAAATCTTTAAAAAAGTAGAAATTTTGAATAATTTCGAAAAAAGTCAAAATTTTAAAGAAAGTGGAAATTCTCCGGTCAAAATTTCCAAAAAGGTCAAAATTTTGAAAAATTTCCATAGCTTCCATAGAAAGTTAAAACTTCCAAAACACTTAAAGATTTAAATAAAACCTTTTAAAAAAGGACAAATTTTCGAAAAGAAAACAGTTTAAATTTTAAAAAATGGTCTAAAATTTAAAAAATATTCGAAATTATATTAAAAACCTAAACTTTTGAAGAACCCAAATTTCTAAAAAAAGTCAAAATTATCAAATATTTCAAAATTTCTGTTGGTTAAAATTTTAGGAAAAAAGTTAAAAAGTCACAAATCTTAAAATAAAATTCAATTTAAAAGAATGTCGAAGCTTTCAAAAAAAGTTAAGATTTTCAAAAAAAGTTAAGATATTCAAAAAAGTCAATATACTGAAAGAAATTGACATTATGATAAAGTTCAAATTTTCGAAGTAAATCGAAAACTTTAAAATGCAACGAAATTTTTGCAAAATAATCCAAAATTTGACCAAGAATCGATTTAAATAAATCGATATTTTTAGATAAAAGCGAAACGAGAAAGTGGTAATTTTTGAAATTCAAAATTTTGAAGAATGTCGAAATTTCGACCTTTTCAAAAAATTTAAAGGTTATAATAAAATAAAAAAAATTTCAAAAAACTTTTAAAAAAGTTGAAGTTTTGAAAAATAATCCGAATTTCAAAAAACGGGTAATCAACATTTTGAAGAAATGTGGAGATTTAAAAAAGTACAACATTTTCAGTTAATTTTTCAAAAAAAGCCGAAATTTCTGAAGAGTCCAAATATTGAAGAAAAGTGAAAATTACCAAAAAATTCTAAACTTCCAAAAAAACTAGAAATGAAGAGTAGAAATATTGGAAAACAGAAAAGTCCTGGTTAGTTAAAATTTAAAAAAAAAAAAGTTTTTTAAAGAGTCAAAATATTTGATTGAATATTTTCAAAGAGATTGAAATTTTGAAAAAACATCGAAATTTTGAAAAAACATCGAAATTTTCCAAAAAGCCAAATTTTTGTTTAAAAAGCTGTAAAAAAGTCAACACTTTGATTAAGTTAAAGTTTATAAAATAAATTAAAAATTTTAAAACCAGCAAAGTACGAAAAAAATATAGAAATTTTGCAAAATAGTTTAAAATGTCAAAACAACTCTAATCGAATAAAGTCGAAATTTTCAAAAAAATCCAATACAAAAAAAGCAGAAATATTTGGAAAAGTCAAAATTTAATAAGGTTAAATTTTAAAAAAGTAAGAATTTTAGGAGTGAAAATTTGGAAAAAGCGTCGAAGTTTTCAAAAAGTCAAGGTTTTCAAACGTGTCAAAAAATTGGAAAATAAAATCTACATTTTTAAAATTTAATATTAAAAAAACATTTTTTTAAGGACAGAGATTTAAAAAAGTCGAAATTTTGAAGTCGAAAGTCTCAAAAAAGGCAAATTTTGATAGGAAGTCGACATTTTTGAAAAAAAGTTTAAATTTTTGAAATACCATCGTAATTTTGAAAAAATACAATTTTCCATAAATCTGGACATTTAAAAAAATCTTCGATGTCAACCTTTCCAAAAAATCCAGAATTTTCGAAAAAGAAAGATTTAAAAAACTCTAAATTATCAGAAAAGTCAAAATTTTCAAAAAAGTAAAATCTTGAAAAAGTCAAAATTTTGGATAAATGGAAATTGTGTGAAAAAAAATTTTAAAGCAATAGAAATGAAGTCGGAATTATAGAAAAAATCATTACGAAAACTCGACATTCTGATTTTTCCAAAGAAGTTAAAATTTTAGGAATTTTAAATTAAAAAATTGAAATGTTTAAAAAGTCAAATTTTTCAAAAAGATTAACTGTTCAATAGGTTGAATAACAGTAAAAAAATCGTAATTTTCATTAAAATGAAGTGGGCAAAATTTTGAAAAACGTTGAAATTTTCGGAAAAGTCGAAAGTTTGAAAGAGGCGAAATTTTAAAATTTGAAATTCGAAAGTCGAAACTTTGAAAAAAGTCGAAATTCCACAAAAAGACTTTGAAAAAAGACGAAATTCCACAAAAAAAATAAATTGAAAAAAGCAGAAATTTCAAAAAGTGTTTCTCTCACAGCAATATTGTACCAGATCGATGTCACTTGTCCCCCCCCCCCCCTCTGGCTTATACAGTCAACTGAAACTACATATTCAACCAGAAAAGGAGTTTATTCTAAAATATTCATTTTTATATTTCAAAATTCGTTTCCTCCCCGAAGTTTCGAGTTTTTCCAACAAATTCTTTTTTTTTTGAAATTTCATGTATATGTTTGGAATTCGATTTTTTTTCCTCAAAATCTGATTTTCTCAAAGTTTAGAATTTTAATTTTAAAATTCGTCGTTTTTTGTTCAGAATTTCGTCGTTTCTCACAATTCAGATTTTTCTGAAAATTTCGACTGCTTTTAAAATAGACTTCCTCAGATTTTTTAAAATTTAGCTTTTCTTCAAAATTTGGTCGCTCTTTTGATAAAAAAATAAAATTCTTTAAAAGATATTTTGTGTTTTGGAAATATATTGTATTTTAAAAAAAATATAACCTGCAAGAAAATTTTCTTTCAATCAATGTAAACCTTATTACCAAATTTGGTTTTCTCTGCGAAATTTCCATTCTATTTCAAAATGGCATGTTTTTCCTTCAAATTGGCCTTTTTTCTTGAAACGATTACTTTGGCAACATTCTTTTTTTCCAAAATTATGATTCTATTCGCAAATATCGATTTTTTGCAAATTAAAATTTTTCAATTTCTCAAAAAGTTGACTTTTCCCTGGAAAGTTCGATCCTTTTCTCGATTATTTCTCCTATGTCGGGCTTTTCTGTAGGTTTCGATTTTTTTAGAATCTAACTTTCCGGAATATTGTCAACTGATTCCTTAACTTTTGCCTTCAAATTTCGACATTTTTCTCGAAATTTAGACTCTTTTATAAAATTCGTTTTCTTTTATTTCAAATGTACCCCTAAAACATACGACATGTTTTACGAGTATATTTTTTTCCTCAAAATTTTGAATGTTTATCTTCAAATTCGTCAATTCTTTTTCAAATTTTAGCCATTTCTTAAAATTTGTTTATTTGTGAAAATTTCGACTCTTTTCACAATTCTAATTTCAGCAACTTTCGCTTTATTAACCAAAATATGATCTTTTTTGAAATTTGGTTGATATTTTGATAAAAAGACAAAGATTTTGGAAAAAATATTGATTGGGAGATTTTGAAAAATATTTATTGGAAGTTTTGTAAAAAGGCAAAAATTGCTCTTTGTGAAAAGTTCGAATTTATTCTCAAATTTTCTTAAAATCAGACTTTTTTAAAAAAATTTCAATTCTGTTTTGAAAATAACGAATTTTTCATCAAAAGTCGTCTTTTCCCAAATTTAGCGTTTTTTTTTTTAATTATTGGCCTTTTGTCTTTATTCGCAAAACTCGACTTCTTTGTATTAAAATTTGACTTTTTGTGAAAAAATCCGGATTTCTTTTCAATTTTATGTATTTTTCCTATAATGTCGAGCTTCTCCTCGAAGTGTTGATTTTTTTTTCAAAATTCTGCTGTATTGCTTAAAACTGGGCTTTTAGAACCTGACTTTTTGGGAATTTTCAGTAATTTTTTTGCCTTTTTTGTGAAATTTTGATTTTTATCTCTTTCCGGATTTAGAAATCTTAGTATTTCCTTCAATTTCGTCTTTTTCTCAAAATTTTGAATTTTTTTCTTAGATTTATTTTATCCCAAAATCCCACCTCTTTCTCTATATTTGTTGTTTTTAAAATTGTGATTTTTTTGATTTTGCTTTAGAAATTTTAGTATTTCCTTCAAATTCGCCTATTTCTCAAAATTTTAAATTTTTCTCTTAGATTTATTTTATCCCAAATACCCCCTCTTTCTCTATATTCGTTGTTTTCGAAATTCTGATTTTTTAGATTTTGCTTTCTTTTTGCCAGTTTTTTTAGCAAAAATCTGATTTTCTAAAAATGTTCAATTTTCGTCTCAAAATTCGTTGTTTTTATTTTCGAATTATCTTTCTTCTAAAAACTTCGATTTTTTTTAACGGAGTTTTCCTCAAATTTCTGCTTACTTAACAAAATTTGTCTTTTTGTCAAAATTTGGCAAAAAATATTTGTTTGAGAACTTTCATACTTTTTAGGAATGAATTTTTCTAAAAAGGCAAAAATTGCAAACTAATTTTATTCACACTTTTAAATAATTTCTTAAAAAATTTGATAAGTACAAATATCTATTTATTGTGAAATGTCACTTCTCTTCGAAATTTCGACTATTTTTTTCAAATATGATAACGAAGGCCAAAGTCAGTACAGAATATACTTCTTCCGGGATTGGAGTGTTTGAACACTTTTAGTAGTTCTTTGACACGGTCCAATTCCGGAAGAAGTATATCCTGTATTTTTTTCAAAATACGTTTTTTTTTTCGACTTAAATCGACGTTTTTTTAAATTACTCTTAATAGTTTTGTCTGGAAACGGTGACTTTTTTTTTTAACTTTTATCTTTTTCTTGGTATTTCGATTTCTCCTCGAAATTCCGTTATATTTTCAATATTGGGCTTTTCTGAAAGTTCAAACTTTTTTCGAATTTGACTTGACCAAAAATTTTGACTGATTTTATAAGATTCAAATTTTTAACCCAAATTCCATATTTAGTTTTTCCTGGAAGTATCTTCTCGTAAAATAAGTCTTTTTCCCTAAATTCGTCTTATTCTAAAAAATCGTATTTCTATAAATTTCGACTTTATTCTAAAAATAACACTTTTTCGACTTTTCTTTCAAATGCAAGTAGAATACAACCCAGACTGTAAATTCATGCAGCCCTCCAGGCGTGTATAGTGAATCATAGGTAGCTGAACTAACAATAGTTGAAACACTGCCACTTAGCGAAGCGGTTGCTCTCTAGGAAAGTTCCCAGAAGACGAGGATTCTAATGCACGGACCAATAGGTTTGAACATTTTTTTAGATTCGAAGTTTGGAAACCAAAGATCGGTTTCGATCTTGTTAGATCTCGTCAGTTTGGTATATCGAGTTGGATATACCAAACTGACGAGATCTAACAAGATCGAAACCCGTCTTTGGTTTCCAAACTTCGAATCTAATAAATGTTCTAACTTATTGGTCTGTGCATTAGAAGTTTTATTTCAAAGTTCGCTCGTTTTCAAAATTTCGCCATTTTTCTTAGTGTTTGTTTTTATTTCTGAAAGGTTCGACCTTTTTAAATTTGACTTTCTAGAAATTTCAGCTCGTGTATCAAGATTCGCATTATTCTCGAGATTTCAAATTGCAATTTCGTAATTCGATGTTTCTGAAATTTCGACTTTTTCCGAGAAAGAATATTGTTTGAAATTACAACTTCTTTTAACTTCTCGTGGAACTTGCAACTTTTTGTTTACAAAATTTGACTTTCATAAATTTTGATATTTTCGGAATTTTCGAGGTTTTTCGATCTTTCCGCAATATTAATTTTTTATTTTAATTTTGATTTAAAAAAAATGTTTTCCCCGAAACTGATTTTCTTTTTGGAATTGTCACCCTTTTTTTCGAAATTTCGATTTTCAAAAATCGTTCATTCTTTAAAATTTAAAGTTCAAGATGATTTTAAGTTCGAATTTTTTCCAAATATCAACCTCGAGATATCAATTTTATATCGGAATTTTTTTCGGAGTTTGTTTTGAAATTTCAAGGAATTTTTTTTTATAATTCCAAGTACCTGCATTTTCATTCTTCTTCTTCTTTTTTCCAAGATTTTGCAATTTAAGGAAAAAACTAATCCAAATTGTGTTCTTTTTTTTCAAAATTTTGGGGTAACGCGTATTTTCCTAAAAGTACATCTACATCTATCACCCTTTTTTTAGAATTCTCGACTTTATTTCTGAAAATTTAATCTTACTTTCAAAAGTTCCATGCTTTTTTCAAAATGAAGTCTTAAAAAAACTAAAAATTATGCCTAAACTTGTTTTTTTTATTTCAACAAATTTTGAGTTTTTTTTTAATAACGACAATGTTTTTCGTCATTTCAAAAATACAGTTTCAATTTATAATTTAGCGAAATTATTTATTTAATTGCCGCTGTGGTAAAGGGGTGAAACCTTCTTGGACTTAATCACAAGCCACAGTGTTTAGTTCAGTGCATTAGAGAGTATATTTTACTGGTTAAATTTGAACGTCACATTTTTTGTAAAATACGATTTTTCCGAAAACTTTTTGAAATTTTCGAAACTTTCAATTTCCATTTTCCTGCTAAAATTTAAACGTATTTTTTGTAACATTTACGTTTTTTCCGAATTTTTTTCTGAAATATAATCTCAAGTGAAAATTACACCTCCCTAACGATTTTCTGGGTGTAATTTTACGTATCTTGTGAGGCGCAGGTGGCCCGCAACCTACGTCTTCGCCTTGCCCGCCCTAGCCCCCTTTCGACGAAATGGTGAATGCGCCGGTCGTGATTTGCAACCTGCTGTTATTTTCCCTAAACAGTTGACCAATCCTAACGAAGTGTTTCTATTTTGACAACATATGAGCAAACCCGCGCTAAATAACGTCAAAGAACAATAAAGGCACCGCAATTCTGCACAAAACAATGCCGCATTATCGACCCGTGTTGTGGACATTATAAACACGTTTGAAGCGCAACTTGTTTTGTAAATATAACTGTATTCATAAAATGTCTAGTGTCCATAATAAGTTGGTAAATATTTAATAGGGCATTTTAATTAATTAAAGAGTCCGACAAAGGCCGAAAATGAAACAAAAACCCCAACAGGTTTGGACACAAAAACCAAATGTCGATGCATTATTAACATGTCGAATAAATACAAACAGGATAAATGACGTTACGAATAATAAAAATTGTATTGTGCGCGCTTGTGAAATGGTTTGACAAATTTTAATGCGATTAAAAATTAATAATTTGGATAAATTTGGATTAACGACTTTATTGATTTTAATTCTAATATGGCAGAATTTTAAAATTAAATGCCAGCAAAAAATAGATTTGTATCGTCTGATGCGAGAGATTTCAACGATTTACGGAACGGTTTTAGTTGAAGTTGGTTTAACTTCCGCCTTCCAGTAATCCGAGTACCACATTGTTTTAATTTGATGGAGTTTTAAACATTAAAAAGTGCTACAAGAGACGTTTTAGCGCAGGGTTGAAACGAACGGATATTTCACTCGTAAATAATGCAAGGCACAATTTACGAGGCTCACTTTGTAAAACGTCGGTTATTTGGGACGTGTACTTGGGCCAACCGATAGTTAATGCGCATTCGAGGGTGAATTGCGGTCGAAATGACCACCGGTTGCATATTGTACCTTATGTTTTATTCATGCTCTACATCTGTATACATGCTGAAATGCATAAAACACGTCAAAAGCCAACAGAGCACGCAGTTCGCCCAATATAAGACAAGTAGGAGCTCAGGGAGTCTCGACTGCGAGAGTAATTATACTAGAGCAGCGTTTTTCAACCTTCGTGAGTACGCGATCCCTCTAGACGTAAAACAAATTCTGGTGACTCCTCGAACAGGTGGGAAGAGACTGGGCATTGTCCACATTATGGAAAAAATTATCCAATTTAAAATAACACTAATATAATATCCAAACAACTGACGGACAACGCACAGCCTCTACTGGTGTGTCCAAAGCATAAAATTTCACATAGGTGTTCCCCGTAATACGGCGGTGAGCCCTAAGAAATTTTTTTTAATATTCAACCTCAAAAAGTTGTGAAAATGGTCATGAAAACCACCTGAAATGTATGCAGTGAATAATACACGCGATTGTAATTAAAGTTACCTATGTTCGTTGAGAGCTGACATTGTTGATAAATGTGTCTGGGCACAAATTTATCCAATTTTTTGCAACTGATCAGTGCATGTCTTTTTACTAATTGTATATATAAAATTCTAAACATATAAATTTTAAACTCGAAATACTGCCTTTAGTTTGGCACTTCCAATTTTTTAAATCGAAATGTAAAGGAACATTTTTTCGATCCCCCAAGGACAAAATTTTTGAGGCATACAAGACAGTCAGAGACAGCAAATTGCTTGACACAGTGAGGACTTCTGTCTATGGAGACTCTTTTTTCTACAGAACTTCTAAGCTATGGAACTCGTTACCGAAAGGAATTTTCCCCAAAAATTATAACCCATCCTTGTTTAAGAAGACGGTTCATCGCCATTTATCCTTGTTTCCGCATCCTACTCGCAGTGCTTTAAAGGCATAATGGGGTTGCCCTTTGAGAGTGGATTAAACTTGAAAAATAAAAGATATTGTTACGGACTTATCGGTTCAAAATGATTATTAACACTTGCTGAATAATACTCACTTTATTTCTAAACTTAATTCTGAATAATTAACTCACTTATTGACTTCTGACCATTAACTCACTAATTAACTACACTGACTAACTAACTCTAGGGAAAGGCGACCGCCTTATATAGTTTTCGCTTCCGGGTTCTAGAAAAATCCTGCAGATAAGGCTTATCTGTCGAAAGTTCTGAAATTCTTATCTGCCGTTTGCTTCATTATCGCAGCCGCTTTCCCTTATCAGATCTTTCTAGAAAATTTTCTTATGTACTAAATTCTATTATTTTGCATTTCCTTAAAATATTTTGAAATTTCTTCCCAATATTTGGTCTTTATAGTCAAAATTTTCTACACAAAATCAAAATTTTAAAAAGATTTTTTTTACTTTTCGTTTTTTCTCAAGATTTCCGGATAAAACTTGAAATTTTCAATTGGTTCCAAATTCCGAATATTTCTTGAAGTTTCGAGAAGCAGTTTTGAGAAGCAGATGGAAATTTGGACTTAAAAATTTAGAAATTGAATTTTAAGGTTCGATAAAAAAGCATCAAAATTCCAACAACAAAAAAGGAAATGAATTTTAAAAACGTTTCTGATTTTTTTCCAAAATATCGATATTTTTCCAGTTTGAATTGGGGAAGAATAAGGTAGACATTTAAGGACAAAGTACCAAATCTTGAAAATCAATTTTATTTATTTTTTTTCATTTATATTATTGGTTAAAATGTCAAGAAAAATGCCAAAATCCAAAATTTGAAAAAAATCGAAACAAGTTCAAAGAAATTTCTATATTTTTTAAACTTTGGGAAGAAAACTTCTAATATTCGATTTTTTTTATTTCAAAATTGCAACTTTCTTCGAATTTTTATATTTTTAATTCGATTCCAGAAGTTGAAAACTTCAGTTATAAATCAAAATTTTTCGAAAAAATTCATAATCTAAGATTATAAAAATTATTGTTACAAATCTCCACTTTTTTCAAAATAACATACAAAAAATTTGGATTGTCTAATCATTTTTTTTAAATTGCAAATTTACAATTAAAAATTTGGGATTAACATGGAAAATATTAGATAAAACATTAAAGAAAAATTATATTTCAAAAAATATATTTTTGAAATGTGTAGTTTGAAATTAAAGTTTTCAGACTGAAGTCAAAATGTAAGGATTAAGGTTAGAAAAAATGAATTACTAAAAGAAGAGTTTCTCTAAATTTTGAGAAGAAACTTCAAAATGTCTAGAAAATGTTCCTCCACATTTCAAATTAAATATTCTAATTTTTGAACTAAAGTCAGAATTTTGAATTTGAAACGTAAGTAGACAATTTGCTTAATTTACTGAAAGCATGCAAACCAGAGACTGATTTAACATATGCAAAATTTGAAACAAATTTTCATCCTAGGGGTTGATTTTTTAAAAAAACTTTCTTAGAGGAAACGTAGATTGATGACAAATGTGTCGTCTCATGATGAAGTTAGTGTCAGGTTTGTCTTACGGAAAGCATGCAATCCAGAGACTGATTTAACATATGCAAAATTTGAAACACATTTTCATCCTCTTTGGGGTCGATTTTCAAAAAATTCTTTCTTAGATGATGCGTAGGTCGTATAATGAAGTTACTGTCAGGTTTTTAAGTTAATAGTTTCGTAATTTTTAAAAACAATTCGAAACATTTGTCTTCTCATTGCTCTTTTTTTTTAATTCCTATATCAGTTTTAAACTCAAAAATTATTCTAAATTTCGTCTTCTTTTGAAACTTTACGATTTAAATTTAAAAAATATTTTTTTTCTAAAGTACCAG
The DNA here is from genome assembly GCA_028583605.1 of Dastarcus helophoroides. Lineage (NCBI taxonomy): Eukaryota > Metazoa > Arthropoda > Insecta > Coleoptera > Bothrideridae > Dastarcus > Dastarcus helophoroides. The sequence goes on along the minus strand of CM053325.1, from coordinate 13,200,398 downwards.
CTTTAAAATGGAAATGTAATTGAGTCTCGAATTCGTTGCTCGGATTCTTCAAAAAATTTAATATTTTTAAGAAAGTCTAATTTTTCAAAAAGTCGAATTTACCAAAAATTCGAAGTTTCGAAAAAAAGGTTAATATTTTTAAGAAAATTTAGGAAAACGTCGAAGTTTTTAAGAGGTCAACATGTCAACAATTTGAAAAAAGGTAGAAATGTTGACAAACGTTCAAATTTTGAAAAGGTCAACTTCGAGAAAAAGTCGAAATTTTGAGTTAAAAGGTCGAAATTTTAAAATATGTGAAAATTTTGAAAAAAGGACAAATTTTTAAAAATGTCGAAAATTTGAAAATAATCTGTTTTTCTAAAAAAAATTAAAACTTATCAAATAAAAGTCCAGTTAGTTTACTAGATATAAAAGGCGAAACTTGGAAAAAATTTAAAACCTTTGAAAAACGTAAAAATTCTGGAGAAAGTGAAATTCTAAAAAGTCGAAATTTTGAAAAACAATCCGTTTTTTCAAAAAAAAAATACAAAAGAATGTGGAACTTTTCAAATAAAAGTTACCACACGCGAAACTTGGAAAAAATTCAAAATTTTCAAAAACGTGAAAATTCTGAAAAAAAGTAAAACTTTAAAATGTCGAAAATTTAAAAAAAAATCGATGTTTGAGCAAAAAATTACAAAAGAAGTCGAACTTTTCAAATAAAAGTCCAGTTTACTACATAAAAGGCGAAACAGGGAAAAAATTCAAAATTTTCAAAAACGTAAAAATTCTGAAAAAGGTAGAGTTTTAAAAAGTCGAAATTTTAAAAAAAATTCGTTTTTTCAGAAAAAAATTACAAAAGAAGTCGAACTTTTCAAATAAAAGTACAGTTTACTACATAAAAGCCAAAACTTGAAAAAAATTCTAAATTTTGAAAATTGTCAACATCCTGAAAAAAGTGAAATTTCAAAGAGTCGAAATTTTAAAACAATCCAATTTGAAAATGTAAGTTTTCAAATGAAAGTCCTATTTACTAGTTGAAAGTCGAAACTCTTAAAATGTTGAAAACAGTGAAAATCTGAAAAATTCGGGATTTTGAAAAACCCAAATTCCCAAAAAAATTAGACTTTCAAAATAAGTTAAATTTTTCAAAGAAGAGTCCAACTTTTCAAACAAAAGTGCAAAATGTTGAGCTTAAAGAAAAAAAAATAAATTAATAAGAAGGTAAAATTTCGAAAGTTTTCCTTCAACTAAAAATGTCAACATTTTTTTCGAAATCCCCAATTCGAATTTTAAGAAAATTCAATCGAATTTTGATTCTAATAAAAAAGGGGTGGAAAGTTTATGAAGTTTATTGCCAAAATGTCGATGATTTTCCAAAACTAAATTCGATATTTTAACAAACTTTTAGAAAAAAAGGGTATTTTATAGATTATAACATTTCCTTTCTTTTAAATTTTGATTTTTTAAAAATTTCGACTTTAAACTTTTGACTTAATATTAGAAATTATTAGATATTTGGTTCCAGAATAAATTTGAAATTTCTAAATGAGTTTAAGAAAATGAAATGTTTTAGAAACTATGAGTTTTCCTGGAGATTATCTTCTATGAAATGTCAAAATTTGGAAAGGTACATTTTTACATGAAAAAAAGATCGACATTTAGTCGAAATTGAACAACAAATCCTCAAATTTTGAAATTGTAAGTCCATATACCACTATTCAGTCATAATTTAGTTATTTCTAATTTAAAATTTTCCAGAAAATGTAAAAACGTTTGAAAAAGTAAAATCATGAAATGTTTTAGAAACTATGAGTTTTCCTGGAGATTATCTTTTATGAAATTTGAAAATTTGGAAAGGTACATTTTTACATAAAAAAAGATCAACATTTAGTCGAAATTCAACAACAAATCCTTAAATTTTAAAATTGTAAGTCCATATACCACTAATCAGTCATAATTTAGTTATTTCTAATTTAAAATTTTCCAGAAAATTTAAAAACTTTTGAAAAAGTAAAACCTACAAAGAAAAATTTTTGGATGGCAAAAAAATTCACAAATAAATGTCTGATTTCTGATTTAGTGTAGAAATTTTCATTTTAATAGTGAAATCCCAGCTTTAAATTCAAATATTTCACTTTTCTTTTAAAATTTCATATTTTTAAAAAATTATACTTTAAAACACTAACAGAAAAATAACGAAAGTTAGTTTTAAAATTCGGGAACTAGAAGACGAAATTTAATTCAAGAAAGAAACGTTAAATTGTAATTAAAAACAGAATCTAGGATTTTCCATTTTAATTTTAAAATTTTTAAACAATTCAAACAACGTGCACAAAATTTCGAGTTGAAGTGTAAACAGAAAAATCCCGAAATTTATATAAAGCATCTCGGCTTTAAATATAACAGTGTGGACCTTTTTTTTTCGAATTTTCACTCGAAAATTCTAAAATGTAAGTCCAGAATCTCTTAATTAAAGTGGAAATGTGAAGGAAAAACAAAATTGTAAAACCGGAAATTTGAAAAAAAATTATTTAAGATTTCGTAAACAAAAGCGAAAATTGCCACTTCGATAATCGATATTACCAAAATTAATGATTCATTTCAAGAAAAAACTAAATTTGTATAATAGTTTAAGAGAGTATCAAGAAAAATTAAAAAAAACACAAAATTTTACATTAAAAGAAAAAAATTACAAAAAATTTAATTTTTAGAACGAAGTCTAAATTTCGAATAAAAAAACCCAAATTTTCTAAATTAAAGTCAAGATTTTAGGAAAAAATAAAAACTATAAGTTCCAACTCAAAATTCAGAGAAAAATACCAAATTTTTGACAAAAGGATTTCGAAATGTATTATACATGTAAATATGGTAACACAAATGCCCGAAATTTGAGTTTCAAAATCTAGTAAGTTAAATCTGAATACTAGATATTTTTTCTCCTTTTAAATCAAAATTTACTGGCATTTTAAAACTATTTTTTTTATCTCGTGTCTTCAACATTTTTACAAGCAGAAGTTTATTCTAAACTTTGACTTTTTTCTCTCAAAATTAAACTTAAGCTTCTTGAGGGGAAAATTTGGGAACCCGGACATAGACGATTAGTGAAAATTGATTAGCCGCCCTTGTGTGATGCAGAACCGGCACATGTACACGGGGTGGTCCTGCAGGGGAGCACCAGACTTGCACTTGTTATATTTGTTATGAAAATATTTTTTTTATTTCAAATAAAATTGATATATGTCAATGATATATATATCAGATATAACACCTGATATATATCAGTGATATGATATTTATAAAAATATCGTGATATTTGTCAACCCTGCCAAAGACACCTTCAGTCGATTTGCATAAGCTTTAGCACAAAAATAAGCTTTAGAAATTGAAGATTAAAGTCATGCAAAGGAAGTGTAATAGACTCACCTTAAGACGGTTTAAAACATTCAGTCCCCTAAAAAGACAGAAAGTTAAAGAAGTTGAAGAAGTTTAGATTAGATCGGTTCACGCCGCTAGTTATTAGTTATTATTTTTAAGCACAGCAAAGCGTGAACTGACCTGAGATAGAACACTGTGTATATACAGAGAAAATGAAGGGAAAACGTGTTGCATACAGTCGTGTGCTAGTGGAAGTATATAAATTAAATAGGAAAAAATCCATGTGAACAAATACATATCAGATTACATTCCCTATGAGAGTAAGAATTTGAGTTATAAAATTGCAGGCAAAAGATCTGAAACATTTATAATAACAGTAACAAAAGTAAGTTATCCATGAAACACTAGTAACAAAAGTAAGTTATCCATTAAACACAAAGTTTCGAGATTGTTATCTTCAACTACTTACTATGATGTTGACTCGACAATTACGAAAATCTTACATTCACAGCTTGCCATTAGGCAACTAATAAAAGTACTCCTGAAATAAGAAAAAAGGCTGAAAATAATTCGTAATTTTATTCTGCCACGTTGTGTGATAAATATTGACGCGATGAGCGAAAATAGTGACAACCTTATTAGATACTCATTTAGTGCTAAACATTGGTTTGTGATACTTAAACTGCTCCCCTAGTGAGACCCTCAGTAGGGATGAGCGATGTTCTTTGATGTTTAAAAGTATCGAATATAAGAAATTAAACTAAACGCTGCTGTTGGGGTACGCAAAATATCGTAACAGCCCAAGCAACACTGAATGGTATATAAACGTTTTTTAAACTTAAAATAAACGCAATTTTAATTCAATAAACGTTTATTATATTAATCAATGTTGCTTGGGAGTAGATGTCCATATCGACCCTCGACGTTGACAAAAAAAAACTGACTCCATTTAAAGATTTAATAATATTAAAAAAAAAACTTAACTCTGAATCTGATAAATGTTCAAACCTATTGATCTGTGCCTTAGAATCTTATCTTCTGAGACCCTCCTAGAGAGCAACCGCTTTGCTAAGCGTTTGTGTTTCAATTGTTGGCGGTTCGGCTACCTATAGTTCATTAAGATGCTTAGAGAGCTGCATTTAGGGAATTCCAATTACATTTACTCAATCCCGGGATCCCGGGATTATTTCGGATATTGAAGGTTACAAGTAATAAATAATCAGCTTTTCAACCAACAAATCGAAGCAGTCAACGTAATCAAAATTTAGGCATAAACAACGTATTTCACGTTAAAAACGCAGATATAATTAATCAGATTTAAGAAGTAGACTAACCAGGCTTTAAATCACTGAATCGTTATGTTGAAGTTATTCTTTTTCAAGAATCAATAAGAGCTTTTCAAATTTAGGGGCCATCCTTTCATTCATGATTTTTTGAAGCCCACTTCGTCCATGCAGCAGGTGGTCAAATTTGTATAATCCTCTTCACTCCTACGAATTATCTCATCTGCGTGAGTTTGGTTTTCGTATATTATATATTTAAATTTGCTTTTTTATCTTATTTATTTAATATTTCACCAACCTTAACTTGACAAAAAAATTTGTCTTAATAAATTCAGGATTTTCATTTCCTTCTCGAAATTTTGATTATAAAATCCAATTTTATAAAAATACTTTCCAAATTTTAACTCAAAATTTTAACTTGCGGATTTCACCTTAAAATATTTTGAATGTGTTTCTTGAATTTTTGACTTTTATCTGAGCAATTCGGTTCAATGCTCGATATTTCGTTTTAAAGTCGAAATTTCAGAAAAATTGAAATTCCTATTTTAGGTTTGCATCAAAATAGAAGAATAAAATTGGTGAAAAAATTCGTAATTTTGAAAAAACTTGAAATTTTGAATTTAAACTTTCAGTTTTCATATTACCGTTGACTTAAAAAAAATAATAAAACCTTTGAACTTGAATTGGAAAGTTTCAGAAGGAGAGAGAAGAGATTTCAATAAACCTGAAATTTATTGAAAAAATTCTGGAATGAGAGGTTTTAAAAAACATCGGTATTTTGAAAAAAAAATTCAAACATTGAAGAAATCGACAATTTTAAGAATTCTAAAATTGGAAAAAGTGACGAAATTTTTGAAAAAATTCGTAATTTTGCCAAACTTAAAATTTTGAATTTAAACTTTCAGTTTTCATATTACCGTTGACTTAAAAAAAATAATAAAACCTTTGAACTTGAATTGGAAAGTTTCAGAAGGAGAGAGAAGAGATTTCAATAAACTTGAAATTTATTAAAAAAATTCTCGAATTTTGTGGTTTAAAAAATTTTATTTAAAAAATAGAGTTTTTTTTAACACAAATTTTCACGAAAATAAAAAATTTATTAGGATGACTCAAGTTTTAAAAGAACATTTCCAAAAAATGGTCTAACCTTCGAATTTCATCTCGAAAATTTTAAACAAAAATTGCTAAAAACTTCGAATTTTAAAGGCGAAGTTTTCGAGTTTTTTCTCGAAATTTCGACTTCAGTCTCGACATATTAACTTTTTTCTCGAAATTCCAGGAGTAAAGTTATTTCGACTTTAATCTTGAATTTCGACTATAACATGAAAATTCGAGAAAAAATGACGAAATTTTGATTATTAAAAATTGAAGTAACCTACCGTAATCTGTCAATATTGTACGCCTAATTTTCGTGTATATTCTATGGTCGGATGTTCGAGATTAAAGTCGAAAATTTACTTTAAACTTGGAATTTCTAGAAAAAAGTTGAAATTTCGAGATTTAAGACAAAATTTTGAGGAATAGTCGTATTTTTCCAGGAAAAAAGCCGAAATTTCGACATTAGAGTCGAAATTTCGACATTAGAGTCGAAATTTTGACACTAGAGTCAAAATTTCAATGAAATCTCAACATTAAAAAAAATTCTTTTTCTTTCCTTATTTTGACTTCTTAAACTCGCAATTAATATTTAAAAAAACATTAGAAAAACATCGATGTATCGATACCGAATACCGATGTTGAAGACGTGGAGGTTTTGCCAAAGCGATTCCTCTAACGGCAAGGTCCAAAGTTTTGATTCTAATGCAAATACCACTAAGTTTGAGCATTTATCAGATTTTCTAATGCACATACAAATAGTTTTTTTTATGTTTAATCCACTCGCAAAGGGTTGACTACTTGTTAAACACACGTTTCGAGGACTGCATTATTGCAGTTCAAGTCTGTTCTCATTGCACGATACTTTTTATAAATAATCCACAATTTCTTCTATAGAATGATAGGGGGCACTATAAATAATTTGTCAGGTTCAAGTTGAGTTTGCCAAGCTGACGAGATGTTAAAACCTATTTGGTCTGCGCTTCTGTACGTAGAATACAGGTGACCTAAAATTTGAAAGTTCTAACAGCGGATTCTATGTCAGTAAGCTGATCAGTTTCCTCGTTTGTAGGGATGCAAACGACAGTTTGATGTTTTGAAAGCATCGATGTATCGTTTGTAAACATCGATGTTTTAACATCGATGGTAAAGCATAAAAAATATCGATACATCGATCAGTTTACAAACGATGTTTGAAAAATCGATGTATCTCATCGCAATAGAATTAGCGCCATCTGTTGCATAGAATAAATATTGCTTTAATAAATTAATGCTGAATTTATATGCCCCAGGTATACAAACAATATAATTATTTAAAAATTCATAGTTTGGATATTTTTATTCGATAAATTTATGAAAAAAGCTCAAATTTTGAAAGAAAAATGAGAATCTGTAGAAAAATTTTTCGAGTATTAATTTGAAAATTCAAAAACATAAACTAAATTTTCACAACTATTTATTATTCATTTAATATCTAGGATCTAACAAGATAGAAACCGGTCTTTGGTTTCCAAATTTCGAATCTAATAAATGTTCAAACCTATTGGTCTGTGCATTAGAATCCTTGTCTTCTGGGAACTTATTCCTAGAGAGCAACCGCTTCGCTAGGTGGCTGTGTTTCAGTTGTTGGTAGTTCAGCTACCTTTGATTCACTATACTTACCTGGAGGGCTGCATGAATTTGCAGTCTAGGTTGTATTCTACTTGCCTAATATTTATTTATTATTTTGGGTCAAACATCAAATTCTTATTTTATCAAAATTCCTATTTTAAACTTCAAATTTCAAATTAGAAACACTTTTAAAAAAACTTGAATTTTTGTTGAAAAGTATCTCTTGAAATTTTTCTAGTTGTCTTGAAAATTACAACTTTCTTTTTAAATATTTCGATATTTTTCAACTTTGAACGTTATTTCAAAATTTTGTTCTCTTTGAAATTTTAACTATTTTTCAAAATTTCGACTTTTTTGAAAATCTTTACTTTGGTCAAAATTACAATTTATCTTCAAATAAAATTAGTACTTCAAAAATTTCTTCTTTTTTGAAAATTGGATTCTTTCAAATCTCTATTAAAATTTGGTCTTAAAATTTTTTACTATTTTTTCAGAATTTTACGAAGGCGTAGAAAGGACATGAATTAAAATATTTTTTTTTGGGAAATTTCGACTTTTTTCTTTAAATCTCGACTTTTTTCTCGAAATATCGACTTTCTTCTCGAAATTTCGACTTTAATCCAGAAACTGACTTTCAAGTAAAATTTTATGTACTCTATGGTTAAGTTAGGCAGATGACAGTTGCGTCCCACCTCATCCCTGTTCCAACAATTTGAGACTTGGCAGCAGGGTACGTTCAGTAATTTCCATTTTTAATTACCAAAATTTCAAAATTTCGACTTTTATTTCAAATTTCGAGATTAAAGTTGAAATTTAGACTTTAATCTTGAAATCTCGAGAAAAAAAAAAGTCGAAATTTCCAATTTAAAGTCGAAATTTTTTAGAAAAAAGTAGAAATCCCGAAATTAAAGTCGAAATTTTGACAAAAAAAAGTCGAAATTTTTAGATTTAAGTCGAAATTTTCGAGATTAAAGTGGAAATTTCGGGATTAAAGTCTAAATTTCGAGAAAAAAGTAGATTCCTAAAAAAATTTTTTTCTACGCTTTCGTAGAATTTCCACATTTTTGGAAATCTTTTTATTTGAAATTTTGACTTTTTTTTAATTAAAGCGACTCCAAAACTTTTTAAAATTCGATATTTTCTCTAAATTTAAATATAATGTTTAGCATTTATACTAAATGTTGCCTGACTTTTTTAAAAAGAGGTTTATCGAAACTTTTGACTTTTTTTTGAAAAACCTGAATCTTTTATGAAAATTTCAACATTTTTCAAACTTTAGACTTTTTTAAAATTTCCGAAGTTCTCTAAAATTTTAAATTCTTTTTCAACATTTTGGCTATTTTAAAAATTTAGGCATTTTTAAAAATCATTTATTTTTCAAAATTCCAAAATGTTAGTTTTTTCCCCAAATTTTAGCGTTTTCTTCAGATCCAGCATTTAACCTTGAATTTTTATCAAGCATTTTTTACAAACATTTAAGATTACAGTCAGAATTTTCGGAACATTTATATTAAATTTATACTTTTTTCGAAAACGTTAATCTGCAAACGTAATTTTCGTTTCAAAAAACTTAGATTTTGAGTTTACTATTAAATTTTGGAAGAACAAATATAAAAAAAGTACGGGTTTAAATACGGAAGGAAAATAATTGTCATTTCATAACAAATAATTAAAGAAATTAGGCGTAGAAAGGCCAACAATAAAAAAAAATATATATTAGAAACTTCGATTTTAAAGGCGAATTTTCGAGCTTGGAAATTCGACTTCTACTTCAAAATGTCAACATTTTTTCTCGAAATTGCAAGATTAAAGTTAAAGTTTCGACTTTAAAGTAGAAATTCCGAAAAAAAAGTCGAAATGTTGGCTATTAAAAATTTAAATAACTGAACACACCCTACTGCCATCTGTCAATATTGTATGCCTAATCTAAGTTTCATGAATACTTACTTATAGTCGAAATTTTGAGATGAAAGTTGAAATTTTGACTTTAATCTCGAAATTTCTTTAAAAAACTCGAAACTTCGAGATTAAAGGCGAAATTTCGGGGAAAAAAGTAGTATTTTCGAGAAAAAAAGTCTAAATTTCGTGATAAATTTTAAATTTTAAGGTAAAGTCTAATTTTCGAGATAAAAGTCGAAATTTCAACTTTAATCAGCGAATTCCGAGAAAAAGTCGAAATTTCAATTACACTAAAAATTTCTAAAAAAAAGTCTTTTTAAATTGATATCCTTTCTAGACTTTCCTAATTTTGACTTCTTCAACTCGCAATTAAATATTTTAAAAACACCGAAGAAACATCGATGTATCGATACTTAATACTGATGTTTCAGACATCGATGTTTCATTGAAAAAAATATCGATGTTCAAACATTGATGCTTTTTTGAACGATGTTGCATCCCTACGTCGACGTTTCATTGAAAAAAGTATCGATGTTCAAATATCGATGTTTTTTTGAACGATGTTGCATCCCTACTTTGAGGTCAATTTTTTTCTGAAAACTTCGAGTTTAAAGTAAAAATTTCCAATTCAAGGTTAAAATGTCAAAAAAAGTGGAAAATTCAAACTTAAACTGGCAAAAACATGCATTTCGCGTAGGCGAAAAATAAACATGGGGCGAATGCAAAGATGATATTTTACTGCCGGGGCACAGCCGCGCTTCACATTTAACAACCCGCCTAGAGAAACGGCGGGATTAAAAGGCGATTATTTTCATTTGCTTCCGCCGGATTACTTTAAGTACAGCCAACTTGCTGAGTAAATATTTAGGTGGGTGTGTTCCAGGGAATCTACGTAAATCGCCTGCCCGAAACTTCCGGACCTTCTCCTGTCTCCCGCCGCCGTCGCAACCACCTTCGCATTAGGATCATCCCCTATGTAATGCAGAAACTCCTTAAGGTAACGCGTAAGTTGCAACCAGCTGCAAGATCGATTTTTACGTGGTAGATTATGTAAATTTCGAACTGTTATTCCCGAAGTGTTCAGAATAGATCCATCGGGAGAAATCCAAGACCCAGGGTCAGGTTCCCTATTGGAAGCAAAGAAGTTTAATTCTCAAATTGGACATGGCCCTTTCCATGTCCGGACTTAAGGACAGTTGCGTGAAAGGGCTCTATGAAATGTTGCTTTCGTCAACGAAAAAAAGAGGTTTATTTCATCACGATTCTACTTTTAGAGATAAAAAAATAAACAATTTCATTTTTGCCAACTAACCACTTCACCTTTTCATTTTGACAACCTAAAAAGAGCCTCCACTTCAGAACTTTTCAATTTTGAGTTGAGTAAACACTCGTCATGTCTAAAATCATCGCCTTTTTGGGTCCCGGGTAGAGGATTTGATCTCGGGATTCTGAATTTGGGGATCTCGGGATCCCGACCGCTTTTTAATCCCGAAATTTTCGGAATTAAGTTTTTTTGATCTCGGGATTTTCGAGACTGACATCATTTTAAAAAAGTTGTAAAATAGACTGCATCTATCGAAGTGCTCAATGTCAATGTTTTCAACAATACTTGTCCATCATTAAAATATAAAATGGAAGACGTTTTATTCCAAACAAACAGCTCTGCTTTGAGATTAGTATGCTTGTTTCAAATAAAAATCTTGCATTTTAAAAAAAGATTTGATAATGAAATACTAGTCGCGTTGTTATTTCTCAGGTTAATGGGGAGTAAGGGGGTCAATAGAGTGTGACGTGTGTCAAGGGCGAGACGAGTCACATGATTCGTGGGATCACAAAGTTCCGACTTTCTTTTTGAAGAATTTCACCTTTTTTAAAAGTTAAGAATATTTTCTAAAATGTCGTCTATCTTGAAAATATAGACTTTTTGAAAATTTAGTTTTCAGTTTCGATATTTTTTTGAAAAATTCAACTTTTAAAAAGTTTGACATTTCTAATAATAATTTCGACATTTTTCGAAATTTTTTTGAAAAATTTCTTTATTTTCCTCCTTTAATCTTTTTCTCGAAATTTAAACTTTTTGTGAATACAAACTCTTTCAACTTCTACTTTTTTCAAAATTTCGATACTTTTCCAACAATTTTGAAAAAAGTAAATATATCAGAGAATCGATATTCACAAAAAGTTTAATTTTCAAGAAAAAGGTCGATACCTTTCTAAAAATTTTGAGTTATTTGAAAAAATTTTCGAATAAGTATTTTCAAGATTTTACTCTTTCTGAAAATTTTGATTTTCTCAAATATTGACTTTTTCGAAATTTTAGGCCTTCTTTAAAATATTGAATTTTTTAAAGATTTTGTTATATTTTCACAATTTTTGCTGTTTGAAAATTACCATTTTATTCGAAAATGTCAAGTTTTTTGTAAGCTAGACTTTATCCAAAATTTGTAGTTTTTGAAGTTTTTAAACTTTTGCAAAATTTCACTTCATAATTTAAAATATTTTAAAAATTTCTATACAATTGTTTTCTTTACAATCAGTTTGCATGACCAACTTATTTTTTCTTATACAAATTAGTTAGAATTTCGAAGACGGGATAGGATTATTTAAACGCCTTTTTCTCGGAAACGGTTACTTTTAGCGACTTTGAGAAAGAGTACCTTTTTTGTATAAAAAATGTTGCTTTTTACGATTATGGCACTTTTGTGTCGAAATATTGCAATACAAAAAAGTAACGGCAAAAAATAATCGCGGGCAACCCCCTACACACCACGCTACTGCTTATTTAAAAAATATGTTACATGAGAATATGCCTAATCCAATTCTTTAACTGATTGCCCAATTTCATGACTTTGCTACTAACCGTTAACTTTTTGTAGTAAAAAAACCACTTTAGGGGCGCCATCTTTAAATGGTCATATCTCCGTTAGGAGGCAATTTAAAGAAAAAAATGTATTTCAACATTTTTCATATTTTAATGTGTAGAATATGCTCCTGAAGTAGCGGCCCGGACTTTTGTAACACCCTGTATATCAGATAATCGATATTCACAAAAACTTTAATTTTCAAGAAATAGGTCGATACTTTTCTAAAAATGTTGAATGTTGAGAACATTTTCGACTAAGTATTTTCAAGGTTTATAGTTTTTTAAAAATTTTGATTTTTTCAAGTATTGACTTTTTCGAAAATTTAGGCCTTTTTAAAAATATTGAATTTTTTAAAGGTTTTGTTATATTTTCAAAATTTTTGCTGTTGGAAAATTATCATTTTATTTGAAAATGTCAAGTTTTTTGTAAACTAGACTTTTTTCAAAATTTTTACTTTTTGAAGTTTTTAAACTTTTGCAAAATTTCACTTCACAATTTAAATTATTTTAAAAATTTCTATATTTTCTTAAAATTATAAAAAATTTTGGTTATTCTTAAAACTGTTGAATTTGTTAGTTTTCAGCTATTAGTTTTCTAAATCTTGAGTTTATTCACACTACATTTTCTTGAAAATTTGGAGTTTCTTTAAAATTCCATTTTTTTGGAGAATTTCAATTGTTTATTTTTGAATCGGGAAATTTTTTTAATATCGAATTTTTTGAAAATGTCGACTATTTGAATTTTTTTTTAATTTCATTTTACAAAATTTTTGAAAATGTAGACAATTTTATTTGAAATTGTTGACTTTATTTGAAAATTTCAAAACTGTTTCAAAATTTCCATTTTTTTAAATTTCCAATTAAAATTTTCGATTTTCTAAAAAATGAACTTTTTTCAAAATTTCAGCTATTCAAAATTTTGAATCTTTCGAAAATTTTAACTTCAAAATTTGAACCATTTTTTTAAACTTTTCTAGTAATTTTCTTCAAAATCAAGACTTAATAAAATTCGTTTTGCTTTGAAAATTTGACCAAATATTTTTCAATTTTTTAAGATCTCGAATTTTTTTATAAATCTTGACCATTTTTCAAATTTTATTTAATTTCCAAGATTTTAACGTTTTTAAAAATTATAAATTTTAAAAAAAAATTCTTCAAATGTTCAAATTTTTAAAATGTTAATTTCTTCAGTGTTGAAATTTTTTTTAGAATTTCGATTACTTTTTAAAAGTCTTATAAATTTTAATTTTCCATGAAAATTTTTACATTATTCAAAATTACGATATTTTTGAAAATTTCATCTTTTTTTTAAAAATCTTATTGTTTTCAAAATTTTAACCTTTTATTTAAAAATTTATATCTGCCTTTTTGTCATTTCTATATTTAAACTTTTTTTTGAAAATTTCGTCTTATTTTCTAAAATCTAGACCTTTTCAAAAATTTCGTTTTGTCCAAAATCACAATATCTTTAGTTTCGAAATGAAATTCGAAGGTTAGACCATTTCTTGGAAATGTTATTTTAAAACTTGAATCGTCCTAACTAACTTTTTATTTTCGTGAAAATTTGTGTTTAAAAAAACTCTATTTTTGAAATAAAATGTTTTAAACCACTACTCATATTCCGTAATGACCAGAAATTAAATATTAATGTGACAAAAGCGAGCACTTAAACAGACGATGTGGTAATAAGTTTGTATGTTAGACTTGTGATACCGTTGATTTTTGGTCGTAAAACGTGATTTATTAAAAAAAAATTCACAGATTTCGCAATCCTTGCAACCAACGGAGACATTGGAAATGATAACACCAAATAGAAACATAATTAACACTTTATTTAACATACAAGGTTATACAGGGTATTTACAAATTTCAAAGACAACGTTGGAAGTTGATTCGGAATGATAAATAAATACGAATTACGAAAAAAAATTAATAAAAAATGTTTACTTTTCGAATTGCAGACTTTTAAAGTTGTTATAAAAAATAATTTAATTAATCATTTCATAACCTCTTTACCGATCGTGTTGAAATATGAAACCTTTATTTATTTAGATTATTAAGGCTAGAATCTTAGTGACGAAGACCCTTGTTTTATCCGACATCCCTTGTAATTCACCACGACAATTATCTATGTATCTTCGAAGTAGTAAATAATAATAATTATATAAAATATGTATTGATTTACAACAATACGTATTACGTTAATTCTGTAATAAACCTTGTGTTATTTATTATTATTATTTTGTTGTTGCTTAATTCGTGAAGTTTAATATTGTATAATCTTAAGTATAGATTTTATCTCATCATTTTTATATGTAATTATTCAAATTACAAGATGCTCTTTTTCAAAAAGTTTCGGACTATAAGGGAGAAGTACTCTATAGTTCGCCAAAATTGATTTTCCGATAACACCTTCCAAACATTTTTAGACGGGTCTACTGCATTCCGAATATTGGGCTAGAAATCTGAACTGCCGATGTCGATCACTATTCGGGTATTTAAATTGATTGTTGTTAAATATTCGAAGGAACAGTACACTATGAGGCGCCGTTCACAACATAATTATTTTTCATGAATATTTAATAAATCAAACAATATATGTAAAATTTTAAATTATATATAGTTTCGTTCTTGAAATATACTTCATTTCTGTAAAAATGAATATTTATATTCTCCTGATAGAAATTTTACATAAATCTATTTAAATATTTTATATGAAAGTTTTATGTGGTTTTAAAAATGTTTATATAAACTGCGATACATGAAACGACCGTGAGAGGCGATACTAGCCGCACGAATCGGGCATGGAGTATGGTATTATTTATATATCAATTTTATTTTTCGTTGTCGCCACCAGAATCTTGATTATATTTACATATTTATCAATAGCACTAAAATCTGACATAAAAAGTGACAGCATGCTGCTAATAATAATAATAATAATAATAACAAAATAATAATAAATAAATAAATAATAAAATAAAAAAAGTTTCAAACCTTAATTTAAGTTCCAGCGCTTCTAGCGCCCGCTACGGTGGTTTGATATATCACACTTTATATAAATATTTTTGAAATCACATAAAATCTTTATAAGAGATATTTACGAATATTTATATAAAATTTTTAACAGAAGATTTAAATATCCATATTCATTAAAATTAAATATACTGCAAGAAAGAAATAATATATAATTTCAAATTTAATACAAATTGTTTGATTTATTAAATATTCATAAAAAATTATTATGTCCTGAACGGCACCTCATACTACACACTTGTTTCAGTTATTAAATCTATTTAGATTATTTCGCATTGAAATCAGGATCATCGAAAAAAACATTAGAGGGCAGTTGAATGGCAAATTTATCAATCTTAAAAATTGAGGTTGGTTCTGTGATTTTGTTTATCTTACTCCAGATCACACGTGAATTCGTTTAGATGTGATTTGATTCATATGGTACATTACTTCAAACTCTTTTAAAGAAAATTACAATTTTTTAACTAATGCTGAAGTAATGATGTTAGCTCGACACCCTGGATTTAACAACGCTGGACATTGTTTAAAGTTACTGCACCTATTTCTAATTAAAACTAGAGCTGTACTGGTTGTACTGATTGCCATTTTCGCTTTGCATGATCGTTTAATTTTTCGGCTATTATGGGAATAAATAAAATTAATTCCCTTTTTTTGCCGAAAGCTCTAAAACCTTTAATACAGTTAATTAGTTGTCTTAGACCGGGTTGTGTGGTTTTTGTGAATTAAAAAATGTTTAGGACAGTTGGACCTGTTCTTTTATTTTAAAGCGATCTTGCATAATTAATTAATAATAATAATTAGCTGATACTGACAATGATTCAATAACGTCACTTGAATCTCCCTCCACAGAATCGCAAAGATAATGAAATTTCTTAATATCAAAAATACGCTTGTCGTAATGAACTGAACACTTAGATGAATCTAAAAACGAAAATGGGAAGCGATAAGGGCTTTAATTTAGCAACATATATGGTATTTAATTATACTCGCGCCGTTTAATAATAATACATTTCAATTTATGTCAGTTACAGTTTTATCGGATGTTCAAATGTATCAAGTGTGCTCTACTTTTTTTTAGAAGAGAACGTAGCGAACCCGGCACTCGATTACTTATTGATTATTTTGGTTGATCCCTCAAGGGTAATTTTGACGTCTTATTTATCCAGCGAGGTTAAAATTTTCTAATCTAAAGAAAATCCTCCAGAAATCTATTTTCTTTCACGTTTTTACGATGATTTGAATTACTAAGATACACAAATTTATAAAACAGTCTAGAGCAGTAACAATTTCCATTCTACATCCAAAAAATGAGAATTTTCCATCAGAAAGTTTGTTATGATAGCAATTCAAATGTATTAAAACCTTGCAGTTGTCAATCACTGATAATTTCTTTGGGATTTACGTTCATAAAAAATTTTCATTGTCAACTTAATGACTTTTTCATTTGAACGAAACTCAAAATGTCGAAAATTTGTCAAAAATAGATTTGAAGTACTCTCTCAAAATTTTTACTCTTCTTTACAAAATTATGCGTTTATGCTTTCAAAATAATTATAAACACAAATTTTGGACTTTTCCGAAATTTAATAAATTTTTTCCACAATTTCGACTTTTTTAAATTTTTACATCAAACTTGCAATTTTTGTATTTTTTCTTAAAACTTCGGATTTCAAACGGATTCAAAATTTGAACATCAGTCTTGCGAGTCTAACCCAAGTTGTTGCATTAAAAAAATAAATATAGCGTATTTTCTTGAAATTATGACTTTTTTACAAAATTCCTCAACCTTTCAAAATGTCATTTATTTTAATTGAACTGTCAATAAATATTTATGTTTTGTTTAAAATTTTTATGTTAAATAATAAATTCTAAATATTTCTAAAGATTTTGACTTATTTTCGAAATTTTGACCTCAGCCTAAAAAATTCTTTAAATTACAAATATATAAAATCGAAAACTCAAGATTTTTTATCGAAATTTTGAAACGTCAACTCTTTTTTCGAAATTTAAAACCCCCTTTTTTATTAAATCATGAGTGGTGGATTGCCTCAAATTTTAAAATCCCAAAATTTAAACTTTATTTTCTACTCTTACAATAAAGGTTTCAACCAGTGTTAAAGCTTTAATTTTATATTTTTAAGGTTTTAAATTTAATCAAGACTCTTTTTTTTTTAAGAACACAAGTCATTTATTTAAAATCTTGACTTTAAATGAAATATTTTAATTTTTTTCAAATGATTTTGATTTAGTTGCAAAGTTTTATCCTTTAACCTCAAAATGTTGACCTATGTTTTGAAATTTTAGAACATTATGAATTTTTTGAAATCCTGGAATATTTTCCTAAAATTGTCTATTTTTTTTACTATTTTTCTCGCAACTTTTCTGAATTCAAAATTTTGGCCTTATTTAGCTATTTTTTTTTATTTTCGACCTTAATATCGAAGTATTCGACTTGAGATTTCGAGTGAAAACTTGAATATTCAAATATTTTTCTTTCGACTTTTTTCTATTTTTAAGGTTATTTCTGCAATGTTTATCTTTTCTAAATTTTCAATTTCCATTAGCCAAGTTTCTTCTGAAAGATTATTTTTAAAATTGAAATATACTCGTATAACCAAATAGACTGCGAAATAATTTAAATCAAAATAATATTAAGGCATCTATGCTCATGGCTCTTGAAAGAAATATTTTAATACAAAGCGAAAACAATGAAATATTAAAATATATTTAATCTACAAGCAAAAATTTGTCAACTTTATTGTAAAAGTAATTTACATTTATTGGAGCCGTAAAAATTATAAGTGCAGATATTTTACCACATTCGTTTACTGAGTACTTCAAGACAGTACGTGAATTGGATTTAGGGTAAGAGTTTACAGCATAATAATGGAATTATAACCCCTCACTAAAGGGCCGCTGACTTGGGTAACCCGTGTAAACTTCAGAACTTTTAAGTTTGCGCATCTTTACATGCTCACAATACCGCCTACTGTGTTCAGTTTTTGTTAGTGGTGTTTTCGTACTTAACTCACTAGATTCTCTATTTTCAATCTCTCGTAAACGTTTTTTACGCTCTCAATATGTCTTACACTTTTCGCTATTTTTCATACTCTTAATATCCATAGCTGATAGCCTTATCCAATGAAACGTCACTGGGTTAAACGAATATGGTGCACTGCGGTGAACTGTATACTTAACATTCTCTCATAGTTTTTATGTAGGCCTCTCGACGCCGAGAGCGCTCGACTGGCAATCCGAGTATGTCCGACCGACCGACACCTTGTTCTTCAAGCTTGAACGAAAACCCGAAACTTCACCCCATATCTCAACATAAACATTTCCAATGTTAAAATCAGCCAAGAGAGTGTCGACCTCGCATAATTGGGGGACCGGCATGAGTTACTACAATGAACAGTGAAGATACCAAATGAAATCAATTTTATTTATGTAGATCTGTATTTTGAAATCTTATCCAAATTTTCTTGTGGTACTTAAAATATAAAGCCTCTTTTCCAACAGACATTTTTTCTACAGTTGATGGCAACATTTCTGTAACTGGAGACTGTGGTCATAATGTCTGAATTCGAGAATTCGAATTCGAGAATTTTTGCAATAAATTTCAAGTTTATCGAAATCTCTTCTACCTCCTTCTGAAACTTTCCAGTTCAAATTCAAAAGTTTTATTATTTTTTTTAAGTCAACGGTAATATGAAAACTGAAAGCTTAAATTCAAAATTTCAACTTTTTTCAAAATTACGAATTTTTTCGAAAATTTCGCCACTTTTTCCAATTTTAGAATTTTTAAAATTGTCGATTTCTTCAATGTTTGAATTTTCTTTTCAAAATACCCATGTTTCTTTAAACTTCAGCTTTTTTCTGGAAATTTTAACTTTCTACGAAAATTTTGACTTTTTTTAACACTCTGATGCCTCTTTGAATTTTTCAATATTTTTTTCGTAAATCTTGGTTTTCTACTCTTTTTTACATTCATTGTGCTTGATTTTTTTGAAAACTTTGATTTTTAAATTTCGCATCTGCCAAATTTTGGTTTTTTTTTTTTCGAATATTTTAATTTGTCCAAAATTTTAACTTTTCAAAATTTTGAGCATTTTAAAAGCTTTCAAATTTTCTTATAATTTTGGTTTTTCTTGAATATTCTATTCTACCTTTTTGAAAATTTGGAAATTCCAACTTTACGATTTTTTTTTATTCAGAATTTCTTTCAAAGCTGAAAATTGTAAAAGAGTTTCGATATTTCTAAAAACAGTTCCGATTCTGATTCTTGCACTATTTTACGAATTTACATTTTATTCAAAATCTGGAAATGTGGAAATTTTTGGGTTTTAAATTTAGAGATTGGAGCGGAAGATCTGAGAAGAAAATGGAAAAATTTCAAAAAAATTTGACAACTTTTCAAAAAATTTCACATTTTTTTCACCAATTTTAATCTTCTATTTTGATGCAAACCTAAAATACGAATTTCAATTTTTCTGAAATTTCGACTTTATAACGAAATATCGAGAATTAAATCGAAATGTTAGACTTTTTAAAATTGTCGATTTCTTCAATGTTTGAATTATTTTTTTTCAAAATACCCATGTTTTTTAAAACCTCAGCTTTTTTCTGGGAATTTTAACTTTCTACGAAAATTTTTTCTTTAAAAATTCTGACGCATTATTTTCAATATTTTCTTCGTAAATCTTGGTTTTTCCAAAATTTCTACTTCTTTTCACATTGTGCTTGATTTTTCTGATAATTTTGATTTCTAAATTTTGCATTTGCCAAATTTTGGTTTTTTTTTTTCCAATATTTTAATTTGTCCAAAATTTTAACTTTTCAAAATTTTGAGCATTTTAAAAGCTTTCAAATTTTCTTATAATTTTGGTTTTTCTTGAATATTCTATTCTACCTTTTTGAAAATATGGAAATTCCAAGTTTACGATTTTTTTTTTATTTAGATTTTCTTTCAAAGCTGAAAATTGGAAAAGAGTTTCGTTAACTCCAAAAAAAATTCCGATTTTGATTGTTGCACTATTTTACAAATTTACATTTTATTCAAAATCTGGAAATGTGGAAATTTTTAGGTTTTAAATTTAGAGATTGGACCGAAAGATCTGAGAAGAAAATGGAAAAATTTCAAAAAATTTGACAGCTTTTCAAAAAATTTCAGATTTTTTCACCAATTTTAATCTTCTGTTTTGATGCAAATCTAAAATAGAAATTTCAATTTTTCTGAAATTTCGACTTTATAACGAAATATCGAGAATTAAATCGAAATGTTCAGATAAAAGTCAAAAGTTCAAGAAACACATTCAAAATATTTTGAGGTGAAATCCGCAAGTTAAAATTTTGAGTTAAAATTTGGAAAGTATTTTAATAAAATTTGGATTTTATAATCAAAATTTCGAGAATGAAATGAAAATCCTGAATTTATTAAGATAAAATTTTTTGTTAAGTTAAGGTTTGTGAAATATTAAACAAATAAGATAAAAAAGCAAATTTAAATATATAATATACGAAAACCAAACTCACGCAGATAAGATAATTTCTAAATTAAAAAATTAATTGCAAAATATGTGACGTCGGAGTGAAGAGGGTCATAGAAATTTGACCAACTGCTGCATGGACGAAGTGGGCTTCAAAAAATCATGAATGAAAGGATGCCCCCTAAGTTTAAAAAAGCTCTTATTGATTTTTGAAATAGAATAACTTTAGTATAACGATTCAGTGATTTAAAGCCTGGTTAGTCTACTTTTTAGATCTGATTAATTATATCTGCTTTTTTACAATAAAATACGTTGTTTTTGCCTAAATTTTGATTACGTTGACTGTTTTGATTTGCTGGCTGAAAAGCTGATTATTTATTATTTGTAACCTTCAATACTGAAATAATCCCGGGATCCTGGGATTGAGTAAATAATGTAATTTCGAAATCCCAGGATTAGAATTAAGGATCGGGATCGAATTCCCTAGTCCCGGGGTGTTAAGCGTAATTTCGTAATAATCCACAGAAGGTCTGTGTCCATGGAATATTAGGTTATCCTGTATAGTCACATGGAAGCACTTTTCAAACTATTTTTGTATGACAAATAATTGGTATTTTGTACGACAGATAATTGGTAATTTGCACGACAAATAATTGGTATTTTGTATAAAAAATAATTCGACACCTTGGAGGAAACTTTAGAAATTAAAAAAAAGTTTGTTAAGAAAAGCTGTTTCGGTAAATACTTTAGGTTATATATCTCACTCTTGTTTACTTTTCAGCTTACATTTTTTATGACTTCGAAACACGAATCCAAGCTTAGATTGTTAAAAGCAGTTGCTATCATATCTGTTTCCCTCTAATAAATTTTAAATGGCTTATTCATAATGCATTGACTGATCGAACCTCGTACAGCTTGAATAATAACCTCGGATGTTAACAAAACGATTGTTCGATGTTTATTTGGAAGCAATACCTGGCATTTTCAGCGTTCTGCATTATTTAGCGATTCATAGCTTTGTCTTTCCCAGTCCGGGCGAAATTCACCTGAAATCGAATCAATCTCCGAAGAGGACTTGCCGGCATAGCTAGTAATTCCCTTTGTTCACTAAAAATGTGATTTATTCATGGATTGCCATCTCGGACTTCGCCGGGCTAAGGCCCTCTTTTGAGCCGTCTCCATATTTTATCGACACATCCTTGCGAAAAATCTTAACGGCGAGAAAATGCGGATGCCCTTAATATTTGATCAAAAAATTTTCTAGTCTTGTCGAAGACTTTGTGAATTCGAAATCGACTAATGCAGCTTGAAAAGAAACGAATGAATATTCATGACAAAGTATGGAATTATGATGATTTTTAAAATAGATATATTTTATGTTTGATGCGATTCTTAACTTTGATACTTTGAAGTTCTGTCGTAGAGGGAATTATTTGCCATCCAGTGGCTCTGTGCAATGTTATGAGCAATTAGAAGCAAGTGTTTGGATGTAAACAATTGTTGAATATTCATCCTTGAATTGTATGTTCACATATGCAAATTGTGTTTATAGTTGAACATTAATTGATAATGAGTCATTTTGCCCGATTGTTGGTTAAATATTAATTTACAAGAAAATGCTCGTTACTCGAACAATGAGCCACCAATTTCAATGTATTAGTTAAACTGAATAATTTGACATAATTTTGAATTAACGAGGCACTGCTGGGAAAAAGTATTTCACTTTTTTATTTAAAATTACTGACAAAGAACTCTGTACTGAGATAACTTTATGGTGACTAGCTGTAAAGATAGGCAGAAATAAAAAAATATATAAAAACAAAAATAATATATACAGGGCTCTCAAAAATAATAGTACAAATGGTACCAATGTATCTAGCTAAAAAGTACACTTTGTATAAAACTAACCTTAGAAAAATGCTCGTCCTTTAAGAGATACACCCCTTCAAAGTTTCCAAAAAAAAAATAAGGAACCGTGGTCGTAATTTAAAAAACAAATATGGCGTAAGAGTCAAATTTTACACAAATGTTCTACTAGTGCATGTAAAACTTTTCAACAATTTTTGCCCCCTAAGATATTCTTTGGTACAACTTATTTGTTAAAAAATGAGGGTTAAAAATACGTGTCAGGTATCAGCCTAGTTAATTATGAAACGTTATTTCTATTGCGATTGCTTCCACAGAATTTTTACGGTAATTTTGGAAGAATTATGACAATTTTACTAAATTTGAATTTGCTGGCTTGTGGCAAACAAGACTTGTGGCAAGCAGGGGCGCATTAAGCTTTCAACTTTTGAAATCAAAATTTCTAGAAAAAGATCACTGTTTCGGCATTTTTTTCAGAATTTTAAACTTAAAATTGGAATGTCCAATTATTTTTTAAAAATTGTGGCCTAGAAAAAAAATGGGACCTATCAGAAAACGTATTTTCAAATTCTGACTTTAAAATCGTCGTTTCCAATTTGAAACCGAAATTTCGAAATTAAAATTAAAATGTATACAGTTTAGGATGGAAGAAAATTAAAATTTTGAGCTTAATGTAGTTCACCGGCCAAATATTTTTAGAACGTTACATCTGCTCTGCGTTTAGAAAGACGTAAGCACCAGACTACTACATCTGCCACAATAACTCGATTTTTAGCATAGACTGCACATGTGGATACAATAATACGAATTTCTAATGGCGTACCTATCGGAAGGCAATCAACGCTTGTGGCAACAAGGGGCGAATTAAACTTTTAAATTTTGAAATCAAAATTTCTAGAATTTCTAGAAATAGATCACGTTTTCAGCATTTTTCTCAGAAATTCAAACATAAAATTGGAATGTCTAATTACTTTTTTAAAAATTAAGGCTTAGAAAAAAATGGGATTAAATTTAAATATCAATGGAAAAAATCTAAGCAGATTTTGAACGAAATTCTTCAAACTTAAGATTAAAACTGAAATTTTGCATTTAAGGTTGGACTATCCAGGGTTCAAGTATAATTTTTGAATTTAATGTAGAAATTTTGGAAAAAACTTCCGAATTGTTTCCAAAATTTTAAGTTCAAAGTCGAAATTGGGACGAAATTTCGAGAAAAACCTTCAAATTGTCTACCAGTAAACGTCTTTTGAAATTCTGGTTTAAAAATCCCCGTTTCAAATTGAAAACCGAAATTTCGAGTTTAAAACTAAAATGTATACAGCTTCGGATGAAAGAAAATTAACATTTTGAGCTTATATGCACCGGCCAAATATTTTTAAAACGCTGCTCTGCGTATAGCGAGACGTGAGCGCCAGACTACTACATCTGCCACAATTACTCGATTTTTAGCGTAGACATACGTGTGGATACAATAATACGAATCTCTAATGGCGTAGCTATCGGGAGGCGAGCAAGGCTTGTGACAAGTAGGGACGGATTAAGCTTTTAACTTTTGAAATCAACATTTCTAGAAAAAGATCACTTTTTCGGCATTTTTCTCGGAAATTCAAACCTTAAATTGAAATGTCTAATTATTTTTAAAAAAATTGAGTCTTAGAAAAAAAATAGGATTAAATCTAAACATCAATGGAAAAAATCTAAGCAGATTTTGAACGAAATTCTTGAAATTTAAAGTTAAAACTAAGATTTTGCATTTAAAGTTAGACTATTCAGGTTCAAGTCTAATTTTCGAATTTAATACAAAAATTTTAGAAAAACCTTCCAAATTTCTTTCAAAACTTTAAGTTTAAAGTCGAAATTTACAATATGAGGGCAAAATTTCGAGAAAATATCTTCAAATGTTATACCAGGAAACGTCTTTTCAGATTCTGACTTAAAAATCGTCGTTGCCAATTTAAAACCGAAATTTCGAGATTAAAACTAAAATGTATACAGCTTCGGATGGAAGAAAATTAACATTTTGAGCTTATATGCACCGGCCAAATATTTTTAAAACGCTGCTCTGCGTATAGCGAGACGTGAGCGCCAGACTACTACATCTGCCACAATTACTCGATTTTTAGCGTAGACATACGTGTGGATACAATAATACGAATCTCTAATGGCGTAGCTATCGGGAGGCGAGAAAGGCTTGTGACAAGCAGGGACGAATTAAGCTTTTAACTTTTGAAATCCACATTTCTAGAAAAAGATCACTTTTTCGGCATTTTTCTGGGAAATTCAAACCTTAAATTGAAATGTCTAATTATTTTTAAAAAAATTGAGTCTTAGAAAAAAATAGGATTAAATTTAAACATCAATGGAAAAAATCTAAGCAGATTTTGAACGAAATTCTTGAAATTTAAAGTTGAAAACTGAGATTTTGCATTTAAAGTTAGACTATTCAGGTTCAAGTATAATTTTCGAAATTAATACAAAAATTTTAGAAAAAACTTCCACATTTCTTTCAAAATTTTAGGTTTAAAGTCGAAATTTACAAATTGGGGCGAAATTTCGAGAAAAATCCTCAAATTGTCTACCAGGAAACGTCTTTTAAAATTCTGACTTAAAAATCGTCGTTTCCAATTTAAAACCGAAATTTGGAGTTTAAAACTGAAAATGTATACAGCGTCGGATGGAAGAAAATTAACATTTTGAGCTTATATGCACCGGCCAAATATTTTTAAAACGCTGCTCTGCGTATAGCGAGACGTGAGCGCCAGACTACTACATCTGCCACAATTACTCAATTTTTAGCGTAGACATACGTGTGGATACAATAATACGAATCTCTAATGGCGTAGCTATCGGGAGGCAATCAAGGCTTGTGACAAGCAGGGAGCGGAATTAAGCTTTCAAATTTTGAAATCAAAATTTATAGAAAAAGATCATTTTTTCGGCATTTTTCTCAGAATTTCAAACTTAAAATTGCAATGTCTAATTATTTTTTAAGAATTGTGGCTTAGAATAAAAATGGAATTAAATTTAAACTCCAATGAAAAAAATCTAAGCAGATTTTGAACGAAATTCTTCAAATTTAAAGATTAAAGGTGAAATTTTGCATTTAAAATTAGACTATCCAAAAACTTCCGAATTTCTTCCAAAATTTTAAGTTTGAGGTCGAAATTTACAAATTGGGGCGAAAAAAATGGTATTGAATTAAACTTCAATGAAAACATTTGAAAAAGGTAGGAATCTTCCAATAAAGTTTAAGTTTTCAAAAAGTTGTAAATTTCAACATTTAAAAAAATCGTAATTTTGAAAATGGGCGAATTTTTAATAAAAAGTTGAAATTTTCAAAAAGAAGTTGAAATTTTAAAAAAATGAAAATTTTAAGACCGACAACTTGCAAAATTTCAAAATAAATTTTTAAAAAGTTGAAATAGTCTAATTTTTCAAAAATAGTGAAGATTTTAAAAAATATCTAGATTTTAAAAAAATTGAAAACCTTCAACAGTTCAAAAAAAAGTCGAAATTTTGAAGAAAAAAATGGCAAAATTTTGAAAAAAATTCGAAATTTAAAAAAGTAAAGAAACATAATCCAAAATTTCAAAAATAGTCAACATTTAAAAAAAAAAATGTCGAGATTTTAAATAATTGAAAATTTTTAAATTTTTAAAAGCCGAGATTTTGAAGGAAAGAAAGAAATATGTTGAAAAAATGCCAAAATTATCAGAAAAGTCAAAATTTTCAAAAAATCGAAATTTTGAATATTTCAAATTTTCAAAGAAGTCGAAATGTTTTTAAAAAAGTCAAATGGAAAATTATCAGAAAAGTTGAAATTTAAAAAAAAATCGACATTTTCAAAACCATAAGTTTTCGGAAAAATGGAGACTTGAAAACGTCGAAGTATTGAAAAAAGTCAATTTTTGACAAAAAGATGAAATTTTGAAATTAAGTCGAAGTTTTAAGAAAATCCAACTTCAAAATATTGGACCTATTTAAAATTTATCAAGTCTTGAAAAAAATCTAAAATTCTAGAAAAGCAAAATTTTAAAACAAATTCAAAATTATCAGAGAAGTCGAAATTTTAAAAGAATTCGAATTCTGGAAAAAGTTGAAATTTAAAAAAAGTGTCGAACAATTAAACAAAAGCTGAAATTTTGAAAAACATTTTGAGGCTAAAATAATATTTTGATAATTGATAAAAAAGTAGAAGTTTTGAAAAAAGTCCAAATTTTGAAAAAAGCTGAAATTTTGAGAAGGTAAAACTCTTAAAAAGGTCCAATTTTATTAATAAGGTGAAATTTTGAAATAAGGTAGAAGTTTTAAGAAAATCCAATCTTTCAAAAAATTGGACCTTTTCAAAAAAATCTAAAATTTTGGGAAAACAATTTTTTTTTTAAAAGTCAAATTATCAGAGAAATCGAAATATTGAAAAAATTTGAATTATGGAAAAAGTAAAAATTAAAAAAACGCCGAACAATTAAAAAAAGACTGAAATTTTGAAAAACGTTTTGACGTTAAAGTAATATTTTGATAATTGATAAAAAAAGTCGTAATTTTGAAGCACAATCGAAACAGAACAAACCAGAATTACGCACGAATTTTCCCTTGTGAAAATAAATTGTGATTAATTCTGTTCTGTTCCACCACGGAAAAACCTTGATTAATTCTATTCCACCACGGAAAAATTCCTCAATATTTCACTCGGGTGGTACGCATAATTGTTAACGCTGTCAAAAAAATCTGAAATTTGGAAAAAGCAAAATTTAAAAAAGTCCACATTATCAAAAGAAACTGAAATTATCAAAGAAGTCAAAATTTTCAAAATATTCGAAGTCTGAAAAAAGTTGAAGTTTAAATAAAACTTCAAACAATTTGAAAAAAAAACTGAAATTTTGCAAAATGTTTTAACGTTAAAATAATATTTTGATAATTGATAAAAAAAGTCGTACTTGTGAAGTACAATCCAAACAGAGGAGACCAGAATTACGTACGAATTTTCGCTTGTGAAAATAAATTGTGATTAATTCTGTCCACCACGGAAAAAACCTTGATTAATTGTGAAAATAAATTGTGATTTATTCTGTTCCACCACGGAAAAAACCTTAACTAATTCTATTCTACCACTAAAAAATTCCTCAATATTCGACTCAGGTGGTACGCATAACTGTTAACGCTGTCAAAAAAATCTGAAATTTGGAAAAAGCAAAATTCAAAAAGTCGAAATTATCAAAGAAGTCAAAATTTTCAAAATATTCGAAGTCTGGAAAAACTTGAAATTTAAATAAAACGTCGAACAATTTTAAAAAAAAGCTGAAATTTTGCAAAACATTTTGACGTTAAAATAATATTTTGATAATTGATAAAAAAAGTCGTGATTTTGAAGCACAATCGAAACAGAACAGTACAGAATTACGCAAGAATGTTTCCTTGTTAAAATAAATTGTGATTAATTCTGTTCCACCACAGAAAAAACCTTGATTAATTCTATTCCACCACGGAAAAATTCCTCAGTATTTGACTCGGGTGGTATGTTAATGCTCTAATTAATATTCCACATAATAAAAAAAGTTAAGCAGTCTTGGGGACTGCCGACGAAGAGAAAACTTAAAATTAATAAATAACAATGTGTATAGAGTGTATCTCGACACATGCTCTAATGTTAACAGCAAAATAGACTGACAACATTTGAGCATGTTGGTAACGCGTGATGGTAACGCGTGATGGTAACGCGTGATGGTAACCTGTGATGGTAAAACGAAACCATAAGATTCCCCCTATCTAAAAATCTCTCAACGCGCCTAAAGTAGTTTTCACTTCAATAACTTGATAGTGATAAACTGCTCAACAGTGTTGGTTTGCTTTTCTCATCCAATTTTTTGCTATCGCAACGAAGACTGTCGAACTTCTCCAGTAATTAGGGTCAAATTGATCGTTTTCAAACAAAAAAAAATAATCAGTTGCCCCAAATCCACCAAGAGGTTTGATTCAAAAAAGCTTTGAAGTATCATGTGTGTTTTAAGTTATAAACGGCCTTTTCAGATAACCAAAATTCTAATAAAGCTGTTGAGTGGTGCCAGTTCGGGTTGGATTTCTAGCGCGTTAATTTCGTTATCTTGCTTCTCGATGTTGCTGATATAACACGATGTTATTTGCTCTCATTTGGTTTAGTTCGGCAAGTTTAGAGCTTCGAGGGTGATTTATTAGACAAATTTTCGTTCTGTCGAAACAAAACCAAAACTTTACAGTGAACTTGCAGTATTGATTGTGTAAGCGGCTTTATCTTTGTTTTAAAAAGTAAAACAGCAGACGCAAAGTTCTATATAATTACGGGAAGGTAATCTCGGTTTTCCTTTAAATCGCTATTACGCTTAATTCGAGAATGCTTTTGCGTTATAAGGGAGATCGTAAGTTAAACCGACAATGTAAAGTTTATCGTTGTTTTTGGCCTTTTATTAATATAACATACTTTACGGTTAACCATTAGAAAACTTCCCGGCAAGTTTATATCTCGAACTCTTATTGTATCACATAAAAACTTTGCTGCGCTTCAACGAAAACGTAACTTGTCGCTATTTATTAAAGAAATAACTACCGTAATATGTTCGCGAGAACATATTGTCTATCTTACATCGTCGGTTAGTTTAAAACCGACTTTAGAGCGAACTCCACACGAAAATAAAACGTTAACACCCAATAGCAAAATCTTCTAATTAATAAAATATCTCGTGCGGAGTCAAAAGACAAAATAGATCCAGCTATGGAACACTGACGTCCCGTGTCGACATTTTTAGGTAAAATCCGAGAGGTGGGAGGCAATAAAAATTCAAATTTCGAATTTACATTTTAAATGCTTTTGGCACATACAGTGGCCGTCACTGATGCCTAACTGAAAATCGACCGCCGCCTCTCATATATAATAAAGTCGGTTACACCGCGAAAATATTCATAAAATCCTCGTTCTTCGACACAGTCGTATTAAACGGTGGCTAAACAGAGATTTTGCAGAGAATAAATTACGTTCAATCAAACGTTTATCAGTATTTTGTTTATAATCAATTGCGAGGAATTTCCATTTTTAGGCACCTCGGTATAAAAAACGATACAATTTCAAGTCAAAAATTAAACCAGCTTCGAGGTTACTTTGTATTTTTTTATTTTGTAATTATTACTATTATATCGTAAATTTTTATGAATCTCGAGTATTTTTTCCAAAATTTCAACTTATTTTGAATTTTGAAACAATTTGTATGCCGCTTTTTATCTAAAATTTCGATTTCAAATTCAAAATTTCATGCGATGTTTTAATTGCCAAAAATAAGTTTAAAGTATTCTTTCCAAATTTTTACTTTTCTTCACAAAACTGTCTTGTACTTTCAAATTTAAATACTGTTGCCCAGTCTGTTCAGGTGTACCACTTTCATCTTACTCCTGGTGCTACGCTGGATCCTGTATACCAAGTCGTTGATCCTCTGGAGGACTTTGTACGGCCCTTCCCAACATGGCGTAAACTTCGGCGAAACTCCTTTTTTCACTGAGGGTTGTATAGCCATACCAATTCGCTCTCACTAAAACCACCATGGTTGGCATTCACGTCATATCTTGTCTTCATCCGGTCCGTCGCCAAGTTGATCTTCGTCCGCACCAGGGCATGCTTCCCTCAAGTCATCTATGAAACCCAACGTCTCCCTGGGGTCTCCCTTGGTGATTCAGACACCAAGTCACATGGAAGCCGCAGTTCCCTCCCGAAGATCAGTTTTGCCGGAGTCTGACCTGTTGTTTCATGAGTTGCCGCGCGATAGGCCATTAGAAACAGTGGTAAATGTCAGTCCCAGTCTGTCTGATGCTTGGAAACGACCTTCGACAGATGTTCCTCCAAGGTTCTGTTAAATCTTTCCACCATTCCATCAGATTGTGGATGAAGAGGTGTCGTTCTAGTTTTCTTTATTCTAAGACGGCACACCTCTTGAAAGACCCCCGATTCGAAATTCCTTCCTTGGTCCGAGTGTAGTTCCAAGGAAACACCAAATCGACAGATGAAGTTGTCCACAAGAACCCTTGCGACTGTGGTAGCTTCCTGGTTCGGTATGGCATAAGCTTCAGGCCATTTACTGAAATAATCCATGGCCACCAGAATGTACTTATTTCCAAAGTCTGATGCTGGGAACGGCCCTGCCACATCGATTGCAATTCTTTCAAATGGGGCTCCCACATTATACTGCTTCAGGGCCCCTTTGGTTCTTGTACGGGGACCCTTGGATGCAGCGCAGGCGACACATTTCCGACACCACCGCTCGACGTCCTCCCTGCATTTAACCCAATAAAACCGTCTCCGAACCTTCTCCAGGGTCTTGTTCATCCCTAGATGTCCAGCAGGGGTCCCATTGTGGACCTCCCACAAGATCTGTGGAATCTTCTCCTCAGGCACCACCAACTGCAAGTTGACGCGCTTGCCATCCGCGCTTTCCAATGCCCTCTTCAGCTCCCCATCTTCTACCTAGAGGGAGCCCACAAATTCTTAAGAGCTGGACTTCTGTCGGAAACCTCTTGCCATTTCGGTCTATCTCCAGCTTCTTTCCATTCCAATATGGGTTCGATATCAACGTCGCTCTTCTGCAGCTCTCGAAGACCTTCAACAGTACATCCGTCTTCTGGCTGGACAGACGTCCCTTACATCCACCATGTCCTCATGATCCTCAACTCGTCTGCAGTATTTGCAATCCCCACAAGGTCTTCTGAACAAAGCGTTAGCGTTGTTATGCTGTCGTCCCGGTCGATGATGCACCTTACTGCTGAAGCCTTTCTAACCATCTAGCCGTCTACCCATCTGCGTTCTTCATTCGGAGTAACCAAGAAAGCGCCAAATGATCTGTTCTGATGAGGAATTCTCGCCCATACAAATACTTGTGGAAGTGTTCCACGGCCTTCACTACCGCAAGAAGTTCCTTCCTGGTGGTGCAGTAGTTCCTCTCCGACTTTGTCAGGATCTTGCTGGAATATTCGATAACTCTTTCTTCACCGCCTTGAACTTGGGACAGCACAGCCCCAATGCCGACGTTGCTGGCATCAGTGTCCAACACGAACTTCCCATTCTGCTGAGGATAAGTCAAGATAGGGATTGTGCACAAGGCGGACTTCAGTTTTCGAAAAGCGGTATCACAACCGGGTGTCCAGACATAAGGCGTTCTTCCTTGGGTCAGTCGGTGTAACGGCACAGCGATGATGGCGAAACCTTTCACAAATCTTCTGTAATAGGTGCATAACCCAAGGAACTTCCTTAAATCCTGTTTATTTTTGGGTCTTGGCCAGTCATGGATTGCTCGAGTATCACGTGCCACAGTAATTTTGACTCCTGTGTCCACCGTTGCCTATACATTTCTTCCATCCACGCTGGCTTCCACCACCAAACTCTCCTTGTTCCTTTTTATCTGTTTGATGGGAAGAGTTTTGGGGACTGGTTTCTTGACATTAGCTAGTGAGTTCTCCCTCTTGCATTGCTCTTTTCTTACTGTGGGGTTTGTCGACTTCTTGGGGGTTGACCTGCAGTCCTTCTTGACGTGCCCCGGTTTGCCATAGCTGTAACGTAACATGCTTTTGCTTGATCCACCTTTAAGAGCTCCCAGCAGTTCTTGGATGCTCGCGTTTATTTCCTTCATGCTAGCGTTTATGTTTCCGTTAACTTCCTTTGTGTTAGCGCTTATGATGTTCGCAAGATAAGGGTCATTCGCGGCCTCTTCGACGCCGGCCTTTCTTATTCTTCGCGACGCCCCTGCCTCTGAAACCTTGCAAGCGGCTTCAACCTCCAAAACTCTAATCAGTGCCTCCCTTGATGTTCGGACGTTTGACAAGCGTATGACTCTCTGAACTTCCGGGTCTCTTATTCCTTCTGTGAAGATTCTAACTGCATGAAGTTCCAGAAAGTCGGTTGGTGCTGTTGGATAGGCGATAAACGCCAGTCTTCTCACGTCAGCCTCGAATTCTTGCAGCGTTTCGCCACTTTTCTGCCTTCTCAATAGCAGCTGCAACTGGACAACTTGCTGCAAATGATGGTCTCCAAATCTCAGCTCTAGAACCCTAACTAGATCTTCAGAGTTGGTTTGTTCGTGATCAGATAAAGTTCGGAGTAATTCCAGAGCATCTCCGCGCAGGGATACCACCAATGAGGGATACCACCATCGATTGGCCTTAGCAGCAGCTCCGAACTGTTTTCTGTAGGTCTGGAAGGATGTCTTCCCATCATAGGTCGAAGGTTTTACCTTTTGGGAAGAAATGACGGGAACACTTTCGGATTCTTGTCGTGTGACTTGTCCATTTAGCAACTTCTTTACGTCATTTTCGATGTTGCTGATCTTCTTCTGTGTTGCATTTTCCAAATCAAGCAGCTTGCTGTTGAATTCTTCTTTGACTTCGTCAATCTCTTCTTGCATCTCTTCTCTCATTTTTGCAAACTCTACTCTCATTTTTTCTGTTATATTTGCTAACAGATTATGCAATTCTTGTTTGTCTGCTTTCCTTCTCTGTTCTTCCTCTTCTTTTTCTTGTCATCTTCGCTCTTCATCGTGTCGTCTTCGCTCTTCCTCCTGTTCCTTTTCTTGTCGTCTTCGTTCTTCATCTTGTTTTTTTTTCTTGTCGTCTTCGTTCTTCCTCCTGTTCTTTTTCTTATCGTCTTTGTTCTTCCTCCTGTTCTTTTTCCTGCCGTCTTCGGCAATTCTTGTTTGTCTGCTTTCCTTCTCTGTTCTTTCTCTTCCTTCTCTTGTCGTCTTCGCTCTTCCTCCTGTTCCTTTTCTTGTCGTCTTCGTTCTTCATATTGTTTTTTCTCTCGTCGTCTTCGTTCTTCCTCCTGTTCTTTTTCTTATCGTCTTTGTTCTTCCTCCTGTTCTTTTTCCTGCCGCCTTCGGCAATTCTTGTTTGTCTGCTTTCCTTCTCTGTTCTTCCTCTTCCTTCTCTTGTCGTCTTCGCTCTTCATCGTGTCGTCTTCGCTCTTCCTCCTGTTCCTTTTCTTGTCGTCTTCGTTCTTCATATTGTTTTTTCTCTTGTCGTCTTCGTTCTTCCTCCTGTTCTTTTTCTTATCGTCTTTGTTCTTCCTCCTGTTCTTTTTCCTGCCGTCTTCGTTCTTCATCTTGTGGTCTTCGTTCTTCCTCCTGTTCTTTTTCCCTGACGTCTTCGTTCTTCATCTTGTCGTCGTCGTTCTTCCTCCTGTTCTTTTTCCTGTCGTCTTCTTTCTTCCTCCTGTTCTTTTTCTTGTCGTCTCTCTTCTTCTTAGTCTTTAAACATTGCTAATAACGCTCGCATTTGTTGTTCCATTCTGGCCGATTTTAATCTCATATCCATAAAGCGCACTAGAATGTTCAAGATTTTACTTGACGCGCCTCGTATCACTATTTAACAGTTTAAAACATCGGGTGAATTTCGGGTGAATTTTTCCGAGTAATGAAGCACATAATAATCACGCTTCTAACACCAGAAGTTATTGGCTTATCGGTTCGAATTGATTATTAACATGTGAATTGAATAATACCCACTTTATTACCAAACTAAACTCGGAACACTACAACTGAATAATGAACTCACTTATTTACTTCTAACTACTTACTCACTAATTACACTCTGACTGACTTTAACTGACTCGAGGGAAGGCAACCGCCTTATATAGTTTTGGCTCCCAGGTTCTAGAAAAATCCCCCAGATAAGGCTTATCGTTTGCCGAAATTTCTGGAATGCTTTTCTGCCGTTTGCTTCGTTATCGCGGCCGCTTTCCCCTTATCAGATCTTTCTAGAAAATTTTCTTACGTACTAAATTCTATTCTTTATATTTCGCTACAGTATTTTTCAAAGTTTCGACTTTTAAAATTTCTACTACTAAAACTTCGCCTCTTTTCAAACTTTAGACTTTTTCGAAAATTTCAACTTTTTTCCAAATTTGGCCACTTCACTTTACTGAAAATTTAGATTTTCTTTACTGATACTCAACGTATCCAACAGTTCACCTTTGTGAAAAATTTGACATTTTCAACATTTCAATTTCTTTAATAGAAATGTTAAATTTCCG
Organism: Dastarcus helophoroides; assembly: GCA_028583605.1. Lineage (NCBI taxonomy): Eukaryota > Metazoa > Arthropoda > Insecta > Coleoptera > Bothrideridae > Dastarcus > Dastarcus helophoroides. Next base: position 13,165,868 of record CM053325.1, on the reverse strand, counting down.
AAATTTCAATTTCTCTGGAAAAATTATAATGTCTAGTTTTTTTTAATGAGTTTTTCTATAATTTCGATTTTATTTGCAAATTCTAAATTTTTTACCAAAATTTTGACTTTTTTAAAACTTTCACTTAAAATTTTTTTTTCATACTATTTTTAACTACCCAAAATATCAAATCTTTCCAAATTTTACTTTTTTTAAAATTTCTTTTTTGCCCTTTCAAAAATTCTAGATTTTTTGGAAAGCTTCTCGAAATTTCGAATTTAAACTTAAAATTTGGACGTTTTTCTCGAAATTTCGTATTGAAACTGATTTCTTGTAAATGACTTTTAGTTTTTATTCAAAATTTTGATGTTTTCTCAAATTTCTGTGTTTAAATTTTATAATTGAAAATTCGAGGATATTTTAGTTTGAAGAGTTTTTTATCTTTTCAAAGTTTTGCATAACATTTTTTATTTAAAGTTGAAAATGATACTTTTTAAAATTCCACTTATACAGGGTCCTGCAACAGTGCGTCGGGCACCTGTATATCTTATAATAAAGAATTCAAACATAACTAAAGGTAATTAATTATTTATTTAACAAAATTTTGATTTTAATCTCGAAATTTTCAAAAACTTATCGAAGTTTCATGTTTAAACTTGACATTTACAAACTCGAAAATTTATAGTAAAACTAAATTATAAATTTCTAGTTTCTCTTAAAATGTTCGAATTTTTCTCATAAGTTTCTCATTAACTTGAAATTTGTTTCTATCAATTTTAAGCTTCTCTGGACATTTAAATTTTTTACTCAAAATGTAGTGGTTACGTTTAGGTCGAAGTTTCGAGAAAAAAAGCCAACATTTCCAAAAAGGTGCGATTTATTAAAGAAAAACCTTTCACAAAAATTTTTATTTGACATTTTAGCCATTTCAACAAAATTTTCACTTTATTCCTAAAATTCGAGAATAAGGCGGAAATTTTAACATTTTCTAGGACAGTTTCTTCTGAAAATTCTGGATTCAAACTTGAACCTTAATATTTTTCTCTAAAATTTCGATATAAAACTCTAAATCTAGACTTTTTTTTATAAATTTTGCCTTTTGATCTCAAAATGTATTCCTTCATCTCAAGGTTTGAACTTTTTTCTCGAAATTACGAATTTAAACTTAAAATTTGGACGATTTTCTCGAAATTTCGTGTTGGAACTGAATTCTTGTAAATGACTTTTAGTTTTTGTTCAAAATTTGGATATTTTCTCAAAATTTTGTGTTCAAATTTTATAATTGAAAATTCGAGGATATTTTAGTTTTAAGAGTTTTTTATCTTCTCAAAATTTTGCGTAACATTTTTTATTTAAAGTTGAAAATGACACTTTTTAAAATTCCACTTATACAGGGTCCTGCAACAGTGCGTCGGGCATCTGTAGATCCTATAATAAAGAATTCCAACATAATTAACAGGTAATTAATTTTTATTAACGCCATCTTTGATTCTTTGTCTTGTATCTTAGTGTCGAGAGAGCCATAGGTAATAATCCGACGAATATCTGCTTAACCGTTAAAAATTTCAAAATATTTGTAGGTACAAAAAATGTTCATTTTTTAATTCTGTATCTCATAGAAAAAAAATATACAGGGTGTTCCATTTGAAAAAACGAAAAAAAAATTGCTTCATATTTTAGCCAATTTGGCATTGAATTTTGGACATCCTGTACAAGTTTGACTTAAGAAATTTATAGCCCAGTAACTAGACGCCCACTACAGTACACACCTAGCGTACTTTTGATTTTAGGGCGTTTTTCTATTTTTAATGAATTTTTAAAGAAAATGTTGCAAAATATTTTTTTTCTCTTTACTTATTTATTACTCTGTGACTATCTAACCAAATTAAACAATATCTTAGAAGTATGTAAAGTTGTCAGGAAGGAACCCAAAAATGTAAAAAAAATACAGGGGGTTCCATTTAAAAAAATTCACTCTCACAGCTCACACTTTTTGGAGACAGCCTGTACATGTGAACATATTTTCTTGAAATACATCCTTATACACAGTTAAGGTCTGCATTTAAATGGAATTCCTAACTTCTTTATTATAGGACCTACTGATGCAGGACCCTGTATATTTCCTGCTTTTCTGTTTCAACTTTGTTTTTCAAAATTTCGTGTATAATTGAAATTCTGAGAAATAGGATTCGTTTAAATAAATTTATTTCGAATAATTTTTAAACATTTTTAACCTTTGTCGTAAATTTTTCAGGTTAAAGATAATTTTTTTTTAATTTATCCCGATTTTAAAATTGAAATTTTACTTTTTTGTAGAAATTTCAATTTTAGTGTCTGAAAACATGAATTTGCTAAATAAAATGGGATACCTCTTTTTTTCACAAGCACCTTAGGTCACATAAAAAATTACTGCAAGCCATATGTGACTCGCGAGCTACGGATCAGGCATCAATTGCTTAGAACGATTGAAATAATAGGAAAAAATTAAAATTGTAAACCCAGAATTTTGAGAAAAACGGTGAAACTGAATATATTCGAAATTTATTTACAAAAATTCTACATAATTTTGATTCAAATGCTCAAAACATTTAGAAATAAATGTCAATATTTATAGAAAAATTCAAAATTTTAAATTTAAAGCTGATCCTTTATGCGACAAAATCAAAATAAGTTTTAATTCAAAATTTTAATAAAAAAGTCCAACTTTCAAAAAGATTCGTGAACAATACAATAATAATTTTGATGGAACGGACTGGTCCTTGGTTATCTTCAAAAACTGAAATACAAAACTTGTCCCCTGAAACCAAGAAATATTAAAAAATACAACAAATGTTGCTCTAACGCGTTTCGACAGCCATCCTCATCTTCAGAGAGATACTCTAACGCGTTAGAACAACCTTTGTTGTGTTTTTTAATCTTTCTTGGTTTCAGGGGACAAGTTTTGTATTTCAATTTTTGAAGATAACCAAGGACCAGTCCGTTCCATTAAAATAGGTTTATATGTATATGGAAAAAGACCTTTCTATCACAGCAATATTGTACCAGATTGATATCACTTGTCCCCCACCCCTCTGGCTTATGCAGCCAACTGAAACTACATATTCAATCAGCAAAGGAGTTTATCCTGAAATATTCATTTCTATATTTCAAAATTCGTTTTTTCCTCGAAGTTTTGAATTTTTCAAACAATTCTTTTTTTTTGAAATTTCGAATATATTCTTGGAATTCGATTTTTTTTCCTTAAAATCTGATTTTCTCAAAGTTTCGAATTTTTATTTAAAAATTCGTCGTTTTTTGTTCAGAATTTTGTCGTTTCTCTACAATTCAGATTTTTCTGAAAATTTCGACTGCTTTTAAAATAGACTTTCCTCAGATTTCCTAAAATTTAGCTTTTTTTCAAAATTTGATCGATCCGTTGATAACAAAATAAAAATTTTTACAAAATATTTTGGGTTTTGGAAATATATTGCACTTTTATAAAAAATTATTATCAAATTTGGTTTTCTCTGCAAAATTTCCATTCTATTTCAAAATGGCAATTTTTTACCCAAATCGCCTTTTTCTTGAAATGATTACTTTTGTCAAAATTCGTCTTTTTTCCAAAATTATGAATTTATTCGCAAAATTCGACTATTTTCAAAAAAAAATTTCAATTTCTCAAAATGTTGACTTTTCTCTCGAAAGGTCGATCTTTTTCTCGATTATTTCTGCCCAACTTTCCGGAATATTTTCAACTGATTCCTTAACTTTTGGCTTCAAATTTCGACATTTTCCTAAAAATTTAGACTCTTTTATGAAATTCGTTTTTTTTTAATTTCAAATGTACTCCTAAAACATGTCACCTTTTTTCCTCAAAATTTTGAATTTTTCAAATTTTCGCCATTTCTCAAAATTTGTTTATTTGTGAAAATTTCGACTCTTTTCACAATTCTAATTTCTGCAACTTTCGTGTTATTAAACAAAATGTGATTTTGTTTGAAATTTGGTCGATATTTTGATAAAAAGACAAAGATTTAAAGAAAAATGTTGATTGGGAGACTTTGAAAAATATTTTTTGGAAGTTTTGTAAAAAGGCAAAAATTGCTCTTTTTGAAAAGTTCGAATTTATTTTCAAATTTTCTTAAAATCAAACTTTCTTTGAAAAATTTCAATTCTATTTTAAAAATAACGACTTTTTCATCAAAAGTCTTTTCTCAAATAATAATTTTGGTGGAACGGACTGGTCCTTGGTTATCTTCAAAAATTGAAATACAAAACTTGTTCACTGAAACCAAGAAAGATTAAAAAATACAACAAAGGTTGCTCTAACGCGTTTTCGACAGCCAAGCAACCTTTGTTGTGTTTTTTATTCTTTCTTGTTTTCAGGGGACAAGTTTTGTATTTCAACAGTAATAATAATCAGGAGAAAATATTGGGTTGTAATTCGAGACTTTCAATGTAAAGTTGAAATTGAAAAGGGGAGGTTTTGTCAGCTGTGGACTTTTGAATCTGCACTGAATTGAAATAAACCAATATTTTCTTTTCGGTTCAGTTCCGGTTTTCGTTCCGACAGAAATAACGGTTTTTTTCGGTTCAGTTCCAGTTCGAAGCCCTGCGAAATTACCAGAAAAAAGTTGAAATTTCGATTGTAAAATTCAAATTTTGAAAAATAATTTCAGCTTTAACTGCAACTGCGAGAAAAAATTAAAATTAATCTTTAACTTTGATTTCCAAACCAAAAGATTTGTAACATAAAAATTTGAAACAAATGATATAAAAATACTGAAATTTTACGAAAAATTGTGGAGATTTCAAGTCTTAGAAGTTTTGAAAAAAAAAGGATATTTCACAACAAACATTAAATAACTGAGATGCTTTTTTGACAATTGACGTTTTCTAAAAAATTGACACATTTTAATTTGAATGATAATAATTTAATTTTTTGTTAAATCACAATTTGGAAACGAAACGTCACCTCTCGATTTACAAGAAGACAATTAAAACAACGATTTTCTGAACAAACCTCACCGTCATGACTTGAAAGTAAAACAAATTATACATTGAAATGATCATTTGAAATGACTGAAATCATCAAATCTCAGCTTGCAAAAGCCGATAGTTAAGATGTTAGTCCAGTCATCTTAGTCAAAATAGAGTAAGAATCTCGGAATTCAAGATAACCGGCTGTAAACTCGTATAAACCTTTATTTTAACATTCTAAAACTTGTCTCAAAACCTACTTAGCGTGTACGCGACTTGTAGATAACTAAGGTCAAAGGTCAAAAAATCGATTTTTTGCGCATTTTTTGCAAATATCTCGTTCCCTGTAAAAGTTACGCTATTTGTATTTATTATAAATATTGTAGGGGATAAAATTCTCTAAAACTTTTGTTTTAAAAATTTTTTTATACCTCAAACTGTTTTCGAGATAGAGGGCGGTGAGCGCGCAGTCTGTCACTATGTACAGTATCATTTAAGTTCAACCTGTAGTCTCGGTCAAAAACACGCCATATAGAGCCCGTTAATTATTGAAAAATATATAATTATAAATAATTTACATTTTTTCATTAAATATAACATTCAATATAATAATTTTTTTCATAAATTAAATATATCTTCATTTAATAACACTTACCTCTTTGTACAATTAGAAAATTATTAACAGAAATACTTTAATTATATTCAGATTTATACTAATTGCTTCCAAAGTAAATAAAACAAGAAAAAAATTTTTAACTTATACTTTTAATAAAAAATACGATTTCATACATTTTTCATGGTTGAAATTAAAAAAATTGAATAAAAATAAGAAGAACTCCATGTTCTTATTTTTAGTTGTCTTCTTCTTCTTGATCATCGTCGTCTGGTCGTTGTGGAATTTTAAATTCTTCATCATTTTCATATTCAACGACATTTGTCTCCAAGTCTTCTAGGATTTCGGGATCAAATGTACCATTTCATTGACATCACTCTGATAGGATGAACCATTGAGACAAGCTTGCCCATTACACTGTCCACAAGCTAAAGAGCGCGGTAACCCCGATTTCCTGCATCCACATCGCGAACCACAACCATTCTTGCAGTTGCAGAATATTGTGTTCAGCAAATCTTCGAGAGCTGAAGGTAGAATTGTAGTGGTAGGTTTCAGGAATCCATTACGCATTATCCAACCCCATTCCTGGGGTTCTAAATCATGCCCTAACCAAGTCTGAACTTGATAGTAAACACGGTTGAAATGTTGGTGAGCTGCTGCACTTGTTGGTAGAAGATTTGATAGCTGCACAGGTTTATTAATTTTGGTTGATTTGACGAATTGTGTATAACGAAGATGATCGATACTGTCCTCAGATTTTGGAGCATTATAGATTGCTAACAAAGTTAGCATTCCATTCTCAAATAACCTTTGAACCGGACAGTTTTCTTCTTCAAATGCTGCAGCATTGATCCAAATCCGGAAGTTTTGCAAGTGTTTTTACAAGTTTTTTTTCCTTTTTTAAAGAGCGCAGAAGTCGTGTCACAACCACTCACAGCGTGCAGAAACAGAATATGTTTTTTCAAACGAGGATATTTATCACAACTTTTGGAAGAGTATATCTCAGTTTTTACATTTTCTTTTCCAATGGAAGATGTACTTAATTATTTTCTACTTAAAATGTTATTAGTACAAATCTGAATATAATTAAAATATAATTAAAGTACTTCTGTTAACAAATTTCTAATTGTACAAAGAGGTAGGGGAAACCCGGGTAAAGTGAATACCTTTAACTGTTTTTGATTATTTTGGTTTAGTTGTAATTGGGAAAATTGAAACAATTATTTATAAACAGTCTTTATTAAATAAACTTACATGACAGTATAATATTTGCCATTAATATTAATTACATTTTTAGTTATAAGACAAGTTTACAACAGTGGCTTATTATTCACTTTGCCCGAGGCACCGGGTAAAGTGAATATGATACATGGGCAAAGCGAAAAACAACATTAATTGGCATGAGATTAAACTTACAAACAAAATAAACATTGAAAATTAAAAGAACATATTTAAAATATTTGTTTTCTGTTACACGTCTAATAATTGCCGTTATCACAAACAAAATTATCACTGCCTTCGAAGGCTGAACACTCTTCATGACAGCACTGAGTACAAATACTACATTGTATCCAGTTTTCGGTTGGCTGATCATCTTCTTCAATGTACATTTCACCGCAGAAAATGCATCTGATATCATCAAATTTCTTTATTTTCTTCTGCTTTTTATTATCTTCTGCACTCTTTTTCATTTTTTTAGCAGAGATTTTTAATTTAACAGTCTTTTTGTCAGCAGTCTTCTTTACAGTCTTCTTTGCATTCTCAAATTTCTGTTTCTGCTCTTCCTTTGCAGGACTACTTGTCAGTATTGTAGACCTTTGTAACTTTCGTTTACGTAATGTTGTTAATTTAGCAGGCTGAGGAATAGGTTTTAAAACTAAAGGACTATAGTAGGTCTTAGAATATCCAGGTTCGGGCGAAGTGACAGGAACATCATTGCCTTGAGTTTCTTTTGTAGTTGCAGATCCCGTAGGAATGCAAAGACCTTCTTTAATGTTAACGTCGTCTTGAGACTGAGACTGACCTAGAACTTCATTTGACGAAGAAACAGATAAAGGATTAATGGATACTAAAATCTGTGAATTTTTTTCTTGAATAGGATTTATGATTGAATCAGATTGTTGAGTGGCATTTGCCATTGAAGGTGGTATGGGTTGATCGTGAGTTTCAATTGAAGGTGACGCTTGAACAACAGAAGTAGGCAAATCAATTATTTCCAGTGGTGGCAAAGTTTCAGCCTGAGTATTCAAATTTGATGTGCCTGCAAGTACCTCGGCTGGTGCAAAATGCTCATCACCAAAAGCGTGCTTATTTACAGGCCATATTCCAGGTCGTTCAAATCCATGCACTGCATTGATGGCCACAGCAGCTTTGAGAAAAGCTGGTGCTAGCAATCTAGATACATCGTACTGGTTTATGATGCGGCCGGGGTGAGATTTTTGAAAAATGTTCACTTCCCTTTCAAAATGCGTTTTCAGTGGGCCGTACACAGCAACATCCATAGGTTGCATTTTGTGAGTAGTATGCGGTGCTAAGGATAATATCACCACGTTATTTTTGATAGCGTACTCAAGTGCAGGAAAGTATTTGTGGCTTTCATGGTTATCTAATAATAATAGGACCTTTTTGTCTGCTGTTGGCCTCACTTGGTCTACAAAGAAATACAGCCAGTTCAAGAAAACTTCGCCTAATGTCCAACCATTAGGGGTACACGTTCCTCGAGTCCCTGGTGGACTTCCATCAAGAAGTCTTGGTTGCATCTTCTTTCTTGCAAAAATTAGAAAAGGTGGAAGAAAACTACCAGCTGCATTACAACACCCGATAACGGTGGTTAATTGGCCGCGTTCTGCACTTGCAATCATGCCTACCTGCTTTTTCCCTTTTACGGAAAGAACCTTTGGGGGCTTATTTGAGGTCGTTGATATCCCAGTTTCGTCCATATTGTATAGTCTAGAGGCTTCGATGTTATTTTTTTCAATGGCACTTTCAAGATTTTCATAAAAATGGCCCACTTCGCGGCGATTAAATCCTTTCGCTCTCGCCACAGATCTTGATTCTGGAGTTCTTAGCGTCAAGTTGGTATGACGAGATAAAAATCTTCGCAGCCATTCTTCTCCAGCTTTTTTCTTTTTATTCCAATTCTCAGGGTATTGCAAATTGTTGCGTTGTGCATACTCAAATGCTAAACTCATAAATTCATCCCGAGTCAGGCCGAAAAACACTGCGTCCATATTTTGTAGGTAAGTCACCATTTCAATTTCTTGGTCCTCCGTGAATATAGGACGGAATCGACCCAGCTGTGGAGAAGCAATTCCACTTTTGACATGTCTGTATAGGGTAGCATATGCAAGTCCGTATTTTTTGGCTGTCCCTTTGATAGATTCTCCCGCCTTACATAAATTTATTGCAGTCTGCATGGCATCTTTACTCCAAGCACCTTGCGCTGTCGTTCTTTTATATCTATTGACCATCTGCAAAAAACATAATAAAATACATAATTCCATAAAATTATATTACTCGTGATGACCGGTCAAAGAGAATAGGGTGTCCACTTTGCCCGATTCGCTTTGCCTTTCGGGTACATTTTTGAGGTTATCCCAAATCATTAAAAAACCAGTGCATGTAAACTCGTCATTTACACATATTTGAAAGCTATATAATCATGCATTAAATCTTCCTCATAACGAACATCATCTCACAAATAATATTATAGTTATAAACGAATAGCCTACCTCTTAAAATTAATATTTTTCGCACAAAAACACACTTCGTCCACTCACTGGCGCCGCGCGAGGTAAACACGTGCCGGAGTACTTGCCGCGCACGAAGCGGCAACAGGCGACCATTACAGTGACAATGCGGTTGCCGGCTAACGAACAATTTGGGAGTAGTGGGCACTATTCGCTTTGCACGGGGTATCCACTTTGAACGGGTTTCCCCTAAGTGTTATTAAATGAAGATATATTTAATTTATGAAAAAAATTATTATATTGAATGTGATATTTAATGAAAAAATATAAATTATTTATAATTATATATTTTTCAATAATTAACGGGTTCTATACGGCGTGGTTTTGACCGAGACTACAGGTTGAACTTGAATGATACTATACATAGTGAAAGACTGCGCGCTCACCGCCCTCTATCTCAAAAACGGTTTGAGGTATGAAAAAATTTTTAAAACAAAAGTTGTAGAGAATTTTACCCCCTACAATATTTATAATCAATACAAATAGCGTAACTTTTACAGGGAACGAGATATTTGCAAAAAATGCGCAAAAAATCGATTTTTTGACCTTTGACCTTAGTTATCTACAAGTCGCGTACACGCTATCGTAAGTAGGTTTTGAGACAAGTTTTAGGATGTTAAAATAAAGGTTTATACGAGTTTACAGCCGGTTATCTTGAATTCCGTGTGAAACCACTAAGATGACTGGACTATGTAGTTTTGAACTAACTACTATTAGATGATTCGCGGTTAACGAAATGTCAATAACAAGCAGCGAACCACCCCGTATGTTGATATTCTGAGCTAAATGTTGCCGACACGTCGATGCGGAAGTAGCAATTTTCCAACCCGGAAACAATCAGTTCGCAACGCGATAACGAGCCGCCTTTTTGCCATCGAATATTCATCCCATCGATTGATTGATATGAATTTAAACCTAATTGGACATTTATGGGTCTCTAATGACAAATTTCACGGTGTATTCTCTGGGGTCGAAAAAAAAATGCAACAATACACTGACAACGGGAGCAATTACCCACTTCTGACAATTGATTCGTTCGACGTTTAGTTATTTATTGTATTCTTGGTTGATGATGATTTGAATCCAACCTAAATTAGGGAGCGAATAAATCGGGGATGAGAGTGTGTTTTATATCAAGCGAATAGTTAAAGTAAAGACGTTATTATTTTCAAAGATCCAATTCTAATCGAGTTTCTACCTTTGTATCCCTTTTTGTTTTTTTAATTTAAAGTCAATTTGTATGTTCAGCAGGCGAAAGCGGAGACATAAATAACTAAATAGGCATGTTTGTTCGAAAAACAACCCCTAATGGCATTAGTTCGGCACGCTTCACTCAATTCAATTAAAAATTCTTCAAATGAAGTCGCCTTGTATTAAAATTATTACGTTGCGACAATTACCACGAAAAAATTGTGTTTCGTTCGTCTGTCCCTCGGCATAATTGCATGAAAAAAAAATTGACTCAATTTACATAATGGGATTTTTTAAATGTTTTTAAATGAGGGAGTTAGTTTGCCTTTTTCGGACGTCTGGGAAATGTGATTTTTCCCGTTTGAATTTTTGAAGGTAAACTGATTATGAGGTTTCAATCGTTCCCGTATTTTCATCGAGTTACGGTTAATTAGACAAATTTATTTTTTCGACGAGGCAGAATTTCGTATTTAAAGACTCGCAACGCTCTAACAATTGGGGAAAATTTATTCTACCTCTTGAAGGGTTCCACGTTATATGAATTATCACATCACATCATATTCGAATTCGTAAATAAAGTTATAAAATGTGTATTTCAAAAATATTGTATAAAAAGGAGAGCTTGTGACATAACATCAAATATAATGATTAGGGTTCGATAGAATTTGGGAAAACAACCTCATATCTTCTGGATATACATATCGTCTTACAATTTCGGGCTTTTTCCTGGGAATCTTATAACATGACTGAATATACATAATTATGTTCCCTCTGGTGGTCAATGCTTTAAAAGGATCAAAAGTGACAAAACAAAAACTTCTACCGAAGATCTAAGATAATTCCAACCTCCTTTTAAATCTCCATAGGAAATGTTGACAACCATATCCAACACAAAAGTTTCAAAACTTCCGGAAGACGAAAATACCACCTTAAGATAAAGCTGAACCTGATAAACAAAAGGAACAGTGACGGCTGGCGTATAGGCACTTTGGAACTGCAGCACCCCCAATTTCACTTAAGAGTTTTTTTTCTCCAAATTTTCTGACCCCTTTTCATTACATAATTTTTTGTAGAAATTTTCTGATTTCTTTTTATAGAAATTTTAGGTTTCTTTTACGAAGTAACGACATTTAAAAACCTATTTTACTTTTAATTTTGATCAAAATCACATTTTCAAAAACTAATTTCTGTTAAAGATTTAAGGAAGAAATCAATATTTCGAGCAGGAATTAAAATGTTAGGAAAAAACTCAAATTTCTTTGAAAATGTTAACATTTTGAGAAAATAATTACAATTTCAAGAAAAATCTAAATCCAGATCATCTCGCATTTTACTATTTCTCTAAAAAATAATTCGAATTTTTACCTCAAATCCCATTTTATATAAAAATGTTGAGTTTATTTTCAGATATTTCGGTTTTTTTTTTGGAAATTTTAATTTTTTTTGCATTTTTCCTAAATATTTTATAAAGCAAAATTTTTCCGAAATTATCATTTTTCCTAAAAGTGTTGTTCTTAAAATTTCGTTTAGAAATTCGTACTTCTCCAGATTTTTCTTTATTAATTAATATCTAATTTGCTTTAAAAATGTCAATTTTTTTACGACACTTTGACAATTTAAAGTTCATTTTATTTTGTAGATTTGACAAAAAATGTTTGAAAAAACCCCGAAAGCTCTATAAAAGTTTCAACGTTTTGGGAAAAACAAAAAATTTCGACTTTTTTGTAGATATTTCAAATTTTTTTCAAATTTCGAATTTTTCTCTCAGAAATTTTGCTTTTTTTGTATGAAATGTATGTTTTTCTCTAAACTTTTTATAAAAAGATTTTTTTTTGAAATTTCTATTTTTCCTAAATTTTTCGTAAATTCCGGAATTTACGAAATAAGCTGTAACAATTGTAATTTATTATATGTTGGAAAGACCAAGAAATCCATTAAAACCAGATTTAAAGAACATATCACTCACTTCAGATACAATAGAGAAGAAAAGTCAAGTGTCGCCCTATATATGATAAGTACAGGAGACAAAATTAACATTGAAAATTTAAAATTGTTAAGATCGGTCACAAATAACAGAGAACTTGATGCATACGAAACAATTTATATCAATCAGAGGCCAGTTACCCTTAAGGGAGATAAAGGACCATTGGCGGCCTCCAGTTTATTGAAGGCTATTTGTGGCAGGTCAAAATTGCATGCACCAGATGTGTTAAACAATTAGAAATAGGAAAGAAAGCAAAAGACCGCCAGTATCGATTTGAATCTCAATGTAGATGACGTCGATGCATCTTTTGCTAATCTTTTTAGATTAGTACGCTTGAAAATGCCAGTTCTGCTGGTGAAATACGTATCGCGTAATTATTTATTTAATTGCCGATGTGGTAAAGGGGTGAAACCTTCTTTGGGCTTAATCACAAGCCACAGTGTTTAGTTCAGTGCTTTAGTTCATTTTATTTTATAATTTTGATAAGAAACTGAAAATTATTGAGTATAAATTTAGGGAAAATAAACTTCAAATCTGCCTAAAAATAAGAAAACTTTGGGAAAAATATTGAAATTTCAAGAAATATTGAACCTTCTAAATTTCAACCTTTTTTACAATTTGATATTTCTCTAAAAAATTACTACTGCTGCAGGACCTAAGAAAATTCTGAATAGGAATTTCCAATTTTTCTAAAAATGTTAAATTTATTCTTCAAATTCTAAAATTCGAATTCAAATTTCGTTAAAAAAAAAAGATAGAAATTTAACAATTAAACTCATATTTCAAGTGAAAGCAGATCATATTTCTAGAAAAAGTTGATATTTGTAAACAACAAAAAAAATAACATTTTTGAAATAAAGAAAACAAATTTTTTTTGGAAATAAATTAATTGTTAAAAATATTCATATTATTTCGACTTTAAAGTGGGAATTATTGAATTTTTTGAGAAAAAGAGTCAACATTTCTTGAAGGGTCTCAAAATTTCGAAATTACAATTAAGCAAATTGTTGAAAACACAAATTTTTTTAGAGCAACATTTGTTGTGCTCTAAATCTTTCTTGATTTCAGGGGGACAATTTGTGTTTTTCAATTTTTAAAATGTTGAAAAAAATTCATTTACAATTTACTGTTCCAATTTAATTTTTTTCTAATAATTTTGAAGTGCCAGAGAAATTTCAAAGATCAAATATTCCAGGTTCAAATGTTGGCAATTTATTTGTAAATAAAAAAAGTTTTTTTTGGAAATTTGTTTCAAAATTTTGCGCAATTTTAAAAATAGAAAATATTGTTATAAGTTTTTTTTTAAATCGAGTGCTATTTCGAAATTTTTCTCGAAAAATGTAAATTTAAAAAAAAACAGTACCACTTTTAAAAAACAAAGCTAAAGCTATCAGAAAAGTCGAATTAAAAAAAAGTCAAATCTTAAAAAATTTTAAAATTTTCATAGAAAGTCAAAAGAAAATAAGGATTTCGAAAAAAAATTTCAATTTCTAAAATGGTCGACATTTTCAATAAGTTGAGTAAGTGAATAAAAGACGAATTTTTGGAAAAATATCGACATTTAAAATAAATTGCAGAGTTTTTAATTAAATTTTTAAAGAAGCTGAATTTTCTGAATATTGAGGAAAAGTCAAAATTATCGAAAAATTCGTTATTATAAAAAAAAGTTGAAATTTTGAAAAGTTAAAATTTTGAAAAAAGTCCAAATTTTCTATAGTTCAACTTTATAAAGAATCTTTTCTTTTAAGTCGAAGATTTAGTTGGAAATGTTTAAAAAAATGTATAAATAAAATTTTAAAAAAGTTCGAGCTTTTTTAAAAAAAAGTCAAGTTTTCAAAAAGAGTCGAAATTTTCAATAGTTCAAGTTTAAAAAGCTTATTTTCTTTTAAGTCGTAGATTTAATTGGAGATGTTTAAAAAATGTATAAATAAAATTTTAAAAAAGTTCGAACTTTTAAAAAAAGTAAAGTTTTCAAAGAGTCGAGATTTTGAAAAAAATCGAAATTTTCAATATTTTAAGTTTAAAGATAATCTTTTCTTTTAAGTCGTAGATTTAATTGAAAAAGTTTAAAAAAATGTATAAATAAAATTTTTAAAAAAGTTCGAACTTTTAAAAAAAAAAGTCAAGTTTTCAAAAGGAGTCAAAATTTTGAAAAAAGTCGAAATTTCAATAGTTCAAGTTTAAAAAGAATCTTTTGTTTTAAGTCGTAGATTTAATTGGAAATGTTTAAAAAAATGTATAAAGAAAATTTTAAAAAAGTTCGAACTTTTAAATAAAAATGTCAAGTTTTCAAAAAGAGTCGAACTTTTAAAAAAGATCGAAATTTTAAATAGTTCAAGTTCAAAAAGAATCTTTTCCTTTAAATCGTAGATTTAATTGGAAATGTTTAAAAAAATGTATAAATAAATTTTAAAAAGAGTTCAAGTCTTTCAAAGAGTCGAAATTTTGAAAAAAGTCGAAGTTTTTAATAGTTCAAGTTTTAAAAAGAATCTTTTCTTTTAAGTCGTAGATTTAATTGGAAATGTTTAAAAAAATGTATAAATAAATTTTAAAAAAAGTTCACACTTTTTAAAAAAAAAAGCAAGTTTTCGAAGAGTCGAAATTTTGAAAAAAGTCGAAATTTTCAATAGTTCGAGTTTAAAAAGAATATTTTCTTTTCAGTCGTAGATTTAATTGGAAATGTTTTAAAAAAATGTATAAATAAAATTTCAAAAAAGCTTGAGCTTTTTAAAAAATAAGTCAAGTTTTCAAAAGAAGTCGAAATTTTGAAAAAAGTCGAAATTTTCAATAGCTCAAGTTTAAAAAGAATCTTATCTTTTAACTCATAGATTTAATTGGAAATGTTTTAAAAAATGTATAAATAAATTTTAAAAAAAGTTCAAGCTTTTTAAAACAAAATCAAGTTTTCAAAAAGAGTCGAAATTTTGAAAAAAGTCGAAATTTTCAAGGGTTCAGGTTTAAAAAGAATCTTTTCTTTTAAGTCGTATATTTAATTGGAAATGTTTAAAAAATGTATGAATAGAATTTTAAAAAAAGTTCGAACTTTTTAAAGAAAAGGTCAAGTTTTCAAAAAGTCGAAATTTTCAATAGTTCAAGTTTAAAAAGAATCTTTTCTTTTAAGTCGTAGATTTAATTGAAAATGTTTAAAAAAATGTATAAATAAAATTTTAAAAAAGTTCCAACTTTTAAAAAAAAGTCAAATTTTCAAAAAGAGTCGAAATTTTGTAAAAGTCGAAATTTTCAATAGTTCAAGTTTAAAAAGAATCTTTTCTTTTAAATCGTAGATTTAGTTGGAAATGTTTAAAAAAATGTCGAGCTTTTAAAAAAAAAGTAAAGTTTTCGAAAAGAGTCGAAATTTTGAAAAAAAAGTCAAGTTTTAAAAATAGAGTTCAAAATTTTACGAAGTATTAAGTCAAAAATTCTGATAAAAGGTTTCAAGCAATGTCTGACTTAAAAAAAATTACAATTTTCAAATAAAGAATTGACAGTTTGCAAAAAATGTCAAAATTATGAAAATGGTTAAAATTAGTCAAAATTTACAAGTTTGCCAAAAATTAAAATTTGGAAAATGACTAAAATTTTGAGAAATTCGAACATTTGGAAAAGGCCGGAATTTTCAACAAAGTAGGAATTAAAAAAAAAAGTCGAAAATTTTAAAAAAGTGCAGATTTAAGAAAAGGTTAAAATTTTCAGTAAAGACAGGTCGAAATTTGTTGACAAGGCAAAAAATTTCAAAATTTTTCAAATTTCCAAAAGAAATCAAAATTTTGCAAAGGAAGAAATTTTCTAAAAGAAAAGCTCGAAATTTTATAGTCGAAATTTAAAAAATATCAAAATTTGCAAAAGATTTGGGAAACAAATTTTAAAAGAGTTTAAATTTTGAATAGTTGGGAAATTTGCACTCAACTTTTCAATAAAAACCAAAATGTCGAAACCGGAATATTGAAAACAAGTGAAAATTATCAGATAGATCGAGGTTTTCAAAAGTCGAATTATTGAGAAGTTAAAATTTTTGAAGAAGTTTAAATTTTTGATAGCTAAAATTTTGAATCAAAGTGGAACATTTTTTAAAAAATTGATTAGGTCAAAAAAATTACAATTTTGAAAAAATGTCAAACATTTCATAAAATTTCAAAATTGTCAAAAAAATCAAAACTTTAAAAGAATTTCTAAAATTAAGAAGTAGCGAAATCTTCAACAACAAAAAAATCAAAAAATAATCGAAACTTTGCAAAAAAAGGTCGATATTTTGAAAAATAGTTGACATTTAAATAAAAACCAGTCGAAATTATTAGGAATCTAAATTTTCAATAAAAAAATTTTAATTTTCCAAAAAAAATTATAAACAAACATGGAATTTAGAAAAAAGTCTAAAATTTAAAAAGTTGAAAGTCCAGTTTTGAAAAAATTTACATTTTCAGAAAAAGTAAGAATTTTCAAATGGTAAAAATTAAAAAAAATGTAATAATTTTCAAAACAATTACAAAAAAAAAACAGAATACCAAAAACTCTAAATATTTACGAAAATACCTAAATTTTTAAGAGTATTCACAGTTTTTCAGCAAAGTCAATACTTAAAAATAAAGTAAGGGCGAGATTACAAGTAAAAATCTAAATTTTGCAGTACAGTCGAAATTTGGAAAAAATTCAACGTTTCAAAAAACGTGGCATTATTAAAAATTTTCATTGTCAAGTTTTCACAGAAATCTAAAATTTTCGAAAAGTAACGTTTCGAATATGTCGAAATGTTCAGTCGAAATCTTTAAAACGTTAAAACGATTAACATTGTCGCAGCACCACCATTAGTTTTGGCTACGAGCCGCCTCTGAAAAGGAAACTAAAATAGCATAAGTATTTCCAGCGTACATTTCCCTAAAGAATACTACTTAATTGATAAAATTTTTGCCTAAATAATCAACCTCGGGCTAGAAAATAAAAAAAATAACTGCAGGTTATGCAGCTTTATAGAATAATTTTAAATTTCACAATTGCATATTTACTTTCGTATGGCTAGATCCAAAGCTACATATTTTATCAATTTTTGTATATAATCACCAGAATGGAACGCGAAGCGTAAAATTTCCAATATTTTTTTCAATATTTCACTGCAGCGTTTATTTATTAATATTTAACGTTCTATATAACGCTTGAATTGTCTTTTGTTCTCACATATCTATACATCCAAACATGAAAAGCGTTATTATTAGATTCGTCGCTTTATTTCTAAGGATTACGATACTTTAGCAAATAAAGATAAAGTTCATAAAAATTCGATAGCATCCTGAACACGTCATCCTCTATTGGCGGAAACTGAATTTTCAAATTCAATAAACACAGGGCCGTGATTTGCGTCTTTATGAGGAAAAAGTTCGCCTTTGCGCAATTTTCCCCATCGTGCGTTTTTACGAAATGGAAGGGGGCTCCAAATGGGGCGAGTGAGATGACGGTGCGACCGGTAGACCCAAGAGGGGACGCCACTGGGAATTGAAAAATTACTCCTGCAGCACGGATTTTGTCTCGCGCGCACGTCAAATCTTTGGGAATTACGCAACGCCCTTATTGAATTTATTTTTAATAAAAAAACGATAGCAACCAAGACGTAGGAATAATTCACCAATACAATAAAATAGATAAAAATTAGTCAAGTGTAAATCAGCAACACAACGCAACACAGACGATATCGGTGGTTTTTAAACTAATTTTTTCGACTTTTGTCTCGAAATGCGTCTTTCTAAAATGTCGTTTTTTCTTTTGAAATTTCGAATTTTGGTTGAACAGACTGGTCCTTGGTTGTCTTCAAAAATTAAGATACTCTCTCTGAAGATGATAGCTTAGCTACCGAAACGCGTTAGAGCAACCTCTGTTGTGTTTTTTAATCTTTTTTGGTTTCAGGGGACAACATTTTTATTTCAATTTCGAATTTTTATCTCAAAATTCGTCGTTTTTTTTTAATATTTTATCATTTCTCAAAATTCGACTTTTTTTCATTCGACTTTTTGCAAATTTCGACTTTCCTCATATTTGGTAGATCTGATAAAAACGTGAACATATTTAGAATAATATTTAGCTGGAGGTTTTGAAAATTATTTTTTGGAAATTATAAATTTTTGTTAAAACACGAAAATTTCGGAATATTCAAATTCTAACTTGTTTCTCAAAATTTCAAGTTCATCTCAATAGTGAGGTCACTGTGGGACAGGTAGAGCAGGGGAAGCTTATCCTTCACTCAGGCTTAAAAAATAAATAAATATTCAATCGAGAAAGTTTAACTTGTTTCTTTAAATTCCTACTTTTTCCTAAAATGTTCCTTGAAATTTTCTAGATCTTTAGGAACCCTTGAATTTTTACCAAATTTGGACTTTTCTCGAAATTCGAATTTTTGCGAAATTTAAATCTGTTTTTCAAATTGTCCATCTTTTTCTCAAATTGTCGATCTTTTCCTCGAAGTTTTGATTTTTTTCTCAAAATTTGTTTGGGTTTTCGAAACTTTCGATTTTTACCCCGAAAATCGTCTTTTTCGATTTTCACCTCGAAAATCGTCTTTTTCGATTTTTACCTCGAAAATCGTCTTTTTCGGTATCTTTCAAGTTTTTCCAAAGTATTAGATTTTTGGTTTCATTTCCTGAAAATTCCGACTTTATCCCAAAACTAGGTGTTTCCTTTCCTCGATATTCGGTAGATCTTTTGATGAAAACCTAAACATGTTGAGAATACTATTCAGCTGGAAATTTTGAAAATTATTTTATGAAAATTATAAATTTCTGTTAAAGCACGAAAACTTCGGAATATTCAAATTCTAACTTGTTTTTCAAAATTTCGGGTTCATCTCAATAGTGACGTCACAGTGGGACAGGTAGGGTGGGGGAAGCTTATCCTTCACTCAGGCAGTTGTTAAAAAATAAATAAATATTCAATCGAGAAAGTTTAACTTGTTTCTTTAAATTCCTACTTTTTCCTAAAATGTTCCTCGAAATTTTTTAGGTTTTTAGGAACCCTTGAATGTTTACCAAATTTGGACTTTTTTTCGAAATTCGCCAATTTTTGCGAAATTTAGATCTGTTTCTCAAATTGTCCATCTTTTTCTCAAATTGTCGATCTTTTCCTCGCAATTTTAATTTTTTTCTCAAAATTTGTTTGGGTTTTCGAAACTTTCGATTTTTACCCCGAAAATCATCTTTTTCGATTTTTACCTCAAAAATCCTCTTTTTAGATTTTTACCTCGAAAATCATCTTTTTCGATTTTTACCTCGAAAATCGTCTTTTTCGATATTTTTAGAGTTTTTCCAAAATATCAGATTTTTGGTTTAATTTCCTGAAAATTTCGACTTCATCCCAAAATTGGTTTTTTTTATTATAATACGTCCTTTTTCTAAATCACGACTTTACACCCAAAATTCTGAATTTTTCTTTCAAAATGCGCTTGTATTGGAAATTTTCTTTGTTTCGAAATTTTGACTGTAGAAAACAGCTTGATTCTCAAAATTTGTCTGTCTTATTCTCAAAGTTTCGAAAAATATCTTATGTTTCTAGTAACTACCTAAAATTAAGCTTTTATCCAAAATTCGATGTTTTTCCAAAGTTATTTTATTTTTCTAAAATTAGACTAAGATCTTAATGAAAAATTTCGACAATAACATTTTTACGAAATTAAAAGAAATCATTTCTTATAAATTTCGAGATTATGTCAAAATATTTTTGGAAACTGGATTTTTTTTCTCTCAGTTAGATTTATTCTGAAAATTGGGACTTTTCTCAAAGAAAAAGTAACATTCGCATTCGCAAGCTATGGAACTCGTTACCGAACGGAATTTTCCCCGAAAATTACAACCTATCTTTGTTTAGGAAGGCGATTCATCGCTATCTATCCTTGTTTCCGCATCCTACTCGCAGTGCTTTGAAGGAATAATGGGGTTGCCCTTTGTGAGTGGATTGAACTCAAAAAAAAATTCGCATTCGCGAATGTTGGAAGACCAACATATGTTACATCCTTAGTATACAAGCAGTGATGGATTAAATGTTTATAGCACCCTAGGCAAATATTGTGTAACGCGCCTCACAATTTTTTTTTTGGCGATTAAACCGCCCTCCCATCCTAAATGTAATCAGCTCCAGGACCTCCTTGCACCCCTAGACATCTGCCTGGTTTGTTTTATGTATAATTCTCCACTGGGATGAACTGGTGAGTTTTGGTTTAGCGAAGTTTTGATCACCAATAACATCAATAACTCGAGTTTTAACATGGAAAATTTTACTGATGAACTTTCTGTGATGAACTGATGAGCTTTGGTTTATCGAAATTTTGACCACCAAAACATCAATAACTCGAATTTTAAAATGGAAAATATTACTGATGAACTTTAGCTTACTACCAAAATGTTGACCATCAAGTACATCTGAGTTTTAACTGCTTACACAAAAGATGAAAAGGTTTTGCTTCAAATCAAGGTTCTGTTCAACTGTTTGGCATACCCAAGCAATGATATACAACTTATTACAACTTAGAAAATTGTGCATAATATGAAGATAAAATTATAACGGAAAGGGGATATTTTAATGATGAAATTTCGATTTTCATTGACATTTTGATCACCAAACGATTATTAATTAACATGAATCGATTTTACCTGTATACATAAAATGAGGTTTAATTTTGGATTAAAACAGCAATGCCGTCATCTGGATGAAACTTATTAGCTTCTAGAATCTTTAACAACCAATCGATAGGGAACAGTTTGGAAAAATGTGCCATATGAAGACAAAATTCTAGTGGAAAAAGAAAATATTATTGCTGAACTTTTGTTTTCCATTAAAATTTTGACCACCAAATGATTATTGATGTGGATCAATCGTGTTCGAACACGTAAATTATCATGGCGATTGGTGTTCAGTTCCAAACAAAGCTTCTGATTGGGTTTTAGGATCTCTAGAATAACCATTCGATAAGGTACAGCCTAGAAAAGTGTACCACATAAAGACAAACTTTTAGTGGAAAAAGAAATTATTACTGATGAACTTTGATTTTTCATTAAAATTTTGGCCACCATGGTTATCAATATGGATTGATTGTGTCCAAATATGTAAGATTATGATGGCGATACGCTATTTAGTTCCAAATGAACTTTCTGGTTAGTTTCTAGGGTCTCTAGCATAACCAATCAATCAAAGGTATAGCTAGAAAAATATTCCACATGAAGACAAAATTTTAGTGGAAAAAGATGATATTACTGATGGGCTTTCATTTTTCATTGAAATTTTCACCACCAAATGATTATTTAGGTAGATTGTTCCTGCCCAAATAACTAAAATTATGATGGCGATTCGCTATTTAGTTCCAAATGAAGCTCCTAATTAGTTTCTAGGGTCCCTAGCATTACCATTCAATAAGGAACAGCTGAGAAAACTATACTACCTGAAGACCAAATTATAGTGGAAAAACAAAACATTACTGATGAACCTTCATTTTTCATTGAAATCTTTACCACCAAATTATTATTAAAATGCATCGATTATGTCCAAATACGTAAAATTATGGCGACCTTATACTGTTTAGTTTCAAATGAAGCTTGTATTTCTAGCATAACCATTCGATAAGGTGCAGTATGGAAAAATGTACCACATCAAGACCAAATTAAAGTGGAAAAAGAAAATATGACTGATAAACTTTTGTTTTTCATTGAAATTTTTACCACCAAATGGTTATCAAGATGGATCGATTGTGTCCAAATACGTAAGATGATGATGGCGATTCGCTATTTAGTTCCAAATGAACCTTCTGGTTAGTTTCTAGGGTCTCTAGCATAACCATTCAATAAGGTACAGCTACAAAAATATTCCACATGAAGACAAAATTATAGTGGAAAAAGATGATATTACTGATGAACTTTCATTTTTCATTGAAATTTTCACCACCAAATGATTATTAAGATAGATTGATCGTGCCCGAATACCTTAAATTATGATGGCGATACGCTACTTAGTTCCAAATAAAGCTTCTGATTAGTTTTTAGTTAGATTCTAGTGTTTCTAGCATAACCATTCTATAAGGTGCAACATGGAAAAATGTACCACATGAAGACCAAATTAGAATAGAAAAAGAAAATATTATTGATGAACTTTCGTTTTTCATTGAAATTTTGACCACCAAATAGTTATCAAGATGGATCGATTGTGTCCAAATACGAAAGATTATGATGACCATACGCTATTTAGTTCCAAATGAAGTATCTCTCTGAAGATGATAGCTTGGCCATCGAAACGCGTTAGAGCAACTCCTGTTGTGTTTTTTAATCTTTCCTGGTTTCAGGGAACAAGATTTGTATTTCAATTTTCGAAGATAACCACAGACCAGTCCGTTTCCCAAAAATAAAATGAAGCTTCTGATTAGTTTCTAGAGTTGGATATGGTTTAGAAAAATATACTACATGAAGACAAAATTATAGTGGAAAAATAAGATATTACTGATGAACTTTCATTTCTCTTTGAAATTTTGACCACCAAATGATTATTAAGATAAATGGATTGTGTCCAAATACAAAAGGGCTGTTTAGTTTTAAATAAAGCATCTGATTAGTTTTTAGAATCTCTAACCATTCGATAAGATACAATTTTGAAAAATATACCACACTGAGACGAAATTATAGTGGTAAAACAAAACATTACTAATAAACCTTCATTTTCCATTGAAATTTTGACCACCAAATTATTATTAAAATGCATCAATTGTGTCCAAGTACGTAAAATTATGATGACCTTATGCTGTTTAGTTTCAAATGAAGCTTGTGTTTCTATCATAACCATTCGATAAGGTGCAGCATGGAAAAATGTACCTCATGAAGACTAAATTAGAGTGGAAAAAGAAAATATTACTGATGAACTTTCGTTTTTCATTGAAATTTTGACCACCAAATGGATATCAAGATGGATTGATTGTGTCCAAATACGTAAGATTATGATGACGATACGCTATTTAGTTCCAAATAAAGTTTCTGATTAGTTTCTAGGGTCTCTAGCATAACCAATGGATAAGGTACAGCTAGAAAAATATTCCACATGAAGACAAAATTATAGTGGAAAAAAATGATATTACTGATGAACTTTCATTTTTCATTGAAATTTTCACCACCAAATGATTATTAAGATAGATTCATCGTGCCCGAATACCTAAAATTATAATGGCGATACGCTATTTAGTTCCAAGTAAAGCTTCTGATTAGTTTCTAGGGTCCCTAGCATAACCATTCAATAAGGAACAGCTGAGAAAAACTATACCACATGAAGACCAAATTATAGTGGAAAAAAAATATTACTGATGAACCTTCGTTTTTCATTGAAATGTTGACCACCAAATTATTATTAAGATGCATCGATTGTGTCCAAATACGTAAAATAAGGATGACGTTATGCCGTTTAGTTTCAAATGAAACTTCCAATTAGATTCTAGTGTTTCTGGCATAACCATTCGATAAGGTGCAGCATGGAAAAATGTACCACATGAAGACCAAATTAGAGTAGAAAAAGAAAATATTATTGATGACCTTTCGTTTTTCATTGAAATTTTGACCACCAAATAGTTATTAAAATGGATCGATTGTGTCCAAATATGTAAGATTATGATGGCGATTCGCTATTTAGTTGCAAATAAATCTTTTGGTTAGTTTCTAGGGTCTCTAGCATAATGATTCGATAAGGTGCAGCTAGAAAAATGTTCCACATGAAGACAAAATTATAGTGGAAAAAGATGACATTACTGATGAACTTTCACTTTTCATTTAAATTTTCACTACCAAACGATTATTAAGATAGATTGATCGTGCCCGAACACCTAAAATTATGATGGCGATGCGCCCCTTAGTTCCAAATAAAGCTTCTGATTAGTTTCTAATTAGATTCTAGTGTTTCTAGCATAACCATTCGATAAGGTGCAGCGTGGAAAAATGTACCACATGAAGACTAATTTAGAGTGAAAAAAGAAAATATTACCGATGAACTTTCGTTTTTCATTGAAATTTTGACCACCAAATGGCTATCAAGATGGATCGATTGGGTCCAAATTCGTAAGATTATGATGGCGATACGCTATTTACTTCCAAATGAAGCTTCTGGTTAGTTTCTAGGGTCTCTAGCATAACCATTCGATAAGGTGCAGCTAGAAAAATATACCACATGAAGACAATATTATAGTAGAAACAGATGATAGTACTGATGAACTTTCACTTTTCATTGAAATTTTCACCACCAAATGATTATTTAGACTGATCGTGCCCGAATACCTAAAATTATAATGGCGATACGTTATTTAGTTCCAAATGAAACTTTTGAGTACTTTCTGAGGTATCTAGTATAACCATAACCATAACTATACAACAATAGGGCATAGCTGAGAAAAACATACCACATGAAGAGCAAATTATGGTGGAAAAAGAAAATATTACTGATGAACTTTCGTTTTTCATTAAAACTTTGACCACCAAGATGGATCGACTCTCTCCAAATACGAAGTACCATTAAATTGGCGATATGCTTTTTAGTATCAAAGGAAGCTTCTGATGAGTTTCCAAGGTCTTTAGCACAATCATTCCATAAGATAAAGTTTGGAAAAATGTACCACATGAAGACAAAATTATGGTGGTGAACTGATGAACTTTCGTTTTTGATTGAAATTTTGGCCACTAAATACTTTCTAAGATGAATTCTGATTAATTTCAAGGGTCTCTAGCATAACAATACAAGAAGGTATAACATTGAAAAATGTTTCATGTGAAGGCAAAATTATGGTCGAAAAAGAAAATACTACTGACGAACGTTCGTTTTTCAATGAAATTTTAACCACCAAAAGCATCGGTGAGTATTAAGATCTGTTTTGATTGAATGAAAAAGATTACTAGAAAAATATCATATGAAGCGTCAGGTCAGTTCTTAGAATCTGTAGCATATTCAATCAATTAAAGGTACAATTTTGCATGAAGATAAAATTGTGATGGAAAAATATAATATACTGATGAATTTTAGATTCGCACTTAATTTAATCTTCAAGAGCATCTGTGAGTATTTGAGGTGGACAACAAAATACGTAAAAACTTGACAAACAATACTAGTTTATTCAGTAACAGATTATATGTTGATAGCGCTTCAGGTCGGTTCAAGCAAGTACCTACTGATTGGCGCTCCTCAAGTTAATTATTTTTGGTGACTAAAGCTTCTGCGTGATCTTTCAAATGAGGTATCGCTCAACCCTCCTTCCCATTTAAGATTTTAGGGATTGACTCCGCCCCTGCTCAAGGGTTGATGTAATTTAATTGAAAATCAGCTGAAAAAATGTCCCTCTTGAAAATAAAATTTACGGTGTTTTTGCCCTAATTTCATATTTAATAAAACAATTAAAATATTAAAGGTTAGTACGTTTTCGAATTGACACAGTTTGAACGTTTTAGGTAATTTTTAATGTTATGCTTTAATTCATAACTATTAAACCTTATTAACTGACAAAAACGCAACAAAATTTAAAAATTCCTCAAGGTTTTAATAAATATTTGCTAACACCGGACTAGATTTCGCATTATATCCAGATCCAGGTTTCGTATTATATCAAAACCTTGTGGAATTTTAAAATTTTGTTACGTTTTTATCGTTAATAAAGTTTAATAGTTATGAATATTAAAGAATTCCACGAACTAAGGGTTGGAAATGTCAGTTATACTTTTAATTAGATATGACAATTTAAATATTAGCAGTTGTTGTTTTATTTTCTACACATATTATTACTAATTTTAATAACAACAATCTCTCTTTTGATTTTAAGATGCAATAACACATTCAAATTTTTGCGACTGTTATTATAGTGCCCTCAAAACTGTTAGATGGCACGCCACTTTGAATCATCTATAGACATTTCAAGCTGATTTCTCTTTTAAATCTTCTTTGGTACAGATGCATACAATATTCGCTGTGTTTTCTTTGCAAATTTGTGTTAAATTCATTTATTTTTATTGGCTTTTCTTTTGCCAGTTCCTACTTCCACAAAAGCAGATTTTCAGTCACCTTTTGCTAAGGATTGGCCATATTTTATAGATTGTCTCAAGCAGCGATACATAGAATGTATAATCATAGAGTATGTAAGAACGTAGAATTTTAAGACAGGCGGAAATAATTACTACCAAAATCAACCAACTCTACGACTCATATCGCGACTTGACTGCAACCAATGTTACACGTCGTTTTTCGAAATGGAAACAAATCGCGTGAATGGCATTATAATTTAAAAAATTTCTCGCGCAACATGACATACAATACCAACAAGTCGGCGAAGATCGCTATCTTTTGATAAATAAAAGCTCATTTAATTAAGCTTAAAAAAACTATCAAAGCAACTGTTTTCAACTAAGCCTTTTAATTACCCCTATAACTAGGTAAATGATATACTACTTTTAAATAATCAATTACCCCACGATTGGTTACCGACAGTTATATGTTCAGATTAGTGTTTCGATTAGTAATTAATGCACATCCGCTCAAATTTGGCGCAAATAATTCGAATAAACCCCACAAATTGGCCAATTTACGTTTAGAATTGGCAAATTGTTTACTTACCCAATCATATTAGCCGGTCAGGAAGCAGTTAATTAGTCGAAAAAGCTATCGTCCATAAGTTAAAAACAAAGCGGAATCACTGGCGAAATTTGCGTGTTAAAGCGAAATGCGCTGATTTAAACAAATAGAGCCTCACAAATGCGTTAACAAGTGGTTTGTTAAAAATGGCGAAACGTTACAATACGGTTAATAAGGAGATTAATTTGATGTTATGGCAAGAACACAACACAACTAGCACTTTAGAGCTATATTAAGGTAAGAAAATACTTCTGCAATACTGATAGATGTTTAATTGGTCCGGTAAATGGGTTTAAATTACATTTGGTCCGCTGGAATGAATCGTCTGTCAATTTCGCGTGTTGGTTGGGCGTGCGTGACGATCGGTAATGTAGATTGCTTTCGGTATCGCCGCAATCGATTGCTACATTCGCGCCAAACTCCGCTTCGTAATTTGAACTTGTGTTTATCCCACAATTACACAAAAGTTATCGCATTGAGTAACATTTACGATAAAACGAAAATTATTCTTGCGGCAGTGGAACCGTTGGGGCTTTAAGTTGGAAAAGCTAACAAGTATCTCTCTGAAGATGATAGCTTGGCTATCGAAACGCGTCAGAGTAACCTTTGTCGTGGTTTTTAAGCTTTCTTAGTTTCAGGGGACAAGATTTGTATTTCAATTTTTGAAGACAACCAAGGACCAGTTCGTTCCACCAAAGCCAAACCACTAATCTTTTACACTATTTTCCGTAAAAAAGGGGCACCACCCTGTGTAGTGACAAATAATTATAAGATGTAGGACTCGTACTTTTGGAGGGAAAAGATTTTTGTTGTCAAAATCACAAAATATATAAATAAATAAATAAATAAGACGACTTTGCCGTACTATTACTCACTCTGTATATGGATTTTTTAAACATATTTCTAATCTAGTTCTTAACTACAAATTCCAGAAGAAGCTAGAATTTTTTTTTATTTTAAGGAAGCTTCCGTTTAATTTTTTTATTGTCAAATCTCCAATTTAACCTAAACTTCCAATTTTTTAAAATGAAAAAATTACATTTTTTATATTACTCATATAAAGTTCAAAATCTTGGGTTTAGGTCGCAAACGAGTTTTTCGCTGATGTCCAAACTTTTTTTAGAAAATTGCGACCCTTTTGTCAAAATTTGAGGAAAAAGATTGTAAAAATTTTTAGGAAAAAGGTCGTCAAAAGATTTGAATTTTTAAGGTCAAAAAATCAAACTAAAAAAATGAAAAATTTGACGCATAAACTACAAATTTCGTGAACAAAATAAAAATGTCAGGAAAAAATCTTAAAGTTTAATTCTGAATTACGAGTTTTCAAATGAATTTTTATTTTTTCCCCATACATATATTTTACTAGTTAATCTAAAAATTTAAAAGGTCATCTCTAAATTTTAGCTTTTTTCGAAACAATTTTAAAGAGATTAATTACTCTTTTCAGGAACAAAATCAAAACTTGAATGCAAAACCAATTATTTCAATATTTTAAGTAAAAAATTAAAAATAGGGTTTGTAACCTTTAAATTTCGAAAAAGAGCAAACATTCCTAAACAAACTCAAATTGTAAGTATATTTTAAGAATTCCTTTCGAAAACGAAATCAAAAATTTGAATTTATTTTCAATGAAATTAATAGTTTTGGTAAAAACCTAACAACTGGGCACACAACCTTCAAATTGCAAAACAAAATAGAAATTCCAAAACAAATTCAAAAGTTTAAATATATTTAAAAAAAACAATTTTTTTTCGACCTTAAGAAGTTAAAACTTTTGACAAAACGGTCGAATTTCGAGAAAACAATTGGAGAATCGAGAAAAAATTTGAAATTTTTAGGAAATAAAAAAATGATGTTTTCTTTATATTGAAAATCAGAGATCTTGTTTGACGTAAAAATTTAAAAATAAAAAATGAATTTTCAAGAGCACAAAGTAAAAAAATAATATTTTTTTGAGAAAAGAATCATAATTTGAATCTTAAGTCGACTAGTTTAGTTTAAAAAAAAAAGAAAACAGAAATAAATATATTAAAAATTTTCCGGAAATTTAAAAATACGTAAGAGAATCAAATTTTTAACTTATAACCAAAATTTCAGGTTTTAAGCTAAAATTTCAATTGTAATGTATTTCAATTTTTTGTCGAAATTTTGAATTTTATTTTAAAATTTCTAATTACAATCAAGATTTTACAAAAAAAAATTAATTCTGAAAACTTAGGTCGAAATTTATAGGAAAATATCGATATTAAAAAAAAAAAAAACAGCAATTTTCTAATTTAAAGTCGAACTAAGAAGATAATATAAACATTTCGAGTTAAAATCCAGATTCAACTTTTCAACAGAAAATATAAATTTATCGAAAGCAGTTTATTGCAAAAAAATCTGATTTTAAGTCGAAATTTCGAAAAGCAAATCAACTCTTACAAAAAATTCCAATTTTCAGTTTAACATCTGAATTGTCACCGACAAGCGTTTTTGTCAGCGATTGGATGACTCGAATGAAAATATACATTTCAGTTACACCTATATATATTTTTCGTATATTCATAATACGACTAGTCACGACCGAGTGCAGTTATCGAATGTTTTATATTTCAAAAAAAGGAAGTAGTGGAGTCAACTACTCGCAGGTAGTCTACCCTTCGTAAAAATGCTCTGTACAAAATCGTTGTGCTCTAACGGTACATTTCTAAAAATAAAATGTTGGCTTGGCCCAACATCAAAATTCAAAAAAAAAGTTAGAAACAGAAATACAATTTCGGCCAAAAAAATCGAAATTAGTAAAAAAAGAATTTTAACTAAATCTAAAGTAATGAGGAAAATGCGAAATTTTGAGTTTGAAATTCAGGTTTAGATAAAAAAAGCTAAAATTGTTGGAAGTGTTAAGCAAAGAGTTGACGAAAAATTTGGAATTTTTTAAATCATTTTCGAACTCCAAGTTGAAATTGCAGACGATATACCGGCATATAAACTTTTCGAGTTCAATTTATAGCCGAAAATGTCCACTGCGCTTACGAAGAGCTAATCGATGCATAAGTAGTTCATGTAAAATCACTAACAATGTTATTGCATCTCACGTTTTTCGTTTTGAATCCTACAAGTATTTTCAGTAATTATTAAAAACCCATATAAAGTTTAGGAAAATGTGTACGATCCAAGGAATCGACATAGAGTTATAAACAGATATGGGGCAAGGAGAAATTATTTTCTAGTTTGTAATAATTATTTTTCCGAAACAATTAAAATTTTAAGCTTTAAAAATTGAATTGGAACATTGATTTTTTAATAATTTAAACTTTAAAATTGATCTTTGTGTTCCCCTTTTTGCGCTAGAATCCTCACAGCTCAACTCTGATTCTTCCTATATTTAATTATACACTTACAAGCAAACGCCCTCTGAAATTCGCCATCGCTAGATCACACCCTATTCCTTCTATTAGCAAATCCAGTACTGAATGATGCTGAATAAAATATCCAACTGGTTTAATAATGTTTTATTTAAATGATACATAATTCGACTAGAACAAATTTCATATAAAACAGTCGGAATTTCAACAGTTCCCATCCTACTAAAAAAAATAGTAAAATCAATAAAGGAAATCACAAAATTCAGTTGACCAAAAGATGTATTTTAAATGTAACAGATTTTCATTCATTCAAATATTAAGTAGATTTAAATCTTCGTCTAATCTTTACTATACATCCATCTCCACCACGCGACTTTCATCCTATCCCAAACATTTTCAAAGCTGCAGAAAACAATAATATTAACAAAATAAGCAGTTTTCCAAGAGAATTAATTACCTATCCATGGCAGGTCTAACATCCAAAAGGGCGAATTTGTACTTTGAGTCAACAGTGCCACCATCATAATAATCAATAACATATCTAACTTCTTTACCACACCTATCAACAATCCAGTCGTGTCTATCAAAAGGTAACTCATAGCCCAAAAGCCACCTGACACGGGCCCTTGGACTGTAATCTGTAGCTTTTCCTCCAAAACTCTTCAATCTAAAAGTGAATTGAAACAATAGTAAACAAGTAGCGACTAGCTTACAATTATTTAAATTAATTCTATAATAAACTGGTCAGTTGTCAAAACAAATTATATGTTAAAAAAGTCACTTTTTACTTTGGATATCCACATTCTTTAGCATGTAGGGCTTCCCATTTCAAAACCTCTAACCAAGCTTGCTCATTGTTCGCATTGTGGATTTTTATTATGTTTTCCATATCTTCAGGTTTAATAGTCTTCCTCCTTCCATCCTCCATCCTTTCCTCAACATAGCATTCCAAAACATCTGTGAATTAAATCACGATTTTAATGCATATGCGACAAGACAACGATTCTCAACATGAAACTTAACTGTTTCATAAAATAATTCATTAATTTATATTGGTAAATATTCAAGTATTTGGTATAAATGCCTCAACTTGAAATCCTGCTTCTGTTCGTTATTGTTATATTCTATAATTTAAAATATCACTCTTCATTGGAAAGTACAAAGTATACAGGAAGTTGTTACGTTGTCGTTTACATTGGAAACAAATAAAAGGAATTTATTTTTCCCTTCAAGTGTTCTTTTTTAAAATAGAATGTATATTATTAGTCCTTACGAACATACAGTTATCAACCCCATGCAATTATTGTTTAGAAACCAATTTCTTCTATGAATATTAATATTTTGTTTTCTAAAATATCTTTTTTATTTGACAATAAACCCTTACACAGGATGATCAATTTATCATGGGCATCGCATTTATCTCACTGTCAGATATGAGTTTCAAATGAATTCTCCCAAATTTCAATTACAGTCATCTGGAAAAATATTAAACAATTCTTCAAAAAACGTATTCATGTGTTTTGTAGTTTAGAAGGTTTTTACTAAGGACCTGAAACAAATACCTATAGCCCTCTAATAACATCAATAGTATGTTGAATGAATAAGCTAACAAAACCCCACAGAAAAATAGCTAAATGCTGGAAAGGATTCATTTTCAGATAAATTCTAAAAACTTTAGATAGACGAAGCTAATGGAAGTGTTGTATGCACTGAAAAAGATAATAAACATAATTTGCCTAACAGCGAGTAAAATATATGAATACATGTTTCCTGGTATCAGTTTCAGTATAGATTACAGCATTTACTTCGTAACAAAATTGTTCATTATATTGCATCGATTAAAACTAACCTGCTGACTGGGATAAAGCCAAAACGGCCCATCTCCTTCCTTAACAACAGCCTTTGGAATGCTCGACACTTGTCGGTCCTGTTGGCAATGGGAAAGGTTGCCCTGGGGCCGGTTTCTGATTTGGCGGTGTCATCTAACAACAAACATTTGTTCTATAAAAGTTAATTGTAATAAAAATAGTCTACAACAAAAATATATGGGCACCTAAAATTAAATACACCCTTTTACTTGCGTTTAACATTACACAATTAGGCACCAAAAGCAGTCATTGAACAGCTAGTAGTTCATTGAGAAGCAGACAAAAATAGAATTGTTTAGAAACCCCTACAATTATTAGAAGATATATAAGACAATCTGAAACAATTGTGTGGTTTTAAAACTGCCTAAGTCAACTTTTTGAGAAAATGGCTAATATTGCATGTTACACTTCATGCCTCTGGGGGGGCTGAAACATTTTAAATGCTTCGTCTTTGAAAAAAAAATTTTACATATATGCATTCTTAAGCTTCTATTATTTATTAAAATACTAGCAAACTTTCTTTTGGCAATATCTCAAATAGATAAATTATAACTTAAGCACCCTCTAACCACAGAATTATAGTAATCAAATGCTGCGAGAGTTGTCTGTAATTGTCAGAATTAAACACAATTATGAAAAATTTCTACTTCGTCTTGTTAGCTACTTAATTTATAGGGCTTACTGAAGATTAATCTTCCAAAATCATTTTTAAAACTGAAAAACCCCCCAGAGTCGAAAGCCAATAAAAGCCATAACCAATTAAAAACACATAAAACAACTAAAAAAAAAGCAAACGCGACCGACACAAATTTTAAATATCGCTCAACGTACCATATTCAAAGGATCAAGATCTTCATGTAACTTATTAGAACCTTTTTTGTTGTGCATAGGGCACTCGGGCGGTACTTCCTGCGTTGTGCGATTCATTGGGCACCCGTCTTCGTCGTTGATCAGGGGATTCTTGTGCATATAGCTGCCGGCGATATGATGAACTTCGATCTTATGCACTGGAGTTGCATCACTGTAGGTATCACTCGTATTTGGTGCGGCATAACATTCTGGATTGGGATGAATTATTTGAGTCGCTGCTATCTCGGCAGCCGACACTGTATTACCCATGATTTCTATCTAAAAAATACGAATTTTAAGCAAACTTGTTTTGAGGTTATGTCGTCGGAAATTATGTAATGTTGCGGGCAATCTAGGCGATTACGGGTTGGGAACTTTAGGTATTAGAGTTTTTCAATATAAAGAATTTAATTTACACTTACTAGCGCCGTTAAAACATATGATTAATTAAAAAGATTTTGAATTTTGAGTGGAAATTGGAAACACAAATGTCGAACACAATTCTATGACTTAAAACGTGACCAATATACCAACATAAGAACTTGAACTCTGCATAATGTCATAGAAAAACTGTATAGTCTATTTAAATGTATTATGAGTTGCCTACTTCTAAATAATAGTTCCATTTCTATCTTCATAGAAATGTTAATTCTTCATTTGCGTCTAATACATATTTTGCTTATATATTCATCTACTAAAACTCACTTGACTTTCAAAGTGAAATGTTTAAATCGTCTTGAAGTTGAAATTTGTATTGAATAAATATGGAATAAATCTATGACTCTCATCTTATTACCGGCTGCGTTGATTGAATATATGTATTCAATCAACGCCGGCTGGTTTGCAGTCCTAGCGGCTGGTTTGTAGTCCAAAAGTTTTACTTCTTTGTTGCCACTATCACTTATTATTGTCGTGCAAAACCGTGAAAAGGTGTTAAATGTTATTAAAAAACCTAGGCTCTGTCTGTAAAACTGCTTTAGAGTTGTAGCTCGTAAAACAGGTAGATCCAATGCGACAATCATAACAGATATGAACTATCATTAAACGTCAAACCAAGTGATACAAATTCTAACCAAAAAAAACATTCCAATTTAGTGTAGATTTAATTTTATAATCGAAAAAAGTAGATGAACTGGGATGGATTCCACGCAATATATAGTTGAAACAATCAAGAAGAATATAGTAGAAAATCATTTGCAGATTAAGGCGATTGTACAGGTGAGTTATGAGATATAATTCCCACAACATACCGCAAAATAGTTCCACAGCTTTGTTTTGCCAATTATGTATTTTTTAAAAATATTTTTATGCATATTTGGCATTAAAAAACACCAGGTATGTTTGAAATTAGGATATCAACGCTTGCGCAGGCCCTTTACCCGAATTACAAAGCTTAAACAACGCGGGACGTTCGAAAATTTCGGAACTGAGGAAAGCACATCGATAAATTCGCTGATTTAGCCAAGGAATCCAAAAATAATGAATACTTGAAAGAAGGTCGTCTTGCAACGGGAGCAGCTTGGCTAGGTAAGTGATTTGTAACACAACCGAAAGGCAGAAAGTTTCCTGTATTGTAAATGTGTTAGTAGAGCAGACAGGATCAATTTTGTTAATATTGTGTCTACTTTTATCAAAGCAGTTCATAGAGTTTTATGTAGTTGAAACGAAATAGCATCAGGAAAATTTCATTTATTAAAATGACATTTTTGATGACTTGATATTATTATATTTGAAATGGTCCACAAAAGTTGTGACGTTATTGCTACCATTCTTGTTGTAGTAAATGGAGAATTTGGGTTCCACACTTCGATAAGGCTGTTTTAAAATATTCGTTTTATTTAAATTTGCATTGATTTTTCATTCTAATCTATAATTATGCCTTGCCATACCCATAAGTTGCCACAAAAATGATTTTCCATACCTACATGATACGTAAGAAACAAAATGAATAAAAATAAATTTTAGACCAACAGAAAAATATGGTACGATTATCCTAAAAGTAGTGTACATTTTTGATAAAGATTTATAACTTTTTTAGTAACATTTTTCCTTTTTTCCATTTATTTTAGTCAAAATGGCCTTGGAAGCTAAAAAAATGGAAGGTTGCCTATTATCAAATTGTAATCCGTTATTTAAAGGAATTCAGATCTCTGGTCAAGAGTTAAGAGCTCCACATTTTTGCCAAATCATCCAATAATTGCACATATTGTACCCTAAATATTCTCTGCATCTTCTTTGTGATAGTTTCGTTAATTCCATTCCTGCTGATTGGCATTTGACGTCTGTAAGAAGCAACTGGCGAAGAAAATGCCAATCAACAGAAATAGAATATTGTACCCTGTTACCGTATTTACGAATAGAGATTATTTTTTTGACCTTGTAACATAAAAAAAATGGTCAAATTTTCACAAAGCCTGCTTTTCTTATTTTTACTAGTAATGAGGCTAACCACAGCAAACAAAATCATTTTTCCTAATTGTAACAGCTGGTATTTACTGCCTGTATACATAAATGTTGATATAATTCTTTTGTTCGACAGTACCATGGATGCGTTTAAAAAGGCGAACATCAAATCTATGCTAGTAATAGAAAAAGGTATGAAAGAGGAGCTACTGAAGCCGAAGTCTGAGGAGGTAGCCCTAAGACATCGACAAAAGCGCGACAAGGAGAGTATGGTGAAGATGAGTTCAAATTTAACCGATCAGTTGCTCACAATCAGCAGACAGCTGGCCGATACGACGAAGAGAAGCGCCGATACGTTAGACACCTTGGTGACTTCCTCTGATAGTGTAGTTGGAACGCAGGAAGAGCTTAAAGTCACATCCGGGGCGATTAGTCAAT
Organism: Dastarcus helophoroides; assembly: GCA_028583605.1. Lineage (NCBI taxonomy): Eukaryota > Metazoa > Arthropoda > Insecta > Coleoptera > Bothrideridae > Dastarcus > Dastarcus helophoroides. The sequence goes on along the minus strand of CM053325.1, from coordinate 13,129,884 downwards.
CGGGAAAGTTGTTGGCCAAGTACGGCCGCAGGGAATTCACTGATAAGATACTTATGTTCTTGTGTTTTACTTTTTTTGTTGCTTGCGCTTTGTATATTGTCCAAAAAAGGCTGTTTTAAGATGTATATTTGTTATGAATTTATTAAAAATAATTTATAGTAAATTTGATCTTATTTTATTGAGTCGCTTAAAAGAGATATCTCTGGCCGGCTGGCCACGTCCGAGTTGCATTCAAAGTTTTATCGTATCATTGACAATGATGGTATAAAAAATCAACAAATTTTTAAAATGAAAATTGTATTTAGGGTGTTATGGTAGGTAATTAACGTATTATGTGCTACTAAATTATTATAAAGCTGCTAAATATTATGACATTAATAATTATCAATAAAGATTCAATCTTAAGGACACTTAATTTTCAATAATATGATAAACTACTTAACACACATTATTTCTAGATTTGGGAGGGGCATCTGAGGTTAATCAAGTTCTTATATAGGCAGAGATGTTGCAATGATTTTTCTTTGAGGAGATAGAAGCGTTAAGGAAAATTAAAAATCCCCGAATATCGCTACAAAAATGGTTTCAAATCCCCAAACCAATTATCAAAGAAACACTGCTTTAACTTTGTCCCACCATCAAAATAAACTAGGAACTCAGGATAAAACTAAACTCATTTCTGTACTTGATCGTGATTAGAGTAAAAATTTAGAAAAAAACTAAGTTTTTACAAACATCTTCAGGAAAAAAAAAGCATCTAAATTTGGAGAAAGTAATCGTTTAAAAAAAACCTTCAAATTTCTATAAAAAAATGCTTTAGGGGAATCTATCCGTATCTATTTCAAGAAAAAAACTGCATTTTTTTAAGAAAACTTAGGTTTCGTGAAAGAATCAAAACTTAAAAAATTCGAAATATCAATAAAGATGTTACAAGAAAGTAAACTTGTCGACAACAAAGTTAAAATTTTGAGAAAAGTGGAAATTTCTCGAAAAAAGTCTTTAGATAAGTTGAAAATTTCGAAACCGACCCAAAATCTATAAAATGCTTTAGAGAAAGTCGAAAAGAGCAGAATTAGGAAGTTCGAGAAAAAATTCAATATTTCTTGAAAGGAATTTTTTAAAAAAATATCCAATTTTGGGCAAAAACATCGGCTTCTGAAGAAGGATCAAAATTTTGAATGAAAACTTTGCATTTTTGTATGAAAATTTGTAGAGAAAAATCTAGTAAAACGTGGAAATGTCTAACAAAAGGTAACATGTTGAACAACACTTCTAAAGGACAATTTTGTTTAGAAAAAATTAGGAATTTCAAACAGTTGAAATTTAAAAAAATCCACGTTTCTATAAAAAAATTGTTCAAAGTTGTATTTTCGAAAAAATTTAGTTTAAATTAACAAAAACTCTAAAAACGTTTGAAAATAAAAACACAGTAATTAAAAAACAAAGAAATTAAGGGACAAACCTCGATTTCCATAAAATAATCCTTTACCAGAAGATGCTAAAAAGCGAAACCAGGTCCGGTCATAGCGAATATTTATAGAAACATCGTAGACTTTTTAATATATCTTGTTGTATTCATCGTTAATAGAGTTTAATACTTAAGAAGTGAGAAAAGTCGAAATTTTCGGGAAAATCCAATTTTCGCAAAATAAATGTTTTAGGGAATAGTCGAAATTTTGGAACAGATTGCTGTTAGAAAAATAGAAATATTGAAGAAAAAATTCTACAGAAAAGTTGAAATTTCGAATAAGTAGTTAAAATTTTGTGAATAAATTCGAAACCATAAATGTTGATATAATTTTTTTGTTTGACAGCACCATGGATGCATTCAAAAAGGCGAACATCAAATCTATGCTAGTGATAGAAAAAGGTATGAAAGAGGAGCTACTGAAGCCAAAGTCTGAGCAGGTAGCCCTAAGACATCGACAAAAGCTCGACAAGGAGAGTATGGTAAAAATTAGTTCAAATTTAACCGATCAGTTGTTCACCGTCAACAGATAGCTGGTCGATACGACGAAGAGAAGCGCCGATACGTTAGACACCTTGGTGACTTCCTCTGATAGTGTAGTTGGAACGCAGGAAGAGCTTAAAGTCACATCCGGGGCGATTAGTCAATCGTGAAATTTTGTGAATAAATTCGAAATTTCTATTGTAGAACAATTTTGCGGTTAAAATTTTAAAAAAGCAGTCGGGATTTAAGAAAAAAATACTCGAAATTTCGAAAAAGCATTTGGAAATTCTATGTATAAACTTTTTTTTTTTCGAGAATAATGAAAAATGTCAAAATCTCAAACAAAATCAAAGTCAAGAAAAATTTGTATCTACCAGCTTTGAATCGAAATTTATAGAAAGAAATCAAAATGTATTTCAAAAAAATCTTATGTTTTGAAAGGTAAAGTGAATATTTTAAGCAAAAATAGAAACAATTCGAATTTAAATCGAGATTCAATATTTCGAGGGAAAGTAAATTTATCGAAAACATTTTATTGGAAAAAAACGAATTTTAAGTTGTTACCAAAATTATAATTTTAGGTCTTAATTCAAAATTTGGAAAAAAGTAACTCGTACTTTTGAAAAATAATAAATCAGAATGTCGACCGAAAAATTCGCAATTATATTACAAAGAAATTAGAGCTAAATCTCTAAAATATTGGGCAAAATGATGAATTTCGAGTTTGAAATCAAAATTGGGACAAAAAGGCGAAATTTAAAATTTTGAAAAAAAAACCAAATTTCGAAAAAATCTGAATTTTTAAAAACCGATATTTTAATAAGGTCCAAAATTTGAAAGAATCGAAATTTTCAAACAAAGTGGAAACATTTTTATAGAAAAAGAACGAAATTGTTAGAAATCCGGACTTTTTAAAATAATCGAAATTTTCAAAAAAGTGAATAAATGTTCATAGAAAAAGTGTAAGTTTTGAAAAAAGAACGAAATTTTCAGAAATCCGGACTTTTGAAAAAAACTTAAATTTTTAATAATGTTGATATTAAAAAAAAGAATTTTGAAAAATAGTGGAAATTTTTAAAAAACTAAAAATTTGTAAAAAGACTAAAAATTTTAAAACAAAATTTAAGAGGTCCCAGTTTAGAAAAATGTTTAAATTTTCAGTTAAAACAAAAAAGTGTTTGAAAAAATGGCGCTTATTTACAAAAGAAGTGAAAATTGTCAAAATAAGTTGCAACTTTGAGAAAAAGTCAAAATTCTGAATTCTTGAATTCTTGAAAGACAAGGTTTTTGAAACATAAAGCTCGTTAAAATTTACAACAAAATCAGACTTTTCAAAAAACAAAAGTCCAAATTTTAATAAGAAGTTTTCAAAAGAGGAGAAATTTTCAAAAAAATTCAAATATTTGAAATTAGAACATCTAGAAAATAAAAAATTTCAGGGCTTTCAATCGTTATTTTGTCGTTCCGGTTTTCAGTTTCCTTCCAGCAAAAAATTTATATCGGTTCAGTTTCAGTTTTTGTTCCGCCAAAAATAACGGTTTTTTCCGGTTTTCGGTTCAGTTCCAGATGACTCATTTTTTTGATTTATCAAAAGTTTTTCCAATTAAAAATTGATATTCGAACATAATTTAGAAAATGTTCTGTCTTTTTCTTTTTCTTTAATATTACAACATGTAATCACTCTGACTTTGCCTAAAATTTAAGAAAAATATTTTTTATTTTTCAAGTTCAAAAATTTCAAGCTGTAACCCTGAATTTTGAGTTCAATTTTAGTTTAAATTTCAAGAAAAACCTGAACTTTATAAAAAACTAAATCGGAATTTCGGGTTTAGAAATTTTAAATTTAAATTGTAGACTCCTATTGATCGGACATATTACCTTTATTGATTTTATTTAACGTTTCTCCGTTAAATATTTCCAAACTGGGTCGCGGAATTGTTAAATTTAAACTCGGAATTTTCATAAAAATCTTAAACTAAATACTCGAGAGTTAAACAGTTCTAGAATATACAAAATTTGGCGATTAAAATCGAAAATTTGAGAGACTTTTCTTTCATAATTTTGGTTTTCTAGCAGTTTTGACTTTGATTCGCTTTTTCTAGCAAAATTGATTTCTGCTGTTTTGATTGTGTTTTTTTGAACTTTGGATTAAAAAGATCAAATGAAAAAAATAAATGAAAATGAAAAAGACCAAGAAATATAAAATGAAAATTAATTAATTAATTAATTTGAGATTTTGATGAAAGAGACAAAATTTCAAAAAAAAAACTTCACAATTTAACAGAAGAATTTTCAAAATTTATACCACCTCAATTTAGAAATATTGACCTTAAACCCAAATATTCAATGTTTTTTCTGGAAATGTTGCTGAAAATTTTCTAAAAAAAAGTAAAATTTTTCAGAAAGTTTTGTTTAATGTATTTACCTTCTTTCGATATTTTAACTTTTTTCTTTTGAAGTTTCAAATTTAAATTTGTATGTACTTTTTACTATTATTCTTTTTCTCTAAAATTTCGACTTTAAATAAAATTTAGTCTTTCTCTAGCAAGTATAACCCCTTTTTATCGACATGTTGACCTTTATTCTTTAATTCTACACATTTTGCTCGAAATTTTGAGCTAATACTCGGACTATATGTTTAAGATTGGAAGTTCCGAGTTTTAGCTCGAAAACTCGAAAATTTCCAGGACTTGAAATTGTGAGATTAATTTTGAAAAATTGTTAATCAGAAATGTAGTTAGTTTTTTATTAAAATTTAGACTGTTTCCAATAATGTTAGTTTTTTTCTTAAAAGGATTTTCTTTCGAGATTTTGAATTAAGATTCAAAATAAGAAATAACAAAATATTCAAATTCAAATTGGCATTTTTACATTTGAAATCTAATTTGTGCCAATATTTTTAGCAAAAATTTGAATTTTTATTTTAAATTTTAATCATAAAAATAAGGAATCGATAAAAAATACAATTTAAATTAGTTTTAAACTTCAATTTTCTACAGAAAAATTGAAATTTCAGGATCAACAACAAATCTTCTAGAAAAAAAATGCGAGTTTCAATTTTAAAGACGAAATTGTAGGAAAAATTGTAGCCGTAGCTAAAATTTTGTGAAGAGATTTAACATTTTGAGAATCGATTTTTAACACAAAATTTCAAGGAGCAAAGCGTCGAACTTTTGAGTTTTATCCCGGAAGTTTCGCGGAAACAATGAATATTTTAAAAAACACAATTTTGACGTCTAAATTTTAAATAATCTGAAAAAAATATGGCAATTTCGAGGCTAAAGTCGAAATTTTGAGAAAAAAATCAAAATTTTCAGAATAAAATGTACTATTTCAACGTAAACCAAATCGTTCGAAATTTAAATTAGACATTTTCTAAGATGTCACCATTTAAAAATCCAATTTCACCAATTGCAAGATCCCATCTTTAAATTGGAATATAATATTGTATTTTTCCCTGAAATTTTGATTTAAAATTTAAAAATTTCAAGGTTAATTTTGAAATAACGAGATGTCAGCGAAAATTTTAAGAAAAAAATCATATCCTGAAATTTTAGGAAGTTTTGGGAAGTCATAAGAATTTAAATTTGAGATTCGGAAAAAATTAAATATTAAAAACAGTAAAATTTGAAAGAATAAACGAAAAGTCGAAAAATTGACTAATAACTTCAAAAAACAGATATACAAAATGGGAAAGTCGAAGTTTAAGGAAAGAAGTAAATTTGGAGTTTTCTACAAAAAGTTCAAATTTCCAGAAAAACTCGAATTTGCAAATAAAATTGTAAGGAAAGCCGATTTTCCTTAGCTTGAATGAAAAACGCGCTACTGTTGTATTTTAAAATTAGAACGGAGTATATTTTTTGTATTTTAAACTAGAAATTTTAAAAGAGAAGAAATATTTCGAGTAATATCCAGATAAAAGTCAAAATTTCAAGAAAATGTCGAAACTTTTAAAAAAATTCTAGCCATAGTTAAAATTTTGTGAAGAGATTTAACATTTTGAGAATCGATTTTTGATACAAAATTTCAAGGAGCAAAGCCCCGAACTTTTGATTTTTATCCCGGAAATTTCACGAAAACAATTAATATTTTAAAAACACACAATTTTGACGTCTAAATTCTAAACAATTTGAAAAAAATATCGCAATTTCGAGGCTAAAGTCGAAATATTGAGAAAAAAAATCAAAGTTTTCAGAATAAAATTTACTATTTTAGCGTAAACCAAAGCGTTGGAAATTTAAATTAGACATTTTCTAAGATGTCAGCATTTAAAAATCCAATTTCACCAATTGCAAGATCCCATCTTTAAATTGGAATATAATATTGTATTTTTTCCTTGAAATTCTGATACAAAATTTAAAAATTTCAAGGTTAATTTTGAAATAGCGAGATGTCAGCGAAAATTTTAAGAAAAAAATCATATCTTGAAATTTTAGGAAGTTTTAGGAAGTCATAAGAATTTAAATTTGAGATTCGGAAGAAAAATTAAATATTAAAAAAATTGAAATTTGAAAGAATAAACGAAAAGTCGAAAAATTGACTAATAACTTCAAAAAACAGAGATACAAAATAGGAAAGTCGAAGTTTAAGGAAAGAAGTAAATTTGGAGTTTTCTACTTCTACAAAAAGTTCAAATTTTCAGAAAAACTCGAATTTGCAAATAAAATTGTAAGGAACGCCGATTTTCCTTAGCTTGAATGAAAAACGCGCTACTGTTGTATTTTAAAATTAGAACGGAGGATATTTTTTGTATTTTAAACTAGAAATTTTAAGAGAAGAAAAGAAATATTTCGAGTAATATCCAGATAAAAGTCAAAATTTCAAGAAAATGTCGAAACTTAAAAAAAAAATTCTAGCCGTAGTTAAAATTTTGTGAAGAGATTTAACATTTTGAGAATCGATTTTTAACACAAAATTTCAAAGAGCAAAGCGCCGAACTCTTTGGTTTTATCCCGGAAGTTTCGCGACAACAATTAACATTTTAAAAACACACAATTTTGACGACTAAATTCTAAACAATCTAAAAAAATATCGCAATTTCGAGGCTACAGTCGAAATATTGAGAAAAAAAATCAAATATTTCAGAATAAAATTTACTATTTTAGCGTAAACCAAATCGTTGGAAATTTAAATTGGACATTTTCTAAGATGTCACCATTTAAAGATCCAATTTCACCAATTGCAAGATCCCATCTTTAAATTGGAATATAATATTGTATTTTTTCCTTGAAATTTTGATTCAAAATTTAAAAATTTCAATTGAAATAGCGAGATTTCAGCGAAAATTTTAAGAACAAAATTATATCTTGGAATTTTAGGAAGTTTTAGGAAGTCATAAGAATTTAAATTTGAGATTCGGAAAAAAAATTAAATATTAAAAAAACGATATTTGAAAGAATAAACGAAAAATCGAAAAATTGACTAATAACTTCAAAAAACAGAGATACAAAATAGAAGAGTTGAAGTTTAAAGAAAGAAGTAAATTTGGAGTTTTCTACAAAAAGTTCAAATTTCCAGAAAAACTCGAATTTGCAAGTAAAATCGTAAGGAAAGCCGATTTTCCTTAACTTGAATGAAAACACGCCACTGCTATATTTTAAAATTATAACGGAGGATATTTTTTTATTTTAAACTAGAAATTTTAAGAGAAGAAAAGAAATATTTCGAGTAATATCCAGATAAAAGTCGAAATTTTAAGAAAATGTCGAAACTTTTTAAAAAAGATTCAAGTTAAAACTTAAAATTTTAATTTGGCTTAAAATTTTCAGAATAAAGTCAACAGGTTCAAGAAACTTTGGAAATTGTTACTTTTTAATTTAATTTTTAAACAGAAATGATACATTGAAAGTAAAGAAAGTGAACTCTTAATTTTGAGATCAAAGTTGCACGGATTTGTGTAAAATTTTGAAATAGAAATCGAAATTGTTAAAAAAAAATTCCTCACTTAAGGGTAAAATAAAAACTGTTTTCAGTACATATATTCAACGAACCGAAATAAACCGATATTTTTTCCGGTTTCGCTCCGGTTTTCGTTCCGACGAAAATAACGGTTTTTTTCAGTTTGCGATTTTCGGTTCAGTTCCGGTTCGAAGCCCTGAAAAATTTTCATTAAAAGCTAATATTTGGAAAAATTGGGGAAATTTTGAAAAGAGGATGAATTTTGAAAACAAAGTCGAAATTTCGAGAATAACCGCAATTTAGAACAAAACCGAAAATAATTTTGAAAATGGTCAAATTTTGCGAATATGTTTAAATTTTGTAAAATAATGAAAAATTCTGAGAAAAAATCCATTTGTAAAAAAGACAAAATTTTTATAAAAACTCGAGTTTTGAGAAGGAAAGAAAAATGAAGGGTTTTCGAAAAAGTTAGAGAGGTTTTAAGGAAACCAAAATTTGGAGCAGTCCGATTTTGAGTGAAAAATCGACATTTCGAAAAAGAAAGAAAACAAAGTCGAAATTTCGGAAAAAACCGCAATTTAGAACAAAGCTGAAAATAATTAATTTTCAAAATGATCAAATTTTGTGAATACGTGTAAATTTTGTAAAATAGGGAAAAATTCTGAGAAAAAATCCAGTTGTAAAAAAGACAAATTTTTTATAAAATGTCGAGTTTTGAGAAGGAAAGAAAAATGAAGAGTTTTCGAAAAATCTAGAGAGGTTTTAAGGAAACCAAAATTTTGTGCTGAAAGTCCGATTTTGAGTGAAAAATCGACATTTCGAAAAAGAAAGAAAAAAATTTTTGGAAAGAAACGAGAGGAAGAGGCGAAATTTCTAAAAATATTTAGCTGATAATCAATCAATCAATCTTTATTTGTTTCTCAAAAACTTGTTACAGTTTTTATAACAAAGAGTTTGGCGTAGATCTAAATATATACATATAACGATAACGGAAAAAAATATTTAGCGGACAATGTTTACATTTTTATACAGGATATACTTCTTCCGGGATTGGATCGTGTCAAAGAACTTCAGGAACAAAGAAAAGAAACAATAAATAAAAAAGGGAAATGTAAGGCAATATGCAAAAATGAAAAGGCCATTTTCAAAACATCAGAGCACAGTAACTCAGTATGTCCACCATACCAGAGGCGAAACTCTTCTGAATTGAACATTGGTACAAAGGATAAGAAAGTTTATACAGAAGAGCACGGTAATTCAGTATGTCCACCATACCAGAGGCGAAACTCTTCTGAGAGGAAATCATCATCATCATCATGGTTCTTTGGTAGTTTAACGCGGTTCCGAAACTTTCGTTCCTTTGACCGCCGTCTTTTAGTGAACATTACTGTGGTGATAATTTTGTGAGCTGCGGAGACCGCCGATCGAAAGCTACTCAATTCACCTCCGATGGCAGGCGTCCGTGATCTACAGCAGTCACTCTAAAGAAGGCTACTCGGTCCACCTTCTTTAGCGCGTGCCGTCGACCGCGCTCGTGTTGTTAGGTGCGCTAGCGAGAGATCTTTTACCGGGCGAAAGCTACTCAATTCACCTTCGTCGATAAACGACCCTCGGTTGCGTGTTGTCGCACCAATTGAAAGCTACTCAATCCACCTTCATTGGTACGACTAACAACGGTGATTATCATTTAGTTTCTGTTCATCGTTTGTAGAATCTGTCTGGGCCTTTTGTGCCTACTTTCAGTGGTATCTTCGTAATCTGTTATTTCAGAGATCTGTATGTTTGTATGAGTCTGCATTTTTGCATACGTTTTTGTGGCCAGTGTTTTGATGTGTTCCATAAGCGTTGGTATCTTCAGATCGTTGTAGATTTGCTCGTTTGTCATGTAGTAAGGCGCGTTGACGCATTGTCTTAGCGTTTTATTTTCAATTATTTCTAGCGTATGCAGTTGTCGTGGACTTGCTCTCAGCCAGACTTCCGATGCATACGTTAGAATCGGTCGGATGATTGCCTTGTACAGGTTTAGTTTGTTTCTGATATCCAACTTGCTTCTGTTGTTTAGGAGTGGGTAGAGATATCCTTTTAGTTGTTTGGTTTTCGTCGCGATGCTTTGAATGTGTGCATTGTATGAAAGTGTTTTGTCCAGGGTTACTCCGAGGTATTTCACTTGTTTCACCCACGGAATCGGAGTGTCGTTTAATTTGAGCTTTTGCTCCGGTTCTTTCTTTTTCCTGCTGAATATTATAGCTTGGCTCTTGCTTGCGTTTGTTTGAATCCTCCATGTATTCATCCAACTTTCTATATCGTTGAGATGATATTGTAGGTTTTTGGTGATTTTTGTCCATATTCTTGACTGTGTGATTATGGCCGTGTCGTCTGCGTATAAAGCGATCTTGGTATTCTCCTTTTTTGGAATATCAGCGGTATAGATGAGATACAGTGTCGGTCCTAGTAAGGATCCTTGAGGCATGCCTGCTGTCATTTCTTTGATGCTGGATGTCTTTTCGGTAATTTTGACGTAGAATTTTCTTCTGTCCAGGTATGATTTAATTATTTTTCCGTAGGCCAGTGGGATTCCCAGCTGAACTGATTTGTATATCAGTCCAGTGTGCCAGACTTTGTCGAAGGCTTTTGCAACATCTAGGAATATGGCTCCAGAGGTTTTTCCTTTGTTGTTGCCTTCGAGGATATGTTCGGTTATTCTCGATTATTGGTGAACCGTCGAGTGTTCCTGCCTGAATCCAAACTGTTCGTCCGGTAGGATATTTCCGTCTTTTATTACCTTGTTTAGTCTGGTTAGAATAGTCCTTTCGGCTATTTTGCTTAGGCTTGACAGCAGGCTGATAGGTCGGTAGCTGTCGACGCTGTTTCTCGGCTTTCCTGGTTTATGGATCATTATTGTTTCTGCCGTCTTCCACCTGTTTGGATAGACGCGATCTGAGAGGAAAGAAAGAAAGGGAAACTTTATATACCATTCGTCTGCGCGATCACTCCCGAAGATTTCCGATGGTTGGTTTCCAGATGGAGGAAAGCATGTAACCGCCGTCTCTGTTGATGTTTTTGGGGAATTTTTGGATTTCAATGGCCTCTCATATCTTCCTGTTATAGTAATTGGGAATATTGGATATAATTGAAATATTATCAAAGGGAATCTTATGTCAGGTCTCATGTTGATTTTCCGCAATGGCTGACTGCGAAAATAAACCAGACCTAAGACATCTTTGGTGCTCGGATATTCGCGCCTTGTGTCCCCGATGTACACTGAACCACAAGAACAAGAAACCCTGTACGCACCATTAGAACAAAACGATGAAATTTTATCTTTGGAAGATGGGAGGAGCTGTTGGATTTGGAGGATGATGAAAAAATGGGTTTAATGTTGTGTTTTCTCAATAATTTTCCAATTTGATCTGTTACTCCGTAAACATAAGGAAGAAAGGCTTCAGAAGAAATTATTAAATCTTGTGATGGGCGAGGGGTAGGGTGAAGATGTCGTTTAATGACAGTTTCAATGTCGTGCGATTTGTAACCATTGTTGCAGAGGTTGTGAAATTGCTACAGCTCGTGAAACCAGTGAATTTATGACAGAACGTTTTTGGGAAGGATGATGATGGGACTCTGCATGCAAATAACGATTAGTATGGATGGGTTTTCGATAAACGGAATGAGAAACGCGACCGTTTGGTAAACGGGTGACCAATACGTCAAGAAAAGGAAGAAAACCGTTATTTTCGATTTTCATGGTGAAGCTAATGGAAGAATGTAAACTGTTTAGGTGTTCCAAAAATAAATTTAGTGAATCCTTGCCATGTGGCCATACAATAAATGTGTCATCTACATAACGATTCGTTATCATACATTTTTATTTTTATAAACTTTGACATAAACTATGGAACTCGTTACCGAAAGCAATTTTTCCCAAAAATTATAACCTATATTTGTTTAAGAAGGCGGTTCATCGCCATCTTCCTTTTGTCAGCATCTTACTGCTGAAAGCATAATGGGGTTGCCCTTTGCGAAAGGATTGAACTTAAAAAAAATCCCAAGAAATATTTTTTATTAGATATTCGACCTAATTTAGAAAAAGACATAATTTCTGCAGTGCTTTGAAGGCATAATGGGGTTGCCCTTTGCGAGAGGATTAAACTTGAAAAAAAACCCAAGAAATATTTTTTATTAGAATTTCGACCTAATTTAGAAAAAGCCATAATTTCTAAAAAAAAGTTTAAAAAAGGACTAATCTGGGAAAGAGTAAAAAATTTTAAAATTATTGACCCCATTATTTTACTTTTTTACTTAAAGTTAAAGAAAAAATCATAAGGGGGATGAGTATAAATAGTCGAAATTTTCAGAAGACGGTGATTTTCAAAATAAAAGTAGAAATAACATTCCCTTTTTTTCTCCTTAATAAAACCCCCGATAACATTTACGATAATTGTTTTCTTACCATTCCTGTTGTTTAAAAATAAATCACAAAAATTAACTCTCAGTTTTTATTTCATTTTCGTAGTCTTAAATTAATTTATGCAATAAATTAGTTTCTGCAGTAAATACTAAAATTTCGTTAAAAGTTATTCAATGCACACAGGACGTCAGAGTTGGTCAATGGACACAGGACGCCAGAGTTGTTCAATACGGGCAAACAGGACGTCCGATATGACCAGGGAAAGCCAAAGTGTCGACGGCGTGTACCCTACAAATGGACTTGTATCTTTCGCCTCCTCCACCATTGTAACTTCTCCCGTGATACGCCCTTTGTCTTCTTCCATAATAGGGTTGATTTCCTCCCACGTTAAAACCCAATAAATCCAAAAATGGGGATGCTACACATTGTGACAGTAAACATAGGATAAGAGCACACAAAATTGAGATACCGCACTTCATTTTTTCTTTGATTTTAGCGCCACTAAAGTCGATAATTTTGTGCGTGATAATTATTAACGCATTTTTTTAACGCCGACTGCATACGGATGCCTCGGTGATGAATCTGAAGTTTTCGCGGTTATTGCGTGTACTATTTATACATTTACATCAAGTGCGCACATTTTATCTCGAGTTGAGATAAACATTCTTTGTCTCCTCAGGGTTAAGGTTAAACTTACCACAAGTTTGCATTTTAATATGGTTCGTTATCGCCGATGCCGTTTGACTTCATTGGGGGAAAGGGGGATTTAAATTTACTCCTTTGGAATATTAATTCATTAGAGTTCTTTTGTCTCGCGATAGTTGTAACGTATTGTTGATGACTGATTTGGGTTGAGTAAACGTCCGGGAAATCTCTTTTTTTACTATTTTTATAGTGTTATTTCCAAGAAAACAATAAATCAGAAGTGCGCAACAATTTCATTGTATGTCTGACTTCCATAAATTATTCGTTTTCCAAACCAAGATTCATGTCCACGTCACTTTTATTTTCTTTGATTTCATTATGAATGTAATACATGTAGTAATTAATAATAAATGATGTAAGCAGGTGATCACTTAACAGAGAAGTTTTCGTAACTAAATTTTTGACTTTTTAAATTGAACGCAAAATGTTTTAGTTCTTATTATTAAAGATGCTAAAAAAGCAGCAAATAAATGAAAAATATGCGACCTTAAATGCATTAATTTGCAGCGTTTTGGGGAAAAATGTAATACCCATCGTGTTCAAGCTAAAGAGGGCCAATACGAAGTAGTGAAATAAAAATATCTTATTTTAATTTAATATTTTATTAAAAACTTATTTTAAAGTGAATCTTCTTGAATTTCAATTTGATTTAACGCTGGCGCTGGAATCTGGATTAATAACTCTTCCGTAAAATAAAATAGCACCATTCCTTCGTTCTTTGAGTAAACATATAAACGGATGATCTGCTTTGAAAATGTCCCTCTCTGGTTCATAAAAGTTTCTTGTCGAAGTAGAGCCCCATCCCAAAATACCTGTCAAATACAAAACTCTTGTAGGTTAGAAATAATATGTAATGCCATACAAAATTAAAGGCAACTTGTAACCTGTGAAAGTTACCCTTTTCTTAGCGAATTTTCTTAAATTGAGTTTTGGTTTTTCGATTTCATTAGTTCAGATGAAAGAAATAACACAAAATATACAGAGAAAAGAAATCTACCCAAGCTCAAATAATATAAAATCTGCCCGCAAATTTCATTGCCAAAGCTTGACTAATGACAATTAAATACTGTAACGAGTTGATGTCAAAATAATTCTGTCAAGAGCGGAGTTGGGGTCGTATAACTAGGATTCAGTGGCAGTGAATAGCCAATAGACCAAATTAAATCATTTTTACTGATTAATTTGAATTGTTATCCAAATTTCGTGTGTTATAATTGAAAAATAAAAAATATTTTCTACTTTCAAATATTTATTATTTTTCTACAATCAATCCAAATATTTATAGAACTGGTAACTGTATTGATAATGTCTCAGATAAAAAGTGTTGCATGAACTAGTACTAACTCCGAAAATATTCAACTAAATCAAATAATGTAAAATATAAATTTGTTCTGCATTTTATCCTTCAGCTAAATCAAGTTTTTTATTTGAAAAAAATTAGTACTACGCGGGTCAAAAGTTAAAAAATCTTGGAATACAAGCACCCATTTTCTCATAAAATATTTTTTTTCTCAATAACTGTTGCCATATCGAAAAAAACTTGCCCTTTTCCGATAATCTAGACTCAATATCTACTAACCCTATTAAAATCAAATTCTCTCTTTAGAAACCTAGAAGGACGGGGGGGGGGAGGTCATATCTGACACATTGAGTTGTATCATGTTTCTACCGATTTGGAATTTCTCCTAATAGTTAATTTGGGTGAGAATTGGTCCAATAGAAATTATTATTAAAGAAAGACGTAGTTTTTCAGGAAAAAATCAATCAGCTCCTTCCCGCTCAGCAATAAGCTATCTTAAAGAGATCTTAGAGTCATCATTTTTTAGAGTCTGACATCGGGAAATAGTGTCAGAAAGTTTTCTCATCCTAAAGACATCAACCAATATCATCTTATAGATATCTGTTAAATGTCAGTAATCTGACGACTAAAAAAGTTACCTAAATGTTAAAATTTCTGTGTATCTTAAAGATATCGCTAAAATGATATTTTTAAGATATCTTTCTGATTTAGGTGCTGTACGGATTTCAACTTTTATACATATTCAGAGCCGTGCTGTGCTATAATGCAAAGAGACAACCGCATCAGGCGGCACTTAAGGGGGCGGCATAAGCAGATAAATCAGAATACAATTAAAAACTCTTCCACATCGGTCTATATCAAGGGTGGACAAATGCGCTTCTTCGTTGACAAAATTTCCAGAAAATTACCAATTCGGAAGAAACTTGAAATTTTTAAAATTACCGATCTCATTTTTTATTTTCTTAAGGTTGAAAAAAAAGTCGAATTTTCCCACGAAATATTTTTATTACAATTTCGAACTAATTTTAAGTAAACAAGCAAATTTCCAGAAACATAAGTTTTCAGAAGTCGAAGTATGAAGAAAATGAAACCATCTCGAAAAAAAAATGAATTATATTAAAGAAAGTCGAAAGTTTGGAAGTCAAATTTTAAGAAAAGACACTTCTTTGAGAACATTATAAAATTTAGATAATAAGATAAATTTGCAATTTTTAGAAAAATCACAAAACGAAAGAAAAATCAAATTTAAAAGCTTTAAGAAATATCGAAAACTTAAAAAAAAAAATTGTAAAGAAGGAAAAAGCTAGATTTTGGGAATAAAGTAAAACGAATCAAGCTAAATTAAAAATTAATTGTAGAAAAAATTAAATTTTAAGATAATTATTAATATAATTTTGAAAGACAATGTTGAAAAAAAACTCCAAATTTTGAGAAATGTGTCAAGCTTTAAAAACGTTACAATTTTGAAGAGATGCCAAATTTTAAGAATAAAACTCAAACTTTTCAACCAAGATGAATTTGGGCGAAAAAATTTGTAGAAATTTCAATTTTAAAGACGCAATTAGAGGAAAAATTCTAGCTGTAGCTAAAATTTTGTGAAGAGGTATAAGATTTTGAGAATCGATTCTTGACGCAAAATTTCAAGGAGCAAAGCGCCGAACTTTTGAGTTTTATCCCAGAAGTTTTGCGAAAACAATTAATATTTTAAAAAACACACAAGGTTGCAATTTTCCAGAGATGCCAAATTTTAAGAATAAAACTCAAACTTTCCAAACAAGATAAATTTCGGCGAA
Source organism: Dastarcus helophoroides (assembly GCA_028583605.1). Taxonomy (NCBI): domain Eukaryota; kingdom Metazoa; phylum Arthropoda; class Insecta; order Coleoptera; family Bothrideridae; genus Dastarcus; species Dastarcus helophoroides. Next base: position 13,113,832 of record CM053325.1, on the reverse strand, counting down.
AAAAATTTGTAGAAATTTCAATTTTAAAGACGAAATTATAGGAAAAATTCTAGCTGTAGCTAAAATTTTGTGAAGAGATATAACATTTTGAGAATTGATTTTTGACACAAAATTTCAAGGAGCAAAGTGCCGAAACAATTAATATTTTAAAAAACACACAAGTTACAATTTTCCAGAGATGCCAAATTTTAAGAACAAATCTGAAACTTTCCAAACAAGATGAATTTCGGCGAAAAAAATTTGTAGAAACATAACGAAATGTCCAATTTTCAGATAAAAGTCGAAATTTCGAAAAAAAGCAAATTTTGAGAAACGGGTCGAATTTTCTAAAAAATAAAACATTTGCCGTAAAGGTTAATATTTGAGAACATTGGGGAAATATTCAAGTCAACGAAATTTCTAAAAAAAATGCAGCAATTTAGAACATAGTCGAAAAAATTAATTTTGAAAAAAGTCAAATTTTGTGAATACGTTTTAATTTCGACAAAAAGGGAAATATTCTGAGATGAAAGTTCAGTTATAAAACAAATCAATAAAAAGTCGATTTTTGAGAAGCCAGACAGATTTTAGATAAAAGATAAAAGTAAAGAGTTCCTAAAGAAACTGAAATTTTGAGCAGAAAATCTAAGTTTAAGAATTCAATCGATATTTTGAAAAGAAGACAAATAAATATACAAAGATAGTTGAAATTTCCAGAAAACGCCAGATTTTTAAATCAAAGTCGAAATTTTTAGATAAAAAAAGTCTTCCGGGCCGAATGCCTGTTTTTTGGGTAACTGCATAAGACAGAGGGGAACAATTACCCCACCCTGTCCTATAATGACTACGTCTATGTACTAGAAACAACCCTTTGGTTCAATTAGTATGGATCTTATACATATAAGTGTTTATACATTTGAGATCCATGGAAATATATCCGACACAAACGTCTCTTTAATACTCACATTTTGGTTGATTTTGACCCCTCGGTCAAAAAAGGTTGTCGACCCCTGATCCAGATTAATATTATAAAGAGAGAACTTTTAATCGACTGAAAAACTTTTAAAAGCTAAAAATAAAGTTTTCGAAAGCAATTTTGGTTTCATAAACGATTGAAAAAAAAATGAAAATGCAAAAACTTCAAAAAGTCAAAATTTTGAAAAAAAAGTAAGTTTGAGAAAGTTCAAAATTATGATACCAATTCGGAATTTACAAAAGGGTTGAAACTTGAGAATCCGAAATATAAAACAAGTTTTTTTAGAAAGTCAGGGCAAAAGTTGAAAATTCGAAAATAAGACATAACTTTCAAAAAAAAGTCTAAACTTTGAGAAACAATCGAAAATTTGAAAAATGGTTGGAATTTTCGATAAAATGAAAATTACGAAAAAGAACAAAATATTCGAAGTCGACATTTTGAAAAAATAAAAGATTGAAAAAATTCACCAAGGAAAAATCTGAAAATTTGAAGAGAAAATATGACACTGAAGTAAAAATCGAAATATTGAAAAAAATACAATAATAAAAGATTATTGAGAAAAAACATGATTCTAAAAAAAATTTGAAAAATACAAAATTAATTTTTAAAAAATCCATAAAAAGTAAATATTTTAATTAGGTCCAAAAAGGTAAAATTTTTCGAAAGTCAAAATCTTCAAATAAAGTAAAAACTGAGAGAACAAATCAAATTTTTAAAAATCGACCGAAATTTCACAAAAAAGTGCTAATTACTTTAAAAAAATGAAAATTACTAAAAAAAAGATCGCGAAATTGTTACAAGTCCAGATTTTATAATAAAATCAAAAATTTCAAAACAGACAAAATTCCTTTAAAAGGTAAACTATGAAAATAAAAACTCTAAAGAAAATTTGAAATGTACAAAAAAATCAACATCCTGAAAAAGGCCAAAATTTAAAATATTCGAAATTTTTTGGAAAAGTAGGATTTTTTCAAAAAGGTAAAATTTTGAATCAAGTAGAAAGAAAACTTGACTAGAAGTTTTGAAAAAAGTATAAAAAAAAAATAAAAATTTTCAAAAACGTCGAAATTTTCAAAAGTAGAGTTTTTCAAAAGTTAACATTTTTGAAAGTTGAAAACGTAGATCAAAATTTTTATAATACCCTAAAATTTAAGAAAAAGCCAGGGCTTTGAACCGAAACTAAACCGAAAACCGGAAAAAACCGTTTTTTTCGCCGGAACGAAAACCGGAACAAAACCAAAAAAAAATATCGGTTTATTTCGGTTCGGCGAATTTATATACTTAAAATAGTTTTTACTTTATACTTAAGACTGGAATTTTTTTTGAAAGTTCAGTTTTTTTTTAATTTTACGCAATCGCATGTAACTTTCATCTCATCTTTATCTCTCATTTCTGATTAGATTAGATTAGAAACTCACAATTTCCACATTTTCTAGAAAATATTGACGTTATTCTCAAAATTTCAACCCAAATTAAAATTTTAAGTTTTTATTTGAATATTTTTTCACGATTTTAGACTTTTTCTTGAAATTTGGACTTTAATCCGGAAATTACTAGAAATATTTCTTTTGTTCTTTGAGTTTAAAATAAAAAAAAATTCTGTTGTATCTTTGAAATAAAATAGTAGCTTTTTTTTTATTCAAGCTAAGGAAACTCGGTATTTCTTACAATTTTTTTTGCAAATTCGAATTATTCTGGAAATTTTTCTGGAAACTTTTTTCAAAAATTCCAAATTTACTTCTTTCTTTAAATTTTATGTTTCCTTTCCTTATTTGATAGCTATATTTTTTGTTTTTATCCAAATTTTCGATATTTCGTGAATTTTTTCCTTCAAATTCCACCTTGATTTCAGTATTCCAATTTTTTTTCGAAATTTCGAATTTAAATTCCTGCTGCCGACTTCCTAAATCTTCCAAAAATTCCAAGATATGATTTTCGCTAAAATCTCGCGGTTGCAAAAAACTAGAAATTTTTAAATTTCAAGTCAAAATTTCAGAAAAAAATCCAACATAACATTCCAATTTAAGCCTGGAACTTGGCATTGGGGTCGAAATTTTTACATTAAACTGGAAATGGTGACATGTTAGAAAATGTATAATTTAAACTTGCATTTTTTTTACGTTAAAATAGTAATTTTTATTCTGAAAACGTTGATGTTTTTCTCAAGATTTCGACTGTGTCCTCAAAAGTGCGATTTGTTTAGAATTTAGAAGTCAAAATTGTGTTCTCCCTTAAATACTAAGTAATTGCTTTCGCTAAACTTCCGATATAAACTCGAAGGTTCGGCCCTTTGCAAGTTCGGCCCTTTACTCCTTGATCATTTGTGTCGAAAATTCGTTCTAAAAATGTTAAATTTATTCACACATTTTTTAGCTAGAGCTGAAATTATTTCTAAAATTTCGTCTTTAAAATTGAAATTCGCATTTATTTTTTCAGAAAATTGGTCGCTGATCTTAAAAATTCAATTTTTTCATAGAAAAAAGTTTAGAAATTATTAAAATTGCACTTTTTGTGAATTTTTTTAATTTTTATTCTTAAAATTTACATTTCCATTAAAAATTTCAAATTTTTGCTTAAAATGTTAGTAGAAGTTAGATTTCAAACGCAAAAGTTCAAATTTGAATTTAAAAATTTTAAGTTATTTTTTATTTTGAATATTAATTTAAAATCTCTAAAGAATATCCCAATTTTAAGAAAAAAAGACATCATTTTTGAAAAAGTCCAAGTTTTGAGGAAAAACAAACTAAATTTATGGCAAACAATTTTTCAAAATTAATCTCAAAATTTAGTCATGAGAATTTTTAACTATCTAGATAAAAGTCTAATATTCGAAATTTCCAAATTTAAACTTACATTTGTCCATTTCTTATAGTCCAAGTCTGAACTCATAATTTCAAGAAAAATTTTTATAATTAAAGAATAAAAGTCAATATGTCGATTAGAAGTTAGGGGGTTGCTAGAGAAAGATTAAATTTTGTTTAAGGACGAAATTTCAGAAAAAAATATTAATGAAAAGTACATACAACTTTAAATTTAAAACTGCAAAAGAAAAAAGTTAAAATATCAAAAAAAAGGTAAATACCTTAAATAAAACTTTCTAAAAAATTTTACTTTTTCTAGAAATTTCTCCTAACAGTAAAAATTTTGATAGAGAACCAAAATTATGAAAGAAAAGAGAAACGTTTCTTAAACTTTCGATTTTAATCGTCAAAGTTCGTATATTCTAGAAGTTTTCAACTCTAGAGTATATAATTTAAAATTTTTATGAAAATTTCGAGTTTAAATTTAAAATATCTAAACCCGAAATTCCGATTTAGTTTTTTATAAAGTTTGTGTTTTTCTTGAAATTTGAACTCAAATTGAACTCAAAATTTAGAGGTTCAGCATGAAATTTTTTATCTTGAAAAATAGAAATTTTAGGCAAGATCAGAGTAGTTACGTATTGTAATATCGAAGAAAAAAAGGCATCACATTTTCTAAATTATGTTCAAAAATCAATTTTTAATTCGAAAAACTTTTAAAAACCAAAAAATGAGTCCCTCGTAACTGAACCGAAAACTGGAAAAACCGTTATTTTTGTCGGAACGAAAACCAGAACTAAACCGATATTATTTTTTTGCTGGAACGAAAACCGAAAACCGGAAAGAAAAAAATAGCGGTTCGAAGCCCCGAAAAAAACCATATTTAAGAATATGGTAATTTTGAAAAAAATGTATCCTAAAATTTAAAATTAATAGAAATGCCAACGTTTTCAAAAAAACATTTTCAAGTTAGATTTAAAAATAAAATGGTATTTTAAAAATGTGGAATCAAAAGCAGGAAAATCAAAATATTTAAAATGGCAAACAGCCGATATTTCGAAAGGTAAAATTTTTTCAAAATGAAATGAAATTTGAAAAAGGATTATATCTTTTTTAAAAAAGTGTAAATATATTAAAAAAAATTCGAATAAAAGTCAGTATTTTAGAAAGTTAGTATTTTAAAAAAAAGTTGAATTTTGCAAACAAGTCAAATCTTTCAAATAAGAAGCAAATTAAAAGAAGATCAAATTTTCTTTTGAAAATCGTAATTTTTAAAGGTCAAAATTATGAAAAAATGTTAAAATGCTCCAAAGGGTCAAATATTTAAAAGTAGAATTTAAAAAAAAGTCAAAACTTTCAAAACGTCGAAAATTCGAGATCGAAATTTTCAACGTCGACGTTTATAAAAAACTGTGATTTTCAAAAAAGCAGAATTCTTCAAAGAAAATCGAAATTTATAACAAAATAAAAATTTCGAGTAAAAACCGAAATATTGAAAAAAATCAAAATTTTAAAAGCTCAGATATGAACATTTTCAAAAAATTGTAGTAATATTTAATTTTGAAAAATAACGTCGGCGTGTTTTTTCTTAACTTGAAATTTTAAAAAGGTCGCAAGTTCATAATTTTTAACAATAAAAATTCACATTATTCAAAAAGAAGTCAAAATTTCGAGAAAAGTTCGAAATTCTACAAAAAAAATGAAATTTTCAAAAAACAGAAAATTTTAAATAGACCAAAATTGTCGATAAAAAAAATAAGTTTAGGAAAGTTTAAAATTATGATACCAATTCGGAATTTAAAAAAGGGTTGAAACTTGAAAAATCGAAATATAAAACATTTGTTTTTAGAAATTCAGAGCAAAAGTCGAAATTTTGAAAATAAGACAAAACTTTAAAAACAAAAAGTCTAAACTTTGAGAAACAATCTAAAATTTGAAAAATGGTTGAAATTTTTGATAAAAGTGAAAATTAATTTTTAAAAAATCCATAAAAAGTAAATATTTTAATAAGGTCCAAAAAGGTAAAATTTTTTGAAAGTCAAAATCTTCAAATAAAGTAAAAACTGAGAGAACAAATCAAATTTTAAAGAATCGACCGAAATTTCACAAAAAAGTGCTAATTACTTTAAAAAAAATGAAAATTACTAAAAAAAAAAGATCGCGAAATTGTTACAAGTCCAGATTTTACGATAAAATCAAAAATTTCAAAACAGACAAAATTCCTCCAAAAAGTAAACTGTGAAAATAAAAACTCTAAAGAAAATTTGAAATGTTTAAAAAAATCAAAATCCTGGAAAATGCCTAAATTCGAAATATTCGAATTTTGAAAATTTTTTTTGAAAAATAGAATTTTTTGAAAAAGTTAAAATTTTGAAGAAAGTAGAAAGAAAATTTGAGTAGAAATTTTGAAAAAAGTATAGCAAAAAATTAAAAATTTTCAAAAACGTCGAAATTATCAAAAGTAGAGTTTTTCAAAAGTTAAAATTCTTAAAAGTTGAAATCGAAGATCAAAATTTTTATAATAACCTAAAATTTAAGCAAAAAATATATTCAAAAATATGGTAATTTTGGAAAAACTGGATACTAAAATTTAGAATTAATAGAAATGCCAGCCAGCATTATCAAAAAAAAAAACATTTTCAAGATGAATTTAAAAATAAAATGGAATTTGGACAATTTGGAATCAAAAACAAGAAAATCAAAATGGCAAAAAGCCGATATTTCGAAAGGTAAAATTTTTTCAAAATGAAATGAAATTTGGAAAAGGATTATATCTTTTTTAAAAGAGTGAAAATATATTAAAAAAATTGGAATAAAAGTCAGTATTTTAGAAAGTTAGTATTTTTAAAAAAAGTAGAATTTTGCAAAAAAGTCAAATCTTTCAAATAAAGAGAAAATTAAAAGAAAGATCAATTTTCTTTTGAAAATCGTAATTATTAAAGGTCAAAATTTTGAAAAAAATTAAAATGTTCAAAAGGGCGAAATTTTTAAAAGAAGAATTTAAAAAAATGTCCAAACTTTTGGTGAAACGGACTGGTCAGTATCTCTCTGACGATGACAGCTTGGCTGTCGAAACGCGTTAGAGCAACGTTTGTTGTGTTTTTTAAGCTTTCTTGGTTTCAGGGGACGAGTTCTGTATTTCAGTTTTTTAGTCAAAACTTTCAAAAGGTCGAATATTCGAGATTGAAATTTTCAACGTCGACGTTTATAAAAAACTGAGATTTTCAAAAAAGCAGAATTCTTTAAAGAAAATCGAAATTTATAACAAAATAAAAATTTCGAGTAAAAACCGCAATATTGAAAAAGAATCAAAATTTTCAAAAAAGCCCAGATATGAAGTGAACACTTTCAAATAGTAGTATTTAAATTTTGAAAAATAACGTCGGAGTGTTTTTTCTTAACTTGAAATTTTAAAAAAGTCGCAAGTTCATAATTTTTAACAATAAAAATTCACATCATTTAAAAAGAAGTCAGAATTTTGAGGAAAGTTCGAAATTCTACGAAAAAATTGAAATTTTCAAAAAAACAGAAAACTTTAAACAGACCAAAATTGTCGATAAAAAATCATACATTTTCAAAAAAAGTAGAATTTTTCATATTCCACTCATTTCGGCGCAAGTTCATAATTTTTAACAATAAAAATTCATGACTTTCAAAAAAAGTCGAAATTTCCAGGAATGTTCGAAATTCTGAGAAAAAATTAAAATTTTCAAAAAAAAAGTAGATATTTTTAAACCGACCAAATTGTCGATAAAATATCATACATTTTCAGAGTAGAATTTTTCACATTCCATCCCTAATCGTCAAGGTAAGTATTGAGAGTTGCATACAAACCTGATTTGATTTTGGTCGAATGTCGACCACAAGCGATGTTAGTAGTACACAAAAAGTCCCTACATTTCAGGAATAATTTCGAAATTAAAATACAAATTGCATTACAAAAGACAGTTAATAAAATTTCGAGAAAAAAGTCTACATTTTGATATTAACATGAAAATTTTAAATAAATATGTAAAAGTGCAAACTGTTTATTTTGAAAAGATTTTAAAATTTTTGAGAATGATAGGATTAAATTAAAAAGTATTTCGTGATTTATTTTTGGAATACGCCTTCAGTTTTTATTATTTTTTTTATTTTAAAAATATAATTATTTCGAACAACATAAATAAAATTAAAAACTATTCCTGAATCTTTGGGAAAAAGTTGACGACCCGATTATTCAAATTGTAAATTGGTATCGAAATAAAAATATCTATTCTTCTGATTTAATATTTTATTGACAATTAATTTCATAGTCAAGCTTCTTGAATTTCAATTTGATTTAACGCTGGCCTTGGAATCTGGATTAATAACTCTTCCGTAAAATAAAATAGGACCATTCCTTTGTTCTTTAAGTAAAAATATAAACGGATGATCCGCTTTGAAAATGTCCCTCTCCTGCTTAAATTGTATTTCACGCAATTCAGAGCCCCATCCACCAACAGCTGTAAAATATAAAACTCTTATAGGTTATGAATAATATGTAAATGCCTTGTACCTTGTGAAAGTTGTCGTTTTCTTAGCGAATTTTTATTTATTTAAATTATTTTTTGATTTTTCGATTTAATTATGAATAATAACAGAAAATATGCATTTGAAAGAAATCTTCCGCAAGTGCAAAATAAAGCTATCCGTAAAGTTCACTGACGAAAGCCAAAATTTTGAAAAATGTTAAAAGAAATTTTGTGTTCAAGTTTTCAAAAAAGTAGAAGTAAAACTTTTCAATAAAGTCAAAATTTTCAAAGATAAGTTTCTCAAAAATTAAAATTTTTAAAAGTTACAACCAACTTTTTAAAAATTATCTTAAGTTTAAGAAAAGGTCATAATAAAAATGTGAAAATTTCGAAAAAAACTGAAATTTGTAAAATTTGAAATTTTCAACATAAGTGTCAATATTTTCGAAAATATCGAGATTTTTAAAGTCAAATTAAAAAAAAAAGAATTTCAAAAGTTTCGAATAAAAAAAAGTCAAAATATTCAAAAGGGTAAAATTTCCAAAAGAATTTTAAAAGCTAGAAAAGAGCCAATAAAAAAAAATTGCAAATAAATAGAAATATTTAAAAGAGCCGATATATTTCAAAAAAAGTATAAATTTTGAAAAAAGATTGAACATAAAAAAATGAAGATATATAAAATAATTCGCGGTTTTCAAAAAAGTGAAAACTTCGAATAAAAGTCAGTATTTTCAGAAAAAGAAGTAGGATTTTTCAAAAATTTAAATCTTTTAAATAAAGTGACAATTAAAAAAAGGGACCGAAATATTTTAAAAGTAACAATTTTGAAAAATCGCAATTTTTAAAGGTCAAAACTTTGAAAAAGGTTAAAATGTTCAAAAGGGCAACATTTTTAAAAAAATTACAAATTGAAATACAAATCTTGTCCCCTGAAACCAAAAAAGAATATAAAAATATAACAAAGGTTGCACTAAAGCGTTTGGATTGCCGAGCTAATCAGAGAGATACTGTCAGCTTCTCTCTGCAAATGACAGCTTGGCTATCGAACTACTCTTAACATAAGCATACCGTATGCTACATGTTATTAAAAAATATTTCTCCTCATAACATTAAGTGGTACAAATTACAAATGTTTTAAAAATTGAAATACAGAACCTGTCCCCTGAAACCAAGAAAGATTAAAAAACACAACAACGTTGCTCTAACGCATTTCAACAGCCAAGCTGTCATCTTCATAGAGATACTCAACAGCTTGGCTATCGAAACAAGTTAAAGCAATATTTGTTGTATTTTTAAATCTTTCTTGGTTTCAGGGGACAAGATTTGTATTTCAATTTTTGAAGATAACCAAGCACCATTCCGTTCCACCAAAATTAACGTTACTGCTAACGCGAAATCATTCGTTTGTTCCTTATCTTTAATCTCTCCGTTTCACCAAAGCTAAACCATTAATCTTTGACCCTTCTTTCCGTAAAAAAATACACTATTTAGAATCAGAAAAATAGAATTTCGACAAAGGTGTTCTGTTTAAAATAACCAACCTTGATAGTATTCTGCTATTTTGCGATTGCCTTTTTTTGGTTAACAGATTAAAACATATTGGAAAAACCCTGCAACTTTTGTATTAAACATTTTTTTTGTATTCTTTGAAATAAACCTGTACAGGGTTGCAAAATTGTATGGAATAACCCTGTACTTATTAATGACAAGATAGCTTGGCTGTGGAAACGCGTTAAAGCAACCTTTGTTGTGTTTTTTTTTTTAGTTTTTCTTGGTTTCAGGGGACAAGTTCTGCAATTCAATTTTTGAAGATAACCAAGGATTAGTCCGTACTACCAAAAAGCATAATGTAAAATTGGGTTTATTAAAGTATCTCAGGTTACCAAATATGATCTGATAATGGAGTCGTCATTCATTTTTAGATATTTTGACGATTAGCAGTCTTTAAGATATACTGTTGTATGTATCTATGAAAATGACATACCCGTAACAGCAGCAGCTTCAGTTATCTTTTCGCTGACTTCTATGAAGGCTTTGTGCACTATTTCATCTACAAAGAGTGTCTCATTTCTCACAGGCTCAATGATTTTCTCTAATTTGGCGTTTTCACCCATTATCTCCCCTAATCCCAGCTGAAAAATAAAAAATTTGAATAATGTTTAATTTTAAAACTTGATCTGATCATGTGAAGGTAGAGTTGAACACAAACTTAGTAGTAACAAGCTTGGAAATAAAGATGAGGCAGAGGAAAAAGGGGACATAGTTGACAAACAACAAAGTAAAAAAAATCTTGTCAACGAATACCCATTGTACCTGTATGATTCAATAAATAGATCCAACTCAGGTGCAAAGCGCTTATTGCTCAACAGGACAGGTAATCACTCACCGCTCCTAAAATTCCACCTAAAGCCATTGGATCACCTTCAATCTTAAACTTGGGCAAAGTCACATCCACCAACTTCAATCGCCCTCCTTCTTGAAGCCGTTTCAAATCATACGAAGCCAATTTTGATTCTAATTCTGTAATGCCATTTCTGTCATCCGGAAGAATGATGGTCATTTCAAAAGGTAAAGAAAACCAATCTGCTATCTTATATGGTAATGCCAGAATTTTGGCTTTTAGATTAGAATCGTAGTTTATGTAAAGGGATTCAGATTGATGCATCATGGGAGTCATAATCCAGTTTTTATCGTTGATGAAAAACTCTTCAGGAGTGGTCTTTTTTTCATCAAAAGGATACTGCCAAGATCCATTAAAATATATAGCGTTGATTAGAACGAAACGAGTTAATTTTGGATTTAAATTAGATGGTTGTATCAAATTTCTAATTTTGTTTTTAGTTTTTTTTTCGATCCAATCGTTTATTATTTTTGCAGCCTGTTGATTGTCAGAAAAATCTATTTTATCTATTTCGGAATAAAATTTATCTCGCATGACCTCTTCAAACGCTTCCTGCAATGAGTAATCATTCGACACATAAGCTTTATTTGCCAAATTTATCGAAATCTCCTTGTTTCTGTTTAAATTTTTAATTATATCTTTATAACCTTCAGCGGCAATAGACGCTTCGGGTACATGTAGGCCTTCACTCAGTGCTTTGTACGATGTATTTGTAGCGCCTTGATAAAGCATGGAAAGAGCACAATGAATACTCATCGGAGAGAATACAAAATTGGATTTTTCAGATTTCCTAATTTCTTCATATAACTCATTGCTGAATTTTAGGTTGCTGTTGAGCAGTACAGAAACCGGATCGTCAAAAGGAGCCCCCATGGCACTGGCTAAGACCACCAGAAGGGCAACATTAATGAAACCTGAAAAAGAAAAGTATTTGAAAAAATGATAGACCATGGGAGTGGATTTAGATTAAAATAATTAGGTAATTATGCAGTGTGTCGTATTGGGTGTCGCCGCAATTGATATTTGGCAAAGTAATCATCTAAATCTAAAAAATTTGGCAACTTACAAAGTGACGGTAAGGTCAATACAACTTCAATGTTTGAAAAATTCTAATACTTTTGATTGTACAGGAACTTGACACCAACTTCGTTATTTTAAATGAGACGTTCTGTACGTATTTGCTTTTTTTGGATTTTGTTTGATAAATCTTTAGGGAAAAACTTGGAATTTTTTATAAAAAAATTGAGGAAAAAACTCTTGAGGAATAATTTAAATAGAAAAAAATGAAACTTTTGGGAAATATCCGCAATTTTAATAAAAATTCGAAAGCTCTATGAATTTTATTTTATAAAATATATGACAAAAAAATAAGAAAATGCTATATTTCGAAGTAAGTGAAAGAAATGAAGAAAATCTAGGAAAAAGTCGAGTTTTGATAGGGAAAAATCGAAATTTCAAAAAATTCAAACATTCTCAGAAAACCAGAAATTTTGAGCTTCTAAATAAAATTCTGAGATAATGTCACAATTTTGAGAAAAAGTTCAAAGTTTTTATGAGATATTTAGAGATACCGAAATTGGGCGAAAAGTTGAAATTTCAAGAAAAAATTTGAAATCGCTATAAAAGTAATTTTAGAGAAAACTAGAAATTTCGAGGAAGAATGTCAACATTTCTATCCAAAACGAAAAAGTGAATTTTCAGAAAAAACAGGCGAAACTTCTTAAACATTTTTTGAAGCAAATTAAAAATTATATTAATAGTTTTTGAAAATTAACCAAATTCCTACAAATTTTGAAAGAAAACCTATTTTTTTTTAATGCAGTCAAAAATATTCGACATTTTGGGAAATACCCACTCAAAATTTGAAGAAAAACGAGAACATTCTTATTAATTTTCAGAAAAACAGATTTTTTAAAAACGAGAAAAATAAAATTTAAAGAAAAATGGAATTTTAAAGAAAATATGTCGAAATTTTAACAAAAAAAATGAAATTTACAGAGAGAAATCGAAGCTTCGATACTCAAATTTCTTTTAAATAATGTGACAGTAAATAGTAGATGGTAGAAATTTTGAATTTTTCTACATATAAATTTATGCCAAAGGCGAAATTTTTATCAAAAATACGAGAAATTCAGTTTTGTAACAAAAACTGAAATTTTTGCAAAAGAAAAGTTTAAAGAAAAATCAAAATTTCATGAAACATGTTGAAATTTCTTTTCTAAATCTCTTTTTTTAAATACAGTCGAAAATAAAGTCGACATTTTGGGAAATACCCACCCGAAATTTTAAGAAAAAAGAGCACATTTTTTTAATTTTCGAAAAAACAGATTTCTTAAAAACGAGAAAAATAAAATTTGAAGAAAAATAGAATTTTAAAGAAAATAAGTCGAAATTTTAACAAAAAAAAATGAAATTTACAGAAAGAAATCGAAGCTTTGATACTCAAATTTCTTTTAAATAATGTGACAGTAAATAGTAGATGGTAGAAATTTTGAATTTTTCTACACATAAATTTATGCCAAAGGCGACATTTTTATCAGAAATACGAGAAATTCAGTTTTGTAACAAAAACTGAAATTTTTACAAAAAAAAGTTTAAAGAAAAATCAAAATTTCATGAAACATGTTGAAATTTCTTTTCTAAATCTCTTTTTTTAAATACAGTCGAAAATAAAGTCGACATTTTGGGAAATACCCACCCGAAATTTTAAGAAAAAAGAGCACATTTTTTTTAATTTTCGAAAAAACAGATTTCTTAAAAACGAGAAAAATAAAATTTGAAGAAAAATAGAATTTTAAAGAAAATAAGTCGAAATTTTAACAAAAAAAAATGAAATTTACAGAAAGAAATCGAAGCTTCGATACTCAGATTTCTTTTAAATAATGTGACAGTAAATAGTAGATGGGAAAAATTTTGAATTTTGAATTTTTCTACATGTAAATTCATGCCAAAGGCGAAATTTTTATCAGAAATACGAGAAATTCAGTTTTGTAACAAAAACTGAAATTTTTACAAAAAAAAGTTTAAAGAAAAATCAAAATTTCATGAAACATGTTGAAATTTCTTTTCTTTGTTTGAGGAATGTCGAAAATTGAAGTAAAAGTCTTCACAAAATTTTGGGAAAAACCTGAAAGTTTCAAGAAAGAAATTATTTCGATTTTTTTCTCTGAATTTCTTTAAAGGAACTTAAAATTGACTTTTTCTGGATTGAATTTCGTCTTTCACAATGTCAGTTCAACTATGGTTTTTGTCTTAGAATTTTATACAGGATCTGCGATTGCGAACTTCCTCAGGTAACTTTGGAGTAACTATGTATTTATCGACTAACTTCCGGATTAATGATTTGTACATTTTGGTTCCACTTACCTCTCATTGCAGCCGTATTCTCTCTTGCCTAAAACGAAGAAAACACATCAGTACAAAAAAGCAATGATATTCTTACTATATACCTAAATATTATCTACAGAAAGTCCTAGAAATGTCATAAGTTATCTAGATTTCACTTGTAATGACAAAACAAATAGCGCGTGGTCCATCTGTGATAATTTTTATTGTTGTATTTCGCTGCTTAATATTCTGAAAATTTGATAGTAATTTTAAATTCCCCATTATGCGTCAAACAAAAAAAAAAGCAAACCAAATTTTATCTACCCTGCTTTCTATTTGTATAATGTATAAAAAGTTTTTGTCATGTTTTCCCAAAAACAATAATATTAAAATAATATAACAGCCACATTTTGGGATTTTTGTTTTATTCTTGCATTTATCTGTTTTACTCACGAAGTACTAACTATTACATTTGAATCGTTATCTGATTAAGACCTTTTCCTTTTTACTATTCCTCTTAATTGGCCACCTTGGAATTAGACAAGTGGTCACTTCTAGCCGGTTAATTCGACTAGCCTCTATGTTTTTTCACGTAAAGAAAATGTATTTTCAATGTTGGATTATCAATTAGGGTGTGGCGTGTCCTCCATGGAAGCCCAGGAAGTACAACTTTCAAATACTTGCTTAGAGAAGTAAAAAAAACGGTAATGTGAGGCCACATAATTTTTTTAGACGATTTCTAATTTTTTTGAAAAATATTTATATTTCGACATTACCTTTGAAATTTAAAACTTAGAAGCAAAATTCTGTTTTAACGGTAAAATTCAGATTCCAAATTTGTGTGTACGTATATCCGGTGATATTTGAACATTTCATTTCACTTTTCTCAAATGCTAGAATTCATTCTTAGGTAACTTTCTCTACGCATGCCCTTGTTTTTACCCTGTCAACAGTGTTGGATTTACATATACGTACACAAGCTAAAACTTAGCGCCCCCACTGTCCCGGAGGGCCCCCAAAATATCATATTTGGTACTGACATAATATATGGACGTATAAAGGGCCTCCATATCTTCAAATAGCTTAGGGTTAAATCCGGCCGTGCCTGTCTGCTTTAGATCTTTTTCTTCCTCGTCTGAGGCATTTTCCTTTTGATAAATCGACCCTTAAATCGTATTTCTTTTATTATGTAATTATTTTAAAAGTTCTTCGGAAATCTGAATAGCAACTTCTACGTTTCTAGCTTCAAAATTCAACCAAGGGCGAGTCGAGCTCGCACAATTAGGGTTCCGTACCAAGTTATTACAGTGAACAGTCAATAGATCATATTGAAACATTTTTACTTATGTATGAATTTGAGATTTTATCCAAATGTTCTTGTGGTATAATTGAAAAATAAAAAAATGTGTATTTTCAGATATACACACCCTTTTCTACAATTAATCAAAATATTTCTGGAAATGATTGTAATAATCTCTTAGATGTCTCAGATAAAAAGCATTTATTTGTAATTCGCAATATTCATCATTTAATTTTACGAAATCATTGTGTGTTTATCTTCTACATATAAAAAGTTACCGCAGAAGTGATATCCTATCACACAAGAATGCCGCATCAGTGTCCGAATTGCAAGGCAACTACCAAACATGGTCAACCAACAATTCCTTGTGTCTCGCAGAGGTTCATCTTGCTTGTGTGGTGGGTCTTTCTACAGACGACATATGAGTTACTCGTAATAAATCAAAGAATATTAAGATCATATGTAATTCTTGTAACTCGTTTATGGGCCAATTAGGAGATATTATGGCATTAATGCGCAATATGCAAAATAAATTTAATGAAAGATTCGTTAAACTCGAAAGTAATATTTAACAAAATTATCTCACAGATGTAAACGCTATAAAGGATAGAATAAAAGAATTAAAATTGGATCTCAATGAAGTTAAAAAATCGACTGTATCAAATCCTAATGATGAAAGAATTTTGGATGCTGCAATTCAGGAAGTAGAGGAAAGACAAAAACGCAAATGTAATCTGATGATATTTGGAGCATCTGAGAATTATCATTCGTCCAGAGAGGAACGAATCAACAAAGAAAAGTCCATGATATCTGCAATTATTCAACATTCCAATGTTCACCTTAATAGACCTAACGAATTAAAATCTCTTCGCTTAGGAAGATATATGCCGAATAAGACTCGAGCCATTAAGGTAATTTTGGAGAACGAAGATCAGGTTCGTCAGGTTATAAATATGGCAAAGAATTTGAGGTCACAGGAACAGTTTACTGGCATATTTGTATCGTACGATAAAACACCCAAATAAATTGAACAATATCCTAGAGTTAAATCGGAATTGGAAGAAAGAAAACATGCAGGTGAAACAAACATTAAAATCGTGTATACAAATGGCATTCCTACTATCAAGAATTTAAACTGAGAGGTACATCCAATTGCAATTCTGATATCACCTTTCACTGCTACTATCAAAATGTAAACGGGCTTAGAACGAAAGTACAAAACTTTTTCAATGCTGCGGCAATAGTTGAATACGATTGTGTGTTTATAACAGAGACTGGACTTTCTGAAGACATTAGCAGCCAAGAAATACTACCTTCTTCTTATTTAGTATTTAGAACTGATCGTAATCTTGAAGCTACTGGACCTCATAGAGGAGGTGGGGTGATGATTGCAGTTAAAAGCAACTTTAATGTTACTAAACTCAATTTAAGTGGCCTAGTTGATGTGGTACCTAGTATAGATATCATTGGATGCGAGGTAATTGTTAATAGTACTGTTTTATTTGTTTTTGCTATTTATATCCCGCCTTCTACACCAACGGTAATTTATGAACTATTTTTTGATGCTTTTGAAAACTTAACGATTTTTCAAAAAAATTGTAAAATACTTATTTGTGGTGACTTCAATTTAAATAGATACACTACTGATCTAGGTGATACTAAGGTTAGATTAATAAAACATTTTATGGCATGCCTAGATATGAAGCAATATAATACGGTATTGAACCCAAACGGCAGAATGTTAGATTTGATCATTGGAAATTTCAGTTGTGAGGTTAGTAGGGATGAATTACCATTTGTTACAGAAGATTTTCATCATCCATCATTAATTATGAACTTTCAGTTGAACACAACTCGTACAGAGAATTTTTCTTTCAATACGGACTGTAGAGCTTATAATTTCAGGCGAGCTAATTTTCCTCAATTATACAATCGAATATACCACACTGACTGGTCACAATTGCAATCCTACATAGATGGTAATGACGCATGTGAAACTTTTTATACAATATTATACGGAATTATGGATGAATGTGTGCCAAAATACAGAAAAAAGAATCGTACTTTTCCACCGTGGTTTACTACAAAAATTAAGAACACTCTGCGATGTAAAGAAGTTGCATATAAGAATTTTAAAAAATTTGAAAATGATCATTACCTTAATCAGTATAAAACTCTAAGGGCAGCAGTTAAGCGGCAAATTGATTCTGCTTACCAAAATCACATTTCAATAGCTGAAGATGAAATTACACGTAATCCAACTAAATTTTGGTCATTTGTGCAATTGAAAAGAAGTCGCTCTCGAATTCCTAGAAGTATGATTATTGATAACGAAACTATCGACTCACCACAAGCAGTAGTGGATGGTTTTACTAATGTTTACATAAATTCCAATCCAGAAAATATTAATAAAGATTTTTCATTTTCATCCAGTAAAATCAACTTAATACGAATTACAGAAGATGATATCTTGCAAACAATAAAAAAATTGAAAAATAAGATGACCGCTGGCATAGATAACATTCCTAACGTAGTGATTAAAGACTGTGCTAACGTGTTCGCATCTCCACTATGTATTTTGTACAATCTTATTATAAAACCAACTAAATTTCCGGATATATGGAAAACTACTAGAATATGTCCGATCCTAAAATCCGGATATGCATCGATGATTAAAAATTATAGAGCTGTAGCTATTTTATGTAATTTTGCTAAGGTATTTGAAATGATTTTATATAATAACATTTACACCCATGTCAGTCCAGTAATATCACCAAATCAACATGGTTTTATGTTAAAAAGATCAACAGTCACAAATTTAGCAACCCTAAGTAACTTTATATGCGACAATTTGGATCTAGGAGGACAGGTGGATGTAGTTTACACAGATATACAGAAAGCCTTTGATCAAATAGATCATTATTTACTACTATCCAACTTAAAGGGTTTTGGTTTTACTGAGGATTTAATATTACTGTTCACATCCTACCTGTCTTCCAGAAAACAATTTGTCGAATATGGAAACCACAAATCTCAGAGATATATAACAACTTCCGGAGTTCCACAGGGATCAAATCTAGGCCCATTACTCTTTTTAATTTTTATTAATGACATAACTTCTGTCATTGAATGCGATCACTTGCTATTTGCAGACGATCTAAAAATCTACAATAACATTACTAATATTAGCGATTGCTTTTACTTACAAGAACAACTAAATAGAATTGTAAGCTGGTGCAATAATAATTTCTTAAAATTAAATATATCCAAATGCAAAATAGTAACTTTTACTCGCAAACGGAATTATATATTATTCGACTATAATATCAGTAATTACACCCTGGAAAGATGCTCCGAACTGAAACATCTGGGAGTTGTATTCGACGACAAACTTAGCTTTTCGAGCCATATCTATCATACAACTAAATCCGCTCACAAGTTACTTGGTTTTTTTTTAGCCGAAACTGGAATTGTTTTTCAAATATTAGAAGTTTGCAAGTACTGTATTTTACGTATATTAGATCTAAGTTAGAATATGTAACTTTGATATGATATTTACCAAAATAATATAGGGCTAACTGAGTCGACTCAAAGAAAATTTTTAAAATTTATGTTTTTCAAGTCCCAGGGTTTTTATCTTGATAGAGGTATTGACACTAGAATTTTGCTAGATATGTTTAACATGAATTCTTTATGCAATAGGAGAAATTGTATTGTATTAACATTTTTATATAACCTACTGCATAATAATATTGACTGAATGTCTTTGATTAATAAGATTTGTTTTTTGGTTCCTCGACAGCATTCTCGTGGAAATAACTGTTTTTATTGTCGAAATTTCCGTACTAACATTATGCGTAGATCACCAATATATAACATGTGTAATGTATTCAATAGCATTTCGAATTATTGTGATATTAATTATGACCAATTAAAAACTATAATCAGCACATATCTGGAAAGCCGAATATAATTTAAGATACATAAACATTAATGTTCTGTACCATATAATTTCATTTACTTTTGTATTTTAATAGTTTAAATGTTTCCTGTAATTGGGTGTGTACCTGTTGGAAATAAATGTGTTATTTATTTATTTATTTATTTAATAAATCGATGACTAAGACAGTTTATGAGATTGTCTCAGATCGTGCTAAAAGGTTCGATTCCTACCGCAATTACTGCGTTCCGTGCAATTTAATAAACTAGTACTTACTCCGAAAATATTCATCTAAATGAAATAATGTAAGAGACAAATTTGATCTGCATTCTATTATTCAGCTAAATCAAGTTTTATATTTGAAAAAAAGTATTACTATATGGGTCAAAAAGCACCTATTTTTCCCAACAACTATTAGGATATCGAAGAAACCTGCAGGTTTTTGATAACCTATGGCACAATATCTGCTAATTCTATTAAAATCTAAATTTTATCTTTAAAGGGAACAGCAGATACAGACGATTAATCGGGATTTCGAGATTATTTTGAAATGGGCTAAGAACAATTTGGTAGACTTCAACGCTTCAAAAACTCAGGCCGCGGTTTTCTCTAAGAAAACATCAAGGGATAACGCAACAAACTACTAATGAACGGTAAAATCCTTCTGATGGGATCTAATATATCTATCCTAGGAGTGAATGGGAGCACTAACTTCCCTTGGGACGATCATGTGCGCGCCATTGCCAAATCCACCTCTCAGAAGCTAGGCTTTCTTTTTAGAGCTAAAAAGTACTTCACAACTCATCAGCTCCTCACACTATACAAAGCTCAAGTTAGGCCAACACTAAAATACTGTTCTCCTGTTTGGAATTCAGCCCCAAAACACACTTTAGCTTTCTTGGATTCAATTCAATGAAGAGCGACTCGCCTAATTGATGACGAGAGTCTGACCGATTGTCTCGAAACACTAGAGCACAGGCGTATGGTTGGTGACTTGTCTCTTTTCTACAAGTACTAGCATGGAAGATGCTCGCAGGAACTAATAGGATTGAACCCTCGAAGGGCAAAAATTACAACCTATCCTTGTTTAAGAAGGCGGTTCATCGCCATCTATCCTTGTTTCCGCATCCTACTCGCAATGTTTTGAAAGCATAATGGGGTTACCTTTTGCGAGTGGATTAAACTTTAAAAAAAAAACCTAGGACAACGAGCATTTTTGACGCATTTTGAGATGTATCTTTAAGACAATTGGACCATAAATAAAAACAAAATATTTTAGGATATGATTAGATAGATTGGATTAGATATGGTGTGGGTAGGATAGGAGATATACATTCCTCTCATCGCTGCGTCCTTAAAGATCTATTGTTTATTTATTTTATTTATTTATTTACAATACCCAACAGGTTAGCCCAGTTACAGGGTAGGGATTACAATTATCAAAAATTTAAATATAGGTATTGCAGGATAATTAATTATATAAATTATAGATATTACTAAGATCTATTTTATGAATATTTGAGATAAAACTATTTAACGTGCATTGGAATATGTCAATTTCTCTACTAATTTTATTTCCAATAATATCAAACTGGCTTATTGGCGCTAACTGATACATATTTGTCCTTATCTGGGATACATAAAATGTGCCTTCTGATCGTCTATTGATTCTTGGCACTCTTATTGGTAGCAAGGATAAAATGTACATGTCATCGGTTAAATTGTGCAGGATCTGATATAAATATATTTCACTTGCTTGGATCCTCCTTTGCTCTAGTGTTTGATACGAATATCTCTTCAGTAGATCCAGATAATGTTCAAAGTTATTATAATTACCGGTTTCTTTAAAGTGTAGATATTTCATAAATTTTTTTGCACCATTTCAACATTGTTTATATACACTGCTTACGGTGGGGACCAGACAATACTACAGTATTCCAAGTTACTTCTTACTAGACTGTTATATAACAGTTTTATGGCCGCAATATCGATGAATTCTTGAGTATTCCTTACCATGAAGCCAAATTTCCTTATGCTATTTTTTATTATTGTCTCGATGTGGTATATAAATGTTAAATGAGAGTCAATATAAAATCCCAGATCCTTAACTTTGTCCAAGAGGGTAATAGATTTTCCATCCATCATGTAATTAAAATTAATTATTGTTATCACAATATATATTGTTCCCCAATATTGTTCCTAAATTCCCAAGCTTTTGTAAAAGCCTGGGATTTTCCTAGGAGAAATTTTACTTATTCCTACAGGTGTAACTTGTACCTGTTCCAAGCGAAGTAGTTCCCTAAAAAACATTGCTTCACATGTGCTAAGTAGGTATTCTGCAGTTTCCTTGGCTGCGTTGCAAAAGCAGCAAGTCTCTGACTCCGCTTTGCCTATCTTTTTAAGATGGCCTCTTAGCGCGCAGTGTCCTGTGAAAAGGCCTGTTATTAACTTTAACTCCGGTTTGCTAAGGTCGAGAAGTTCCTTCGTTTTGATGTGAAATTAATTTCGAGTGCAATTATACTTGATTCTCTTCCCATTTGTGGACTTCATTTTTTATATGCCATTTTGCTGTACCAAAGTAAGGTTTCGGGTTCAAGAAATGAGGATGCTGCACCGTCTCTGGCTAGGCGATCGGCGATCTCATTTCCTTCAATACCTATGTGTGCTGGCACTCACATCAAGGTTACCTTGTTGCAGGCAGCCAACTGTTTGAGTAATTGTCAGTCCCACGCTACTACGGATTTGACAGCAAAGCTACTCAGAGCTTTGAGCGCCGTTTGACTGTCTAAACAGACATAGATCCTTGCTTTTCGTAAGTCCTTCTATTTCCGGGAGCCTAGTTCTATGACATAAACTTCTGCGTGAAAGTTTGTAGGAGTTTGGCCTAAGGCTTTTGTTAGCATATATATTGGGCCATATACGCCGACCCCAACTCCTTCTGCTGTTTTTAACCCATCCGTGTATTAGATAAGTGATCCGTGCCAAGTGGTCCATCCCACTCATATGGCGATCATTTATAACCACTTCAAATAAGTGTTCGAACTTCAACATGGTTTGTATTGTATCAACTGGTTTTATTGTTGCCGATGACACAAATTCTTTGAGAATATTCATGTTTCTGATAAAGTCTCCTTCCTTCGGATCTACAACCTGAACAAGTTTTAAAGCCCCCAGAATTTCCCCTTTTTTACTTGTAGATATAAAGGGGGGAAATTGACCATAACTGCTAGAACTGCTTTGGACAGGTTTTCATTGCTCCTGACATGCTAAACGTTGCACTTTTGCAAGTTTATCTTGTGCTGTCTTTTCGTGCTTTCAGCCACATACTAACAAGGCGTACGGCACCATTGGTCTGATAACCGTCAGGTAAGACCAGTATATCATTTTTGAGTTCAGTCCCCAGGTTTTTCCAAAGAGTCTACGGCAAGTCGAGTTTACCACTGTTGCACGTTGGTTGTCAGGTGTGTGTTCCAAGTAAGTTTGTGGTCTAGCATTAAACCTAAGTATTTTGTCTCACTTGAGAAATCAATTTTTACTCCACTCATGATGAGAGCTATTAATGAGAACTTCCTTCTTTTAGTGAATGGAAAAATAACTGTTTTGCTTAGGACTTTCTTCCAGCACCTATTGTTAATGATATTTAGGGCGCTTTGTATCAGGTTTAATATAACTCTGTCATGCTTTCCCCTGAAAGTGTCGGCAATGTCATCTGCATATCTCTACGTTTCAAAGCCTGAGTTGTATAACTTTAGAAGAAAATCGTCCACAACAATAGACTATAGTAGGGATGATAATACTGCTCCTTGAGGACAGCCCTTTACCGCAGTCACCGTTTCTGAATTTCTGAGTCTTCTCCCAAGTTTGCTTCGATTCTTCTTCCTCTAAGCATGGATTGTATCCACTCATTTGTTGTTGTTTCAAAGCCCCTGCTTTGTACAGCCCTTTTTATGAATTCGTATGAGGTGTCGTCGAAGGCACCCTCTATATTGACGAATGCACAAAGAGCAATTTACTTTACCGTGATGCCTTTTTGATCCTCTTTATGAGGTTATGTAAAGCTGTATCGGTAGGTTTGCCTGATTGATAAGCAAATTGGTTCTTGTGAAGTGGTGCGTGTGTTAGAAATTTGTTTCTAATGTGAAGATCTATGATTTTCTCTATTGTTTTGAGAAGAAATGAGGTTAAGCTAATGGGTTTATAAAATTTAGGCTAAGTGTTTGATCGTCTTTCAGCTTTTGGAATGAAAACCGCATTAACTTCCCTCCGGGTTTTGAGGAATAATAATAATAATAATAAATAATTGAGTTAGTGGAGGCATAAGCTCCGTCAGGCTCTCTTCTAGCAGGGCTGAGAAGATTCCGTCTTCGTCTGGTGATGGGCGAATGGGCTTAAGCCCATTGTATTTTTCTTTTAGTGAAAATTCTTTCTGATAGGCTTTTTGTTCGGCCAATGAGGCAACTTAGGATATAATAGGGTAGGATTGATTTTTCGGTGACCAAATGAACACCCCCCATTTTTATAAAATATTTTCTTTGTCTAATAGGTGGCTGACGGTATTTGCGCGCTGTCCAAAATTTCAAATTTCTACGTTGCATAGTATTCGACGGAACCTCTTTGTGAGACGAACGAATGGACACGAAAGTGAGATTAAAAGGGTTCCGCTTTTTTTTCTTTTAAGGTATTGAACCCTAAAGATGACGCACTTTCTATAGAAATCTTCTACCTTATTTTGCATTCTTAGAATTTCCTTTTAAAGTGCAAACTATCCATCTTAAAAGTGGTAAGGTTAGAATTATTGTTAAATCATTGTTAGGGTGAAAATATTTTATTTTAGTGTAATACATTTTTTAAAGCTAAGCACGGTAATATTTGATCTATTTTAAAGATCTTTTCACTTTTAAATACTAGCCACACTATCAAATTGTACTCTATTTTTAAAGTCAATCTTTAATTAATAAAATAAATAATAGAATAATTATCTTTGGGGTAGAATATATTTGATACAGAAGTAAAAATAACATAATTTAATACTTTTGTTTAAAAAATCATTTTGTCAATATAGATTTTAGGATTTCAGTTTGAATTAATTTGGGCACTGGAATCTGGATTGGTAACCCGTCCATAAAATAAAACAGGACCGTTTCGGCTTTCTCTCAGTAAAAATATAAACGGATGATCTGCTTTGAAGACATCTTGCTTATATGGTTCAATAGGTTGAATACTAAAGGGAACATAATTTGATGTAATACCTGCAAAATAATACAAATGGTATATTGTAAGGCATGTAAGGTAAGCAAAATGAAGGCAAAGGTTAATTTAAAAAAAAAATGTTAAAATTTTAGTTAAAACAAGTCATTATATTTTCATTTCCAAAGAAGTCTCCGAAGTAAATTTTGCACACGGACGGATGGGATAAAACGAAGTTTTCATCTAAATATTTCAACCACCACATTGTTTTAGTTAAAATTTTTGAAAAACTAAGAGTGAGAGTGATTTTTTTTTCAGCATATCAAGGATAGATACAAAAAATATTAAGAAACAACTTTAACTCAGAATTAAATGCTTTATCCAAAAGTGCTTTTTTTAAATTTTGTTCAAGTAGCACCTTTTTTTCTAAATTAGTGTTATTGATTACCGTAACTCTGTCACTAGTTGAGGTAGAAATTTAATTTTATTTCTTTTACAATTATTGTATCATGTGTGCAAAATTTAATTTAAATATGTTAGAAAACTTCCAAGTCAAAAAATAAAACCTTACTTTTATTAATATTTTAACACTTTGTAACCATCTAATAAGAATTTCCTAATATTTGGCGTTACAAGACTTTATGCTTAAAATCATTTTTTCTTTTGTCAGTTAAAACGTGGACATCCTGTATGCAATACATACAGGTACCTATATAAGGGATGTGTAAATAGTATTGCACCAAATGGGATTATGTAGAAACTGTTTGACATTTAGGTTTGACCATATTGTATTTCTAAATCAATTATCTGCCAAACGGTTCAAAACTAAAGCTAGACTGCCATTTAAAAAAATTCAAACTGGCTGTCTCTGACAAAAACCGGTCTTACAAAAACAAATGAAACTCACATCACAATATGGGTTTTTATGTTTAATTTAATCCCACCACCAAACCTCAAATTTAAATGTCAAACAGTTTCTACATAGTTCTATTTGGTGCATTACCTTTTACGAATCCTGTATAATAGTTCTTCATCGATACCAGAAATGATTTTGGTTGTGAAAAGAAGATAATATCACGGTATGCCTAATCATAACAAATAGAACACAATGTGACATATAGGTTTTGTGAAAGTCGTTCACGTTAATAAATTACCACAATTTCGTCCTTGTTTTTTAAAAAGGTATTTTTAAAACCTACCGAGATAAATATTTAAGAAAGTAACACACCTGTGGAGGCAGCAGCTTCGGTTTTCTCTTCTGTAACTTCAATGAAGGTCTTGGTGTATTACTTTTATTTACAGAAAATATTCCACGCTCATCAGTTTAGACCGAATGAATCTTTTTGAATTTGGCACTGTCTTCCATTATTTCATTTAATCCCAACTGAAAAATGAAAATGAGTTTATGGTTAATAACCATTCTTATGTAATTATTAAAAATATGTAGAACTGATTGGTTGATGTCCCACTGTTTTTTTTCTTTTCTCAGTAATTTGAATTTCAAAAAAAAATATAATTACGGAAAAGATGAGACAAAGACATTAAAATGAAAATGTTACAAACTTGTTATCAATGTTTTTCAGGATGTGAAATGATGTCAAACATTATATGTCAAAAAATTTAAAATTGACGAAATATTTGTCTGAAAATTTCATAATAATATTTCTTAAATACACGAAATTTAAGTTGTAAATGTAAAGTAATTTGAGATTCAAATTCCAGACAAAAGTTTTCAAATTCCGAAATCATTTTTTAAAATATGAGAGTCATATGAGTAATCAACAATACAAACTCTGTTAACCTGTCGAATAGACTCAAAATTTCGGAGAATTATGAAGAAATTAACTGAAATATCTTCGAAAATTAAATTGATGAAAGATTCAAATTCAAGAAACTCTAAAGAGAAAATTAAAAAAAATCGAAGTATCTCATTTCATATTTCGACAAAAGAATAACTTCTTCAGACAAATTTAAATAGCTAAATAATAGAATTAATTTGTAGCAATCAAAATTTTAAGAAAAAATATGGAATGTCAATTCCAGGCTAGAATACCCCAGTCTTCCTACTTAATAATCGAGTTTTCAAAAAAAATATAATCAGTCGAAAGATTGAGAACAAAGTTGAAATTTGAAAAAATGTCGAAATTTTGCAAAAAAGATCAACATTCTATAGCAAACATTTTGAAACACTTTTGAAAAATGTTGCCAATTGAAACATCAATAGGTTTAAACATTTATCAGATTCAGGGTTTCGAAACCAATTTCGATCTTATTAGATCTCGTGAGTTTGGTATAACTAACCCGAATGCTAACAAATGTTCCGACAAGTAAATACTGCAGAATCAAGGGGACTTCGTCAATGTGACTCTTAAGTACCGCCACCTACTGGTCCCTAGACCCCAACAAGTGTCGTATGTAGATAGAATACAACCTAGGCTACAGAATGCAACCCTCGAAGCGGGTACAGTGGAATCAAAGGTATCCGATCTACCAACAGTTGAACCATAAACGCTTAGCAAATCGTTTGATCTCTAAGAAAGCCCCAAAAGACTAGATTCTAATGCACAGACCAATAGGATTGAACATTTATCAGATTCAGAGTTTGGAAACCAAAGATTAGTTTTAGGATTGAGATTTCGAAAAAAGACAAACGGACCATAGTTTAAAGAGAGAATACAAACTACAAAGTTTTCAAATTTAGTTCTCGAGTCTTTAACTCTTCTTTCATTAAATAATATCTATACTGAGTAATAGATGAGGAACTCACCTTCTTTAAAATGTCGTTCAATATCACCCGTTCACCTTCAATCTTAAACTTGGGCAGAGTCACTTCTACTTTTTATAAAACTAGTTTCTTTCCCTGAAGCTGGTTCAAGTCATACGACGCCAGTTTTGACTCTAGCTGTTTAATGCCGTTTCTGTCGTCAGGAAGGATGATCGTCATTTCAAAAGATGTATATAAGCTATCTAGTTTATATGGTAACACTAAAATTTTGGCTTTCAGATTCGAATCGTATCCTAATTGAAACATTTCAGTTTGATGCATCATTGAAGTTGAAATCCACTGTTTATCGTCGATGAAAAATTGTTCGTGACGAGTGTCTTTTTCATCAAAAGGGTGCCACCATGATCCATTAAAATATATAGCATTGACAAGCACTAAACTAGTACTAACTGGATCAAAATCGGATGCCTGTACCAATTCTTTGATTTTGTTCTTGGTTTTTTCTTCTACCCAACTGTTTATTGTTTTTGCAGCCTGTTCAGTATCATTAAAATCAATTTTATTCACTTCGGAATGGAATTTACTTCGAATAATTTCTTTAAAGGCTCCTTGTAATGAGTGGCATTCCGCTACGTACGCTTTATTTGCCAAATGTATCGAAATGCCCTTTACGTTGTTTAAATTTTCAATTATTTTCTGGTAACCATCGGCTGCAAGGGACGCTTCGGGTAGGTGCAAAGCTTCGGCCAACACTTTGTATGTCGTATCTGTAGCACCTTGGTAAAGCATGGAAAGGGCAATGTGAATACTCATAGGAGAAAATACGAAGTTGGACGTTTCAGTCTTTGCCATCTCTTGATATAACTCGTTGCTGAATTTTAGGTTGCTGTTGCGAAGTAGTGAAACTGGATCCTCGAGAGGAACCCCCATAGCACCCGCCAAAATCATCAGGAGGGCCACGCTATTGAACCCTGGAAAAGAAATAGAAAAAAAGGAAAAAAAGAGATTAATAATTGTGCTTGTCAGTAGAGTTACAATAATTAATAATGAGTAAAGTTTCGAGGCAAAAGTTTAAATTTTAAATCTGAGTTGTGGAAACAGTTCCTGATTTTTTTTTTAAAAAATAGCGATTATTATTCTATCAAAAATTGAATACTGTAAAGTAAATTGTATTTTTTATAAATTCTACATTCTATACGATTGAAGTTTTCACTTACCTCTCATTGCCGCAGAATTTTCTCTTGTCTAATAAGTAAAGCACATCAACTCAAGAAAATATTTACAATGTTTCCTTTTTATATTTAAATATTATACACGATTACGATAACTTATCTAAGTCCCAGTTATCAGAAATAAAAACTAGGCCCGCTATTTTTTGCAACAGATTAACAGATTTTTTTTTTCAAACGCTTCTTAGTATCTTATAGATTTGATAGCTACATCAGTTAACTCATTAAATTGATAGTGTATCAAAAAACACATTTTATTTTACTGTAAATTTGGGAAAAAAATTGTTTGTAGAACTTTTTTTTAGTATAATTTAGCATTTAACTAATTGTCATTTATTTATCCAAATAAAATTTCTTTTGTTTTTATTTAGTTAACACTTTATTCATGTTGACATACCATGCTCTGGGTACATGTTGCACTTATTTTTTACTGTCAGCTCCAAAGAAATTATGTTCGCTTTAAAGATGTTGATTGGTTACGATCTCTTTTAACAAAAATAAGCAATTAAACCCAATTTTTACTGGATGTTTGATCTAGTCTCCAATATTATGATACCTAGCACGATTTTCCTCTGATTACAATGAATAAATCAAATTAATGAACACCAAAATGTCAAACCTTCACTTTTTTAGAAAATAAAGAAATTTAGAGAAGAAAATTTTCAGAAGTAGAAAATGTCGAATGGCTTTTAGACAAAAATCAACTTCTTTAGACTCTTCCTGTTTCTTAAGATATCAATGTCTTGCAGCATTTCTAATTTTTTGAAAAATTTGAAATTTTTTAATTCGTCTTTTTAGACTTATTTAAGAAATTTTCAAATATTTCGATTGTTTTGCAAATTTCAAGTGTTTTATTATTCTTGACATTTGTTCAAAATATCGAGTTTTTTAAATCGTCAAAATTTTAAATTTTATTGAAGGTCTTTATTTCGACTATTTTAAGTTTCGTCATTTTTTTTAACTTTCGATTTTTTAAGATAAAAAGTTCTTAAAGCCCGTTGAGCGACTAAAGATAGGGGACAAACGAATTATTTCGGGTTAGGAGCAGTGGCGGATCCAGAAGGGGCACCAGGGGCAAGTGCCCCCTCCTCCCTGAGATGCTCAAGAAGTTTAAAATAAATAATTGAAAAATACGAAATAAAATAAAACATAAAAGTTGTAGAAATATTCTTTTGCTAAATTGATATCTCATTGTATACAGTAGACTCCCGCTAAAGTTGAGCTCACCGGACTGGATCGACCTTTAAAGTTGCTACTCTCCTACCATCCCTTCCATTGTCGAAAAATATATATGTTGTATTGCTCCTTGTGCGGTTGAGTGGGTTATTCAAAAGTGGCGCTAAAACGCGGAAGTCGAGAGGGGCAATATCCGCGCAACTTTAGCGATCTTATCTTGTCATCTTTAACAGGCGGTCAACTTTAACGGGCGCAACTTTAGCGGGAATCTACTGTATTCATATATTTTAACAGCTAATCTGACAAAGGCATAACATCCGGTGCTATAATTCGTAATACTTATGCTGATTAGATTTCTTGGGGCACAGCGGCACCTTCTTTGGTACATTTTTGCGAATTGTAAAGTAAACATCGCCCAGGATTTTATGTTGTCGAACGTGCGACTATTTATGTTTTCAAGCTTTTAAATGTTTACTACTCAAATCACTGACTTCAGTAAATTCAAGAAAAATTATTTTCTGCAGCTGGATTGTTCTGCATGAAATTTAGATCTTCATGAAGTGATAAAAAATATCTACTTATTATTTAATTTATTTGTATAAACCAGTTAAGCTTTGTAGGCTTACATTTTTATAATTGTGTATCTTTCAGCAAGACATTTATAAACTGCTTTTTAAAAAGTACATTTATCATTAAATATTTATTGATATCTAAATGATTACATCAATTACGAGAGGTTAGATCCCGGATAGTAAGGCAAAGTAAATCATCAAAATGGAGAAAAGAAACAGGTAATTGAACAAATTAAAAGAACTGTTTTCCCAAAGTAGTGATTACCTGAAACACTCTGGTTTAAATACGTTCCCCAAAGGAGCATCCATAACTCCAGAAAAAAATTTGTTTGAGCTGGTCTCTTCTACAAAACAATTAATGACAGTTTAGAAATTATCTTTCTTTTAGTTTTTTAATTCCAATTTCAACTTTTTCCTTAACATTTTAATTTCAAATAAAACGTTAATTTTTTAGGAAATTTGTGTTTGTTATTTTTCTTTTCAAAATTTTAATGTCAATATTTCGAGCTTCAACCCATTTCTAAATGAATTTTATGAATTTGCAAGAAATTTCGTTACTTTTCTTAAAGTCACAAGTTTACCCATCATTTTTAAATTTTAATATTATTATTATTTTATTCCACGGGGGTTTTTGGCGCCGGAAACCCTCTTGGAGTATTAAAAAACGTAACTCTTAAATCGATTTATAATTAATTTGATATAATTAATTTAAGCTCCGCTGCCTTTGTATGTATGTGCAAATGCAAACTGTACGACATATACAGGGATCTAATAATTGAAATTAAAAAAAAAGTCTAAACAATGCCATTCACAATGATAGTCGAATATTGATAAAATGTAATTTAAAATGAGTAATTTTTTTACTATCGGGGTTTCGTTACATACATTTTTTGAGGTCTGCTTAAAACTACATAACAAAACCGAGGCTGTTAATACATGGATTATCGCCTCGCAGAAATTCTTCTAATAAATAATCGACTTAACTTTATGGGCTTTGTGCTTTGTAACCAGTGATTTTCTTATTAAGGAATGTAATCTGATGCTGTGACACCACAAAATAAATAGCTTATTTTGTCATGCTTGGTAATTATCGCTACAGGAGTTCCCAAAATTTACCAAACAACCAAAACCAAAACAAAACAACATTTTATCCCAAATTGCACATTGATTTTTTTCAGTCAGTCTTTCCTTCCCTATTCATATACTCTATACAGTGACATAGTTTTAAAATAAAAAAAAAAACATTTACCTTTAGTTTTGTATGTGTATTATTGGTTTTATTTGATTTTTCACAATGTTTGACTAAGATAAAAAATATCTGGCTAGCAAAATTTTGTAAGGAAATGAAAGGGAAGGGAAGCTTTGCAAAAATACGGAAATAAATGGGTATGTTATGATTTTTTTTTAAAATTTCATGAAAAATTTCTTTTCGTAAATTATGGATTTTATAAACTATATCATTTTTTCAAAATTGGCTCAGCCAAGGATTTATTACTTTTGTACTATTTCGATTTTAAACTCGAAATTTTAACATTGATCTCTAAATTTCAAATTATTTACTCTTTTTCTGCTACAAATTAAGAGTTTCTTTTTCGTAATTTTGACCATTTTTTAAATTTACTTTATTATTATTTATTTCATAATCTCCTAATTTCAAATAATTCAAGCACACAATTTCAAGTTTTACTTTTTTTGCTAAGATTTCGATTATAAACATGCAATTTAACGAGAAAACAATATTGAATTTTATGGTTTTATTCAATTATGTTAACCTTTTAGTTGCGTAATTTTGTAGTTTTATTTGTGTTACATAATATATACTTTTTTTAATTTTCAGTTTGAAATAAAAATGATATTTTGTTTTCCGTTTCTACTAAAATCTTATAGATTTTTAGTGGCAAATAAAAGGTTTATTTATGCAATATGGTGGTTGAATTTTGATCTTGGTTATCCTATAAAAATTTATTTTTTTATATCATTCAATTTTAAATTGAAAATCACACATGACCTTGAAATTTCTTGAAATTTGTGCCTACGGCGCGCTACTCAAGCATGTAAAAGGGGGGTTAGGTGGAAATAGAAGTGCCGTTTGACTGTCTAAACAGATATAGATCCTTGCGTCTCGTAAGTCCTTCTATAGACATTTGTCGCGAATATTGTAGGTTACAGATACAATATGCGAAATGGATTGCCTTGGATTCACCTAATTATTAACAAACTGAAACTGTACATATATTATATAAATAAGTTCGTAACAGAAAATAGTGTGAACACTCTCTTGTATCATGGGTAAAGTAAATTTCTACTGTTATCATTATTATTAGGGTGAAAACCCTCTAAAGTTGATTTAATATAAACACTTTCTGATGCTGGTCATAAGGGAAACACCCTCTAAAGCTGATCATGCCATAAAGGTCCTCCGATTCTAATTATAGGGTTAACGCTATGGTCATAAGGGAAACACCCCCTAAAGTTGATCATGCCATAGGTGTACTCTGTTACTGGTTATAGGGTTAACGCCCTCTAAAGCTGATTTTACGGCAAGCATTCTCTGATGCTACTCTACAGATGATTATGCTACAGTATCCTCTGATACTACTTATAGCTTATACCTCTAAAGTTGATTCTGAGGTAAATACCTCCTGGAGCTAATTAAAGGGTAAACACTCTCTCACAATTATATCTAAAGTACTTTCTTTCTCTTATATCTCTACACAAACACCTTCTACCTTTAAAACTGGGTAAACGCCCTCATTAGTGGCCTCCAACCTCCCCTTACAGCCACCCCTGACCGCACAGCTATTGTCGTCTCATTATCTTTATTTTACTAATTTTCATCAACCCTTACACTCTCTGATAATTACAAGATTAGACATATCAAAACCTTACCAACAATACTTTCCTTAATAAGGCCACTGTCCAAAAAGACCACACCCTTTATCTACACACATGCACATCTAATACTTACGCAGTAATTCCCTTTTTCTTTGTTCTCTAGGGACTTTTTATTTCCTCTTCATTTATTTGCTCCGGGTATTCCTCTACCTTAGAAGCAGACTTTCTCTATGCTCCACCTGCAGTGTTGCCAACAGAAGATTATTCAAATTCAAATAATCGGAATATTCATGGGATTCGCGACTATTCGCGACAACATTCCCGGGAGCCTAGTTCTATGACATAAACTTCTGCGTGAAAGATTGTGGGAGTTTGACCTAAGGCTTTTGTTAGCCTATATTTTGGGCCATATACGCCGACCCCAACTCCTTCTGTTGTTTTTGACCCATCCGTGTACTAGATTAGTGATCCTTGCCAAGTGGATCATCCCACTCATATGGCGATCATTTATAACCACTTCAAATAAGTGTTTGAACTTCAACCTGGTTTGTATTGTATCAACTAGTTTTATTGTTGCCGATGACACAAATTCTTTGAGAATACTCATGTCTCTGATAAAGTCTCCTTCCTTCGGATCTACAACCTGAACAAGTTTTAAAGCCCCCAGAATTTCCTCTTTCTTTACTTGTAGGTATAAAGGGGGGAAATTGACCATAACTTCTAGAACTGCTTTGGACAGGTTTTCATTGCTCCTGACATGCTAAACGTTGCCCTTTTGCAAGTTTATCTTGTGCTGTCTTTTCGTGCTTTCAGCCACATACTAACAAGGCGTACAGGCACCATTGGTCTGATAACCGTCAGGTAAGACCAGTATATCATTTTTGGGTTCAGTCCCCAGGTTTTTCCAAAGAGTCTACAGCAGGTCCAGTTTACCACTGTTGCACGTTCGGACTACCTTTGTCAGGTGTGTGTTCCAAGTAAGTTTGTGGTCTAGCATTAAACCTAAGTATTTTGTCTCACTCGAGAAATCAATTTTTACTCCACTCATGATGAGAGCTATTAATAAGAACTTCCTTCTTTTAGTGAATGGAAAAATAACTGTTTTGCTTAGGACTTTCTTCCAGCACCTATTGTTAATGATTTTAGGGCGCTTTGTATCAGGTTTAATATAACTCTGTCATGCTTTCCCCTGACAGTGTGGACAATGTCATCTGCATATCCCTACGTTTCAAAGCCTGAGTTGTATAACTTTAAAAGAAGATCGTCCACAACAATAGACTATAGTAGAGATGATAATACTGCTCCTTGAAGACAGCTCTTTACCGCAGTCACCGTTTCTGAATTTCTGAATTTTCTCCCAAGTTTGCTTAGATTCTTGTTCCTCTAAGCATGAATTGTATCCACTCATTTGTTGTTGTTTTAAAGCCCCTGCTTTGTACAGCCCTTTTTATCAATTTGTATGAGGTGTCGTCGAAGGCACCCTCTGTATTGACGAATGCAGAAAGAGCAATTTACTTTACCATAATGCCTTTTTGATCCTCTTTATGAGGTTATGTAAAGCTGTATCGGTAGGTTTGCCTGATTGATAAGCAAATTGGTTCTTGTGAAGTGGTGCGTGTGTTAGAAATTTGTTTCTAATGTGAAGATCTATGATTTTCTCTATTGTTTTGAGAAGAAATGAGGTTAAGCTAATAGGTTTATAAAATTTAGGCTAAGTGTTTGATCGTCTTTCAGCTTTTGGAATGAAAACCGCATTAACTTCCCTCCGGGTTTTGAGGAATATTCCTCAGGCAATAACTAGCTCTAAATAATTGAGTTAGTGGAGGCATAAGCTCCGTCAGGCTCTCTTCTAGCAGGGCTGAGAAGATTCCGTCTTCGTCTGGTGATGGGCGAATGGGCTTAAGCCCATTGGATTTTTCTTTTAGTGAAAATTTTTTCTGATAGGTTTTTTGTTCGGCCAATGAGGCAACTTAGGATATAATAGGGTAGGATTGATTTTTCGGTGACCAAATGAACACCCCTCATTTTTATAAAATATTTTCTTTGTCTAATCGGTGGCTGGCGGTATTTGCGCGCTGTCCAAAATTTCAAATTTCTACGTTGCATAGTATTCGACGAAACCTCTTTGTGAGACGAACGAATGGACACGAAAGTGAGATTATAAGGGTTCCGCTTTTTTTTCCTTTTAAGGTATGAAACCCTAAAAATGACGCACTTTCCATAGAAATTATCTACCTTATTTTGCATTCTTAGAATTTCCTTTTAAAGTACAAACTATCCATCTTAAAAGTGGCAATGCTAGAATTATTGTTAAATCATTGTTAGGGTGGAAATATTTTATTTTAGTGCAATAAATTTTTTAAAGCTTAGGCACGGTAATATTTAAGTTTATTTGATCTATTTTAAAGTTCTTCTCACTTTTAATACTAGCCACACTATCAAATTGTAGTCTATTTTTAAAGTGCATCTGTAATTAAAATAATAGAATAATTATCTTTGGGGTAGAATAAATTTGTTACAGAAATAAAAATACCATGATTTAATACTTTGTTTAAAAAATCATTTTGTCAATGTAGACTTTGGGATTTCAGTTTGAATTAATTTGGGCACTGATATCTGGATTGGTAACCCGTCCATAAAATAAAACAGGACCGTGTGGGCTTTCTCTCAGTAAAAATATAAACGGATGATCTGCTTTGAAGACATCTCGCTCATATGGTTCAACACTAGAGAAAACATATTCTAATGTAATACCTGTAAAATAATACAAATGATATATTGTAAGGTATGTAATTTAAGAAAAATGCAGGCAACTGTTAATTTAAAAAAAAATGTTAAAATTTCAGTTAAAACAAGTCATTATATTTTCATTTCCAAAGAAGTCTCCGAAGTAAATTTTGCACACGGATGGATGGGATAAAACAAAGTTTTTATCTCAATATTTCAACCACCACACTGTTTTAGTTAAAATTTTTGAAAAACTAAGAGTAAGAGTGATTTTTTTTCAGCATATCATAGATAGATACAAAAAATATTAAGAGACAACTTTAACTCAGAATTAAATACTTTATCCAAAAGTGCTTTTTTTAAATTTTGTTCAAGTAGCACCTTTTTTCTAAATTAGTGTTATTGAATACCGTAACTCTGTCACTAGTTGAGGTAGAAATTTAATTTTATTTCTTTTATAATCATTTGTACCATGTGTGCAAAATTTAGTTTAAATATGTTAGAAAACTTCCAAGTGAAAAAATAAAACCTTACTTTTATTAATATTTTAACACTTTGTAACCATCTAATAAGAATTTCCGAATATTTGGCGATACAAAACTTTATTCTTAAAATTATTTTTTCTTTTGTCAGTTTTATTTCAGGCACTTAAAACGTGGACATCCTGTATGCAATACATACAGGTACCTATATAAAGATGTGTAAATAGTATTGCACCAAATGGTATTATGTAAAAACTGTTTGACATTTAGGTTTGACCATATTGTATTTCTAAATCAATTATCTGCCAAACGGCACAAAACTAAAGCTAGGCTGCCATTAAAAAAAATTCAAACTGGCTGTCTCTGGCAGAAACCGGTCTCACAAAAAAAATGAAACTCACATCACAATATGGATTTTTATGTTTAAATTAATCCCACCAAACCTCAAATTTAAAGGTCAAACCGTTTCTACATAGTCCTATTTAGTGCATTACCTTTTACGAATCCTGTATAATAGTTCTTCATCAATACCAGAAATGATTTTGGTTGTGAAAAGAAGATAATATGCCTAATCATAACAAATAGAACACAATGTGGCATATAGGTTTTGTGAAAGTCGTTCACGTTAATAAATTACCACAATTTCGTCCTTGTTGTTCTAAAGAATATTTTTAAAAACTACCGAGATAAATATTTAAGATAGTAACACACCTGTGGAGGCAGCAGCTTCGGTTTTCTTTTCTGTAACTTCAATGAAGGTCTTGTGTACTACTTTATTTACAGAAAATACTCCACGCTCATCAGTCTTAGACCGAATGATCTTTTTGAATTTGGCACTGTCATCCATTATTTCATTTAATCCCAACTGAAAATGAAAATAAGTTTATCGTTAATAACCATTCTCATGTAATTATTAAGAATTTGTGGAACTGATTGGTTGATGTCCAACTGTTTCTTTCTCAGTAGTTTGATTTGTGCAATTCATTGATCACCTCGCAGTTTAAAAATTAAGGCACCTGTGTAAAATTGACACTGAAACCTTTTATTTTACCAAAAAATGAAAAATTCACTTTTATGTAGGGGAAACTGGGGTATTGTGGACCGCTTTTTTATATTGGATAAAAAGTGGGGAAAAATATTTTTTTCTAAAAATTTCAAAGCTTGAATTAGTAATACAAATAATAATCTCTTTTTGGGTAGCTGCAGTTTATTCAAATTGTATTAAATTTTACAACTTATATCACTTGGCGCAAAAATTGTATTTTTGCGATTTTGAAAAATGTCGGGGAATTACGGACCACTTTGTAAATCGATTAAAAATGGAAAAATGTGGTAGAAAAACCTTCTCGTTTTTGATTCAGAATGGCAGAAGATTTATTATGAAAGAAAAACAAAGTGAAGTGGAGTGAGAAATGACAATGAAAATCAGTTCGAAACGAAATTATTATTGTATCAAAAAACTATTAGAAATTGACGAAAAATAATGTTGTGCTGAAAATTTGCATAAATAATCACTTATGTGCATTAAATACACGAAATTAGGTTGTCAAATGTAAAGAATTTGGAGATCCATAATTCCACGACAAAAGTGGTCCGAAATTCCCCGAAGGTCATTTTTTACAATGTGGCAGCATATGAGTAACACAATACAAACTTCATGTTCCTTCGAGCACTCAAGATTTCGCGAATATTATGAAGATATTTACCTGAGTTGGTTCCCGAAAAGTGTGGTCAAATTAGAGGAAACTCTAAAGTGAAAAAAAAACCCATTTCTATTTGGTATCGAAGCAAGGTAACGGTTCTTGTACACAAGTCGAGTACTAAAGGGAAAACGAGCCTAACATGAGGCCAGTTGAAGACAGTTATTTGTAGCTATCAACCACTATTAGAGAAAAAAATATGAAGCTGGTCCGCAATTCCCCGTGGTCTAGAATACCCCAGTCTTCCCTACTTAATAATCGAGTTTTTCAAAAAAAATATAATCAGTCGAAAGATTGAGACAAAGTTGAAATTTAGAAAAATGTCGAAATTTTCAAAAAGATCAAACTTCCATAGGCAACATTTTGAAACAATGTGAAAATGTTGCCAATTGAAACAATTTTTAAATGTTGCCAATGTTTAATAAAAGTGATTGCATTAAAAAAGATCAACATTTCTACAAAAAAGTCTAACATTTAGAAAACGATGAAACTTTTAAATAAGTCAAAATTTTCAAAATAGAACAAAATTTTTGCGAAGGAAATTTTTAAAGTAAAATTTTCTGGAAAATTGAAATTTACAAAGCAAATATTTCAAAGAATACAGGAAATTCTGAAAAAAGCCAAATTTTTCAGAGTAAGTATTTTAAAAAGAGCCAACATTTAAAAAAAATCCGAACTTCTTAAAATAATCAGCCTTTTTCAAAAAAATTTTAAGAAATAAATAAAAAGATGTAATTTGCAGAAAAAGTCAAAATTTTGAAAAAAACTTCAAATATAAGTTGAAAATTTGGGAGTCGAAATCTTCAAAATAAGTCAGAATTTTCGGAGGATATCAAAATCTTGAGAAAAGTGAAAATTATGAAATCTCGACATTTTCAAAAGCTGAAACGTATAAGAGAAATTTTCAAAAAAAATTACAAATTTTCGACGACAAAAGAATTGGAATTCTCAGCAAAGTCAATCAAAAATATGGAATTTTCAAAAAATTTTAAGAGTAGGAATTCTAATGCACACATCAATAGGTGTGAACATTTATCAGATTCAGGGTTCGGAAACCAATTTCGATCTTATTAGATCTCCTGAGTTTGGTATATCCAACCCTAATGCTAATAAATGTTCCAACTAGTAAATACTGTAGAATCAAGGGACTTCGTCAATGTGACTCCTAGGTACCGCCTCCTACTGGTCCCTAGACCCCAACATGTGTCGTATGTAGATAGAATATAACCGAGGCTACAGAATTCAACCCTCGAAGCATGTATAGTGGGACCATAGGTATCCGAACTATCAACAGTTGAACCATAAACGCTTAGCAAAGCGTTTGATTTCTAGGAAAGCCCCAAAAGACTAGATTCTAATGAACAGACCAATAGGTTTGAACATTTATCAGATTTAGAGTTTGGAAACCAAAGATTAGTTTCAAGATTGAAATTTCGAAAAAAGACAAACGAACTATAATTTAAAGAGATAATACAAACTACAAAGCTTTCCAATTTAGTTCTCGAATCCTTAACTCGTCTTTCGTCAAATAATATCTATATTGAGTAATAGATGAGGAACTCACCTTCTTTAAAATGTCGTTCAATATCACCCGTTTACCTTCAATCTTAAACTTGGGCAGAGTCACGTCTACTTTTTTAAAATTAGTTTCTTGCTTAAGCTGGTTTAAGTCATACGACGCCAGTTTTGATTCTAGCTGTTTAATGCCGTTTTTGTCGTCAGGGAGGATAATCGTCATTTCAAAATATGTATATAAGCTTTCCGTTTTATATGGTAACACTAAAATTTTGGCTTTCAGATTCGAATCGTATCTTAATTGAAACAATTCAGTTTGATGCATCATTGACGTTGAAATCCACTGTTTATCGTCGATGAAAAATTGTTCGTGACGAGTGTCTTTTTCATCAAAAGGATGCCACCATGATCCATTAAAATATATAGCATTGACAAGCACTAAACTAGTACTAGTTGGATCAAAATCGGATCCCTGTACCAATTCTTTGATTTTGTTCTAGGTTTTTTCTTCTACCCAACTGTTTATTGTTCTTGCAGCTTGTTCAGTATCATTAAAATCAATTTTATTCACTTCGGAATGGAATTTACTTCGAATAATTTCTTCAAAGGCTCCTTGTAATGAGTGGCATTCCGCTACGTACGCTTTATTTGCCAAATGTATCGAAATGCCCTTTACGTTGTTTAAATTTTCAATTATTTTCTGGTAACCATCGGCTGCAAGGGACGCTTCGGGTAGGTGCAAAGCTTCGGCCAACACTTTGTATGTCGTATCTGTAGCACCTTGGTAAAGCATGGAAAGGGCAATGTGAATACTCATAGGAGAAAATACGAAGTTGGACGTTTCAGTCTTTGCCATCTCTTGATATAACTCGTTACTGAATTTTAGGTTACTGTTGCGAAGTACTGAAACTGGTTCCTCGAGAGGAACCCCCATAGCACCCGCTAAAATCAGCAGGAGGGCCACGCTATTAAACCCTGGAAAAAAAAACAGAAAAAAAGGAAAAAAAGAGAATAATAATTGTGCTTGTCAGTAGAGTTACAATAATTAATAATAAGTAACGTTTTGAGGCAAAAGTTTAAATTTTAAATCTGAGTTGTGGAAACAGTTCCTGAATTTTTTTTTAAATAATAGCGATTATTATTCTATTAAAAATTGAATACTGTAAAGTAAATTGTATTTTTCATAAATTCTACATTCTATACGATTAAAGTTTTCACTTACCTCTCATTGCCGCAGAATTTTCTCTTGTCTAATAAGTAAAGCACATCAACTCAAGAAAATATTTACAATGTTTCCTTTTTATATTTAAATATTGTACACGATTATGATAACTTATCTAAGTCCCAGTTATCAGAAATAAAAACTAGGCTCGCTATTTTTCGCAACAGATTAACAGATTTTTTTTTCAAATGCTTCTTAGTATCTTATATATTTGATAGCTGCATCAGTTAACTCATTAAATTGATAGTGTAACAAAAACCAATTTTATTTTACTTTGAATTTGGGAAAAAAATTGTTTGTAGTATTTATTTTTATCAGTATAATTTAGCACTTAACTAATTGTTTAAAAAAAATCAGAAAACACTCGGAAACCTAATACTAACCATTTCATTAACAGATTTACGTCTTATTCAACTGTTAGAAGTATAGGTTTTAGCACAGAACGAAATAAAAAATGTCCATCTATCTACTTGTTAATGATTATGTTTTAATATTCTTTTTCGGTAAGAAAACTGGATGGATACGAAGAACTCGATCATTTCGGGGAATAAAAGTGTACACTCATAAAACTGTGTCAATCTAGTTCACCAATTTTTTCTATACTTTGACATTTACAAGAAATAAAAAAAATTTTGTAAATTGAAAAAATAGTGTTTAGTTGAATGATATAATTAAATTGTATTTAAATTTGATTTACAATGGAGCCAAAGGTAATTTATACGTACCAAACATGAACGGAATGTAAACTAGAGAACATCTAATTAGGTAGCCATTTTGGATTTATGTACATATTTATACGTAAAATTACCCCAATTTAAATATTTTGGTAATCCATAGACGCAAAATTTAATGCTCTACAACTTTTATTCTATAAGTTTTTTAGGTTAGAATAGCAGTTTCAAAGTTACGTATGCATGTTTAGTGAGTTTGTACAAATTTCATACATGGGGAAAAATATGCCCCTTTTTGGTTTTCAATTGCTGCTATACCGCTGCACCAAATTTTAAGTTTCGGGTATCTATTTTAACCAAAATTTAATGCTCTACAATTCTTGTAATAGCTATTTTTTCCATAGGAAGCACCGTTTAAGAGCTATTACTAGAATATGGAAAGCAGTGCAAAAATTTCGCAGTTTTTTTGGGCTGGAAAGTTAAGCTCACCTCCTGAGACCGTGCAAACTCAGATTACTGATACTTAACATCAAATAAAGAAAGTAAAGCGATTTGCAGCTTTCTCAGAATTATTTCACCAAAAAATCCTAATTTCACTGGCCTATATGGGCCACCTACATGGGAATATTGTGATGCAGTGTGACTGTTCACTGGAATATTACCATATTCGTGTTAACTTTGCAATAACTTTGAATTAATTTTAAAAGTTTGTACCCTTTTTTAATGATCGAAAAGAGAAACAAAGTATTAATAAAGCGAAATACCGTGTCTGCTGAAAAATTAATTTTATTTAGGAGTAGGAGTGCATTTATATTTCTTTTCTGATTTTGCTAGGGTAGGCAATACCTTTTTGCCTTCATTGTATGCACGCCACTGTTAGGACGGTTTGCAGCAGGTTTCATATAACTCTATTATGCTTTCCCCTTACAGTGACGACAATGTTATCTGCATATCCCTGCGATTCAAAGCCTGAGTTACATAACTTTAGAAGGAGATTTTTTTCTCATTACAGTAAATAAACCAAATTAATAAACATCAAAATGTCATACTCTTTAACCTCGTTTCTAGAAAATACATTTACAGAAGAAAGTTCAAGTTTCGACAACAAAAAAGTCGAATTTTTTTTTAGACAAAAATCAATTATTTCCGACTCTCTCTGTTTCTTAAAATTTCGATGGTTTTTAACATTTCCAGTTTTTTGAAAATTGAGCTTTTTTTTTGAAAATTTCTTTTTTGTATACTTTAGAATTTTAGAAACATTTCGATCTTTTTAAAAATTTTCAATTGTTTTGAAATTTTCAAATGTTTGATTAGTTTTGACATTTTTTCAAATTTCGAGTGTTTTAAATTATCAAAATTTTAAATTTTTCGAAGTTCTTACCATTTTAAATTTCGACATTTTTTCCAACTTTCGATTTTTTTCAACTTTAGATCTAATCTTATCTCTGAATTTTTTGAATACCTTGACCTTCTTTTAAAAATTTCGATCCATGTCACTTCAAAATATTCAAATATTTTTAAAAATCTCAGTTTTTAACTCGGTTTATTTGAAAATGTGGCCTTTTTTGAAAGTTTCGAGTATAGCTCCATTGTACGAATTTCTTAAAATTTCGACTTCCATTTTTCGACATTTTTTGACTTTAAAATTTCGAATTTTTTTCAATTTTTGTTGTTGAAAGTTTTGACTGAAGCATTTCGACTTTTTTCCAAATTCATCTATTTTTTATAATTCCGCCTTTTACCGAAATTCGTAATTATTTTACCATTTTTTAAATTTACTGACTTTTTCTGAATTTTGTTTTCAAAAATTCGTTTTTTGTTTTGACAATTAGTAATACTTTTTTTTTGTAAAACCGACTGGTCCTTGGTTGTCTTCAAAAATTAAAATACAAATCTTGTCCCCTGAAACCAAGAAATATTAAAAAACACAACAAAGGCTACTCTAACGCGTTTCGATAGCCAAGCTATCATCTTCAGAGAGATACTGAGTATTTCAATTTTTAAAGATAACCAAGGACCACTTCATTCCACCAAAAAAAAAACTCATTTAAAGATTGATTTAATACTACAGAGTAATTCCTCACAGTATACTCTTAGTGATGTTTATCTAGGGATGCAAACGATAGTTCGATGTTTTGAAAATATCGATGTATTGTTTGTAAACATCGATGTTTTAACATCGATGGTAAAGCATAAAAAATATCATTACATCGTTCAGTTTCTAAACGATGTTTGAAAAATCGATGTATCGCATCGCGATCAAAAACATAAACTGAATTTTCACAATTATTTATTTAATATTTATTATTTTATATCTTGGGGCAAACAGAAAATTCTTAGTTTATCAAGTTTTCCAGATTAAATTTTAAATTTTCACTTCTATTAAGACAACTTTTTTACATAAATTGCCCTTTTTGGAACTTTTGATTTTGTTAATTTCGTATTTTAATTCAAATCCTCTTAAAAAAAGTTTAAATATTCTTAAAAAAAGATAAACAATTTTAGAAATACACCAATTATTAGGCTAAGAATAAAAATGTCCAAATTAAAACCAAAACAGAATTCTCAAAGATTTAGAACCTAATTTCCAAATTTAGAATATTCCACAAGTTGTCAATTTTTGAGCAAACAATTCTTAAATATCTACTACCAGAAATTGGAAATTTTTATCAAAATTTCACGTTTAAATTTGAAAATTGCATATTTTTTAATTCCAAATCTTAGAAATCTTGAAATTTTCCTAAAATTTTGTATTAAACCAAATTTTATTTTTATACATTTGATAATTTGAACTTTTCTTTCCAAATCAGAACTTAAATCTTGAATTTTTATCGAAAATTCCAACATTTTTTAAAAATATTTAAGTGCAAATTTTTAGATTTTTGAGTTAACTTTTAAAAGTTAACGTTTCTCTCCCACGAATGTCTGTAATTTAGAAATGTCTGCTTTGTTTGAAAAATTTAAACTTCAATCGTACTCTTGGGCTCAAATTACTTTTTTAGAAAATCTGAATTTTTCAAGATACTCCCCTTTTTTGGAAATCTTCACTTTTTATTAAAGATTTTAACTTTTTATGAAAATGTCGATATTTTTCGAAATTTCAACTATTGATATATTTTCAGAATTGGTTTGTTTTTCAAAATCTCCATTTTTTCGAGAATTTGAAATTTTCTTAAGTTTCGTTTTTTAAAAAAATTCGAATTCTTTTAAAAATTTTGAATTTTCAAAAAAATTGAGATTTTGAAAAATAGACGAATTGTCTTCTTTCAAAAGTATTATTATTTTCAGTGGCGGCTCGCGATATGCACTGAGGAACTGCAGCACCCCCAATTCCGCTTTCGAGTTTTTTTTCTCAAAATTTCGATCTTCTTTCAAGACTTTTTTCCCTAAACAATTTTTTATAGAAGTTTTAAAATTTCTCTGATTTGTTTTTATAGAAATATCAAGTTTCCTTCACGAAGTTACGACATTCGAAAATCTATTTTATTTCTAATTTTGATCAAAAACGCATTTTCAAAATATAAGTTTTGTAAAAATTTTGAGAAAGAAATCAATATTCTGATAGGGAATTGCAATTTTCAGAAGAAAGCTCAAATTTCTCTAAACATGTCAAAATTTTCAGAAAAT
Source organism: Dastarcus helophoroides (assembly GCA_028583605.1). Classification (NCBI taxonomy): domain Eukaryota; kingdom Metazoa; phylum Arthropoda; class Insecta; order Coleoptera; family Bothrideridae; genus Dastarcus; species Dastarcus helophoroides. Next base: position 13,068,947 of record CM053325.1, on the reverse strand, counting down.
AATTAGAAATTGAAGGAAAAATCGAAATCCAACGCTTCTTGTATTTTGATATTTCTTTAAGGAAAAATTAATACCGAATCTTCGAGTTTTTACCTGAAAACTCAATTTTAATTTTTTTGTATAAAAATGTTCAGTTTTTTCCAATATTTCGATTTTTTTTCGGAATTTTTTTTTGCAGAGCTTCTATTTATCCTAAATATTTTATATAAAAGAATTTTCTCGAAATGTCTACTATTCCTGAAAATGTTATCCCTAGAAATTTCAATTTTTCCAGATTTTTTGTTCCTCTAATTTGCTTTAAAAATGTGAGGATTTTTTATGACATTTTAAAGTTTATTTTATTTTGTAATTTTGACAAACAATTTTTAGAAAAAAATTCCGAAATTTCTATAAAATTGTCAACATTTTGAAAAAAAAACGGAAACATTTTAAGAAAAAATTCAATTTTCAATTGCTTCTGCATTTTGATATTTTTCTAAAATAGATATAACCACCGATTGGATTATTTTCATAGAATTTCAATTTCGACTTTTTTTGCACAGATTTTTTCTAATTTCTTATGGAAATTTCGATTTTCTTTCTATGAAAATTCGAATCTTTTAAAATTTTGATCTTTTCAAGATTTTGATTTCTTTTGAAAATTTCGAACTTTGTTCATAATTTTCTTCATATTTTCCTAGAAATTTTAACGTTTTGGAAGAATTTCGACTGTTTTGACATTTTTGTTTTAATAGCAAAATCTCAACCTTAAAAATTTCCGTAATTTCCAGTTTTATTTTTGAAATTTTAACCCTTTTTTCAAAAATTTGATTTTGTTCTCTGTTTTAAGTTTTCTTTTAAAAATTTTGATATCTAACAAATTCTGTTCTTTTGGAAACTTATGACCTTATTAAAATATTTACTGCTGTAAAAATTTAAACTTTTTTTAAAATTTTGGTTCTTTCAAAATTTTTACCTTTTTGGAAATTAGATTTTTTCCAAAATTGATTTTTTTTACGAAATTTTGATTTTTTTTGTTGCTAATTTCGACTATTCTAAGGTTTTTTGGTATTTCTAAATGTTCACTTTGAAAAGTTTGATCTTTTTTATAATTTTTATTTTTATTATAATTTCCAATTTTTTTTAATAATTTTTATTCGTTTCTCAAAGTTTTGACTTTTTCTTTTGAAAGTTACGACCTATATAGCAAATTTCAGTGTTTTATTTAAATTTCGTCTTGATTTGAAAAATTTGAATTTTTTTTCAAAAAATGTCACTTTTTGTGAAAATCTGAACATTTTTTAAAATTTTGTCTTGGTTTAAAAATTTCGACCTTTTTTAAAAATGAAGACTTTTTTTTTAACATTTTGCCGGCTCCAAAATTAGGACTATCGAAATTTAAAATTTTATTGTTGAAAATTTCGATTTTTCAGAATTTCGTCTTGTTGAACCAAAATTGTTTTTGAAAACCTAATTTTTAGCCTATAAAAGATAATGTTAACATTTTTCAATAATCAATAATACCGTTTCCACCCCCTTAGAACTTAAAAATACATTTGGTTTTAAAAATACTTTCATTAAATTTTTTTGGGAATTCAAAATTGTTTTTGAAAACACAAATTTTAGCTTGTAAAAGAAAGTTTTAAATTTCAATATTCAATTAAATATACTTTTTCACCCCGCTTGGGGCTAACATTTTTAAAATCGATTAAGTACCGATTTAGTAATTGCTTTCATATATTTTTCATATAGAAATTTTGACAACAATTTTTATGAAAAAACTCAACATTTTGGAAAAAACAAAGAAATTTCAAGAACAATTTAATTTTCAACTTTAAGAAAAACATTGCAATTTCAATAAAAAATGTACCTTCTAAATTTCAACTTATTTTGCGATTTGATGTTTCACTAAAAAAAGGACCGAAGAAAATTCTAAATCGAATTCCAACTTTTCAAGAACTTAAAATACAAATTTTGTCCCCTGAAACCAAGAAAGGTTAAAAAAAACCCAAGAGCAACCTTTGATGTGTTTTAACCTTTCTTGGTTTCAGGGGACAAAATTTGTATTTTAAGTTCTAGAAAAATTGGAAACTCGATTTAGAATTTTTACAGTTTCTCAGTTTTTGAAGATAACCTAGGACCAGTCCGTTCCACCAAAATTTTCCGGAGCGGTTAAATTTATTCTCCGAATTTAAAATTCAGAATTCGATAGAAAATAGATTGACATTTAAAGATTAATCTCAAAATTTGAAGACATATTTCTAGAAGAAGCTGAAAATTCTTATGTGTATATAAAATTTTTGAAAAAAATAATTTCGGAATCAAAGAAATAAGAACAATTTTTAACAATAATTTAATTGTCAGAAATATTTACAAAATTTCGACTGTTAAAGTGGGAATTATTGAAATTTTCAAAAAAATTCAGCATTTTTGGAAAAATTTAAATTTTGAAATTAAAATAGTCAAAATGTTGAAAAAAAAATTAATTGACAATTTAATGTTTTAATTTCAATTTTTTCTAGTAATTTTGAAGTTTCCAGAGAATTTTCAAAGATCAAACATTTCAGCTTAAAGTCAAGCTTTTGTGATAAAAATTTCAAATGTTGGCAATTTATTTATACATAATATGCAAGTTCTTTTTCGAAAGTTGTTTCAAAACTTCGCACAATTTTAAAAATCGAAATTTTTGTTATTATTTATTTTTAGTTTTAATTAGAAATTGTTTCTTAAAAAGTTTATACTTAAAAAGAAGAAAATTATTTGTTTTAAAAAACATAATTTCAGATTAGTAAAAGCTTTTAATAAACAGATTTAATTCATTACATAATCACAAAATTCCAATTTTTCCTCGAAATTTTGCATTTTCAACTTGAATCTGCTAGTTTTTGTCGATCAAAATTCCTAATATAAATACAAAATGTTGAAGTTCGGATTCGAAATTCGTTTAGAAAAATAGGTAATAATTTGCGAGAAATCTAAATTTCGGGATTGGGAAAATTTTGGGAAAAAAGCTATAAAAATATATAATTAAACACTTTGGGAAAAATGTCAAAATTTCAAAAAAAGTCTATCAACAAGCACTTGATCAAAATTTGGATATGAAAATTTTTATATTTTTAGCGAAATTTGGAAAAGAGATTCTCAGTTGAGAATTTTTTAAATCCAGAGATTAAAAATAAAATGTTAATTCTTTTAAAAGAAAACAACAAATTTCCGATTTTTTTTTTTTTGAAAGAGTCCACATTTTTAGTTTGAAAACGTGCAAGATCAACAAAATCTATTAAAAAAAAACCGGATTTTAAATTTTTCAAGACAATTTCTGGCTTTTTTGGAAATCTGAACCTTAATATGTCAACCTTTGCTTGTCATAACTATTAAACTTCATTAACAATTTAAACAACAACAGATATTAAAAATTCCACGATATTTCTATAAATATTTGCTACGACCAAAAACCTTAATTTCTTGGAAGCCATTGAAATTCACAAATATTTACAATCTAGTCAATTTACACTTATAAACGAGCAGCTTAAACTGAACACACCTCTAATTGAAGCTTTGGACGAGAATTCGGATTAGACGCAATATTCGTAGCAGTCTGTGATACATGGAGCTTCTGGATTCTGGATTCTGGATTCGTTGTGGGTTGCCTAAAAATTTAGGCCAGCACTTAGGCCACCCTTTCCGGGCCCATTGTGCTATCCCCGTGATAGAGGTGTCCTTGGTCATTCATTCAGCCACCCAACCTTGTTGAGAAACTGAAGAACGTCCCTTGGATGCGCCTCTCTCAAACTGGCCACACTAGGCCAGAAGTCCCCCAGCGTGGACCCTCTGATTGTTGCTAGTGCCGGGCAGTGACACATCACGTGCTCGACACTCTCATCTTCTTCTAAACACCCTCTGCAGCTCGGGTCGTTTATAATTTCCATTCTTTGGAGGTGTTTGTTTAATCGACAGTGACCTGTCCATATCCCTACAAGTTTCCTGAGATTATTCCTTGAGAGTTGTAGGCACAGTTTTGCCCTTTCCCTGCACGGCATTCTAATGAATGCGTGAGTTTGTCGGCATGTTGTTATTGATGCCGCCCATAAGGCTTTGTGTTTACGATAAGTTTCTTCGTTAAGTAGGGATCTTACGGTTGATCTTGCCAGGGGAAGGGTTGGTTCTGGTCCAACGAATTGTCATGGAGCTTGTTAGCATAATGACAGCTAAACAAATTGCTGGTATAACCGCCGATGATGCGGTAAAGCGAAACCTGGTGCAGTGGTAACAACTATTTATAGAAATATGGTGGATTTTTTAATATCTATTGTTTTAATTGTTTATGCAATTTAATAGTTATGAATAAATATTAAGCTTTTTTTCTAATTTCTTCTTTAATCTTTTTAAACCATCGACTTGGAAAATTTCTAGGTTAAATTCAATATATATATTGTAATTTCGAATTTTCTTAAAGTTAGAGGTCCATTGGGGAGCAACTGAGCTAATTTATGTTACTATTTTTTTGAACTCATGAGCATTTATTTGCTTTTATACAATTTTAAGACAAATGTTGTCGCAGCACCCCTACTAGTTTTAGTTACGAGGCGCCACTGATTATTTTCAAGATGTTGTCTCTTTTCAAGATGTTGTCTCTTTTCAAAATGTTGTCTCCTTTTGAAAATTAGTAGGTTAAGTCCTACTTATTTTCAAAAGGAGACAAAATTTCGAATTCTTTTAAAATTTTTGAATTTTCAAAATTTTGTCATCTTTCAAAATTATTATTATTATTTTCCAAATGTTGTCTCTTTTCAAAATGTTGTCTCCTTTTAAAAATTAGTAGGTTAAGTCCTACTTATTTTCAAAAGGAGACAAAATTTTGATTTCTTTTAAAATTCTTGAATTTTCAAAATTTTGTCTTCTTTCAAAATTATTATTATTATTTTCCAAATGTTGTCTCTTTTCAAAAAGTTGTCTCCTTTTGAAAATTAGTAGGTTAAGTCCTACTTATTTTCAAAAGAAGACAAAATTTCGAATTCTTTTAAAAATTTTGAATTTTCAAAATTTTGTCATCTTTCAAAATTATTATTATTATTTTCCAAATGTTGTCTCTTTTCAAAATGTTGTCTCCTTTTAAAAATTAGAAGGTTAAGTCCTACTTATTTTCAAAAGGAGACAAAATTTCGATTTCTTTTAAAATTCTTGAATTTTCAAAATTTTGACTTCTTTCAAAATTATTATTATTATTTTCCAAATGTTGTCTCTTTTCAAAATGTTGTCTTCTTTTGAAAATTAGTAGGTTAAGTCCTACTTATTTTCAAAAAAAGACAAAATTTCGAATTCTTTTAAAAATTTTGAATTTTCAAAATTTTGTCTTCTTTCAAAATTATTATTATTTGCAAAATGTTGTCTCTTTTCAAAATGTTGTCTCCTTTTGAAAATTACTAGGTTGGGTCCTACTTATTTTCAAAAGGAGACAAAATTTAGAATTCTTTTAAAAATTTTGAATTTTTAAAATTTTGTCTCCTTCCAAAATTATTATTATTATTTTCAAAATGTTGTCTTCTTTCAAAATTTTGTCTCCTTTTAAAATATTGTCTCCTTTTGAAAATTACTAGGTTGGGTCCTATTTATTTTCAAAAGGAGACAAAATTTCGAATTCCTTTAAAAATTTAGAGTTTTTAAAATGTTGTCTCCTTTCAAAATTATTATTTTCATTTTCAAAATGTTGTCTCCTTTCACAATTTTATTTTTTTTTGAAAATTAATAGGATTCAAAAGTTCGCTTTTTTAAAAGTTACAAAACCAATTGATTTTTTTAAAAAGTTCGAGTTTTTTAAAAAAATTCGAATGTTTTAGAAGGTCTGGTATTTTTTTTTTAAATTTCAATATTTTATGAAAATTTCAGCATTTTTCAAAATCTCGACTTTTTATTTTTTCAAAATGTTATTTCTTTTTAAAATTGGGGCTACTTTAAAAATTTCGACATTTTTAAAATCTCCTTATTTTTTAAAATTCCAAAATTTGTAATTTTCTAGATATATCACTTTTTGATCGAAACTTTAGACTTTTAGACAACTTTTTTAAAAATCTAGATTTTTTCAAAACATTTTTTTTAATTTCTCCAATTTTTGAAATTCTTTGGTATTTCTCAAAATTTCGATTTTTTTTCTAAATTCTTACTTTTTTAAGATTACATTGTTTAAGTTAAATTAAAACCACTTAAAAAACTTTGGCTTTTGCGGAAATTTCGTTTTTTAATATAACAAAATTTGAATTTTTCTTGAAAAGCATCTTTTGAAATTTTCCAATTGTATTGAAAATTTAGATTTTTATTTAAACACTTCAATATTTTTCAATTTTGAGCACTGTTTCCAAATTTTGTCCTGTTTGAAATGTTGATCATTTTTTTAAATTTCGACCTTTCTTGGAAATCTTTACTTTGGTCAAAATTACAATTTATCTTCAGATAAAATTATTACGATTTCAAAATTTTAGCCTTTTTTAAAAATTGTAATTTTTTCAAATCTTCAAAATTTTGTCTTTAAATTTTTTACCATTTTTTCAGAATTACCATATTTTTGGAAATCTTTTTATTGAAAATTTTGACTTTATATGGAAACGTCGATATTTTTCTAAATTTTGACTATTAAAATTTCTATTCAAAATTCGTCTGTTAAAATTTCCGCTTTTTCGAAAATTTGAAATTTTCTAAAAATTTTGTTTTTTGAAAAATTTCAAATTCTTTTCGTTTTAATTAGTGCGCCTCCTAATTTTTTTTAAAATTCGAAATTTTTGCAAAACTTCGCTTTTTTTTTAAATTCGGATTTTTATAAAGTTTGGCATGTTTACAAAATTTTGCCTGAGCTTTTTAAAAAGAGTTTGATCGAATTTTCCACTTTTTTTTTAAATTTCTTGAAATTCGTTTCCAAAATTTTTGCTATTTTAAATGTTTTGACATCTTTAAAGTATTCTTATTTTTTAAAATTCCAAAATTTTGCATTATACCAAATTTTATTTTTATAAATCTTAGTTTTTTTCCGAAATTTGAGCTGTTTCTTCAGATCCAACACTTAACATTCAATTTTTATCGAGCATTTTTATAAACATTTAAAATTAAAATGGGAATTTTTAAAATATTAAGTTTAACATTTAAATATAGGGTAGTAATCTCAAAATCTCTACTTTTTTTGAAAACGTTAATCTTTCGCTTCAAAAAACGTAGATTTTGAGTTTATCTATAAAAATTTGGTGGAAAAAGTAACAATCTCAGAATTTCTAGAAAAAAAGTCGAAGTTTTGAGATTAAAGACGAAATTTGGAAAAAAAGTAGAAATTTCAACTTTAATCGCGGAATGTTGAGAAAAAAATCGAAATTTCAATTCACCACGAAATTTCTAAAAAAATGTCTAATTTTGACTTCTTAAACTCGCAATTAAATATTTAACAAAAAACATTGGAAAAACATCGATATATAGATATCGAATACCGATGTAAGAGACATTGATGTTTCATTGAAAAAAATGTCGATGTTCAAACATCGATGCTTTTTTGAACGATGTTGCATCTCTATATTTATCTGAAATGGACTATAGAAGTACGAGTGCGACATTCACTGTCTATGTATATGAGTAATACAATATGGATTGATTTAGCGATCTAGCGGTAAACCTTTTAACAAATCGGTATTTTTTAGTCAATTTCTTCGTAAATGGATCAAACGTTTCGCTCCCAGTCAACAGAGGCCGCGATCTGTAAACGAATTAATAATTAAGGATTAGTTGTTATTTAGGTTAGATGTCGCGTGTGGTAGCCTATTAAAGTTTTGAAGACATTCAACAGGTTGTCAGGCTGCTTCTACGATAAACAGTTCGCCTATTCGCCAGTTAACAATATTAGTCAATCTGAAAGTTCATGTCGGGGAATCTGTGCGCGGATTTATCCGAATAACGCCACAAATCGGGTGATTTTTTTCGCGAGCTAACGTCGCTTACCTCGACAACAACCCAAGAACGGTGTACTAAACCAGTCCTTAACAAATAGGAACAATTAAATACGACTTCCCGAGAAGTTTTAAATAACATTTAATTTGTAAACATAATTATGTGTCAAGTTGGATTAGATCTTTAAAAAAGTGCATCCGGAATATAACAATTATCGGTGTGGAACCGGTGGTGTCTTCGACAGTGAATCTTTAAGTGAAAAAAGAGAAAAAAAAATACAGCTAGAAAGTTGTTTCATATCGTAAAAATTTAATTACTGCTCATCGTTAAAAGTGCAAATATCACTGTGGTAAATAAAATATTTTATCGTCTTGAACAAATAACCAGTATTTAAAAATAACACGACCAGATTACCATCTCGATGTTAATTTCTATCACGTGGTATCTAGCATAAGAGTGTTCAGTTGTGTGATATCAAGAAATAGAACGGATTGGGCCCTTTTCGATTATAGCCGATTCGCATGGTAAGTAGCATTTAAGACCGTTGACAGTAAATAGTATGATTATTGTGATGTTATTTTCGGTCCCAAGGTCGCTCGGCCCCTCTTATTATATTGACCTTTTTTATTTTTTAACGATTTAAAGTTTTACGCGTGGCGTAATTTACATAAAGTGCGCTTAACAGCAGACATTATCACTTTCTCGAATTAAACTCTGTTTTACGAATTGACCGGCGTGAATTTTCGTTTACTTATTCGGTCATGGATTATCACTTGGACATCTCTTAATGAAAAGCGGATTTGGATAATTAATTTGGCTGCCGGGTGAGCGGGTGACTGCGGCTTTAATACCTTTAAAAGTGAAACTGATCCACGATGTATCGTTTACAAACACGATTGAGCAATTTGATTATGTCTTTGCTGAATATGTAATTGAGTTACATAGTTTAAAATGTTTTTATTTCATGTTTAAGTAATGGGAAGTGTTCTAATTTCCTTGACCATCACATCGGTAATCGGTGATGAGAAAAAGCGTGCTGCAGGACAAATTGGAATACACCGAGTCCTAAAATCAAGGGAATTTCGGTCAATTTTTGCGAACATCCCTCGAATAGGACAGTTTTTTTTTGTGATATGACTTCAGTAAAGTTCAATTTTTTCTTTCTTAAACTTTCAATTCCACAATCCTCAAAGCACTTTAAACTCGACATTTTTTTGGGTCAATATTTGGAATTTTAAAGTAGAAATTTCGAATTTAATCTTGGATTATTGAACTTGATGACTTGAGTCCCAAAATTTCCATTTTATTTCGGGATTTCGACTTTTAAAGTGGAAATTAAAAAAATGTAGAAATTTCTCCTGTATTTTAAATTGAAAATTGGAGTTATCAAATACGCAACATTTCCAAAACCTTGGAATTTTTCTATAATTTGATTTTTTAATCTTGAACCCTCGACTTAAATTTCTGCGTTTAGAAGGTAGAATCGATGTTTTTCTTTTTCTCAAAATTTTGAATTTAATGTAAAAATTTGATCCCAAAAACTTTGAAATTTCACGAGTCACGAAATTTGCAGTTTTAAAAATGCGAAATCGAGGATTTTGACATCTTGAAATTTTTCCATAATTAAATTTCTTCCTAAAATTGAAATACAAAACTTGTCCCCTGAAACCAAGAAATGTTCAGTATCTCTCTGAAGATGACAGCTTGGCTGCCGAAACGCGTTAGAGCAACGTTTGTTGTGTTTTTTAATCTTTCTTGGTTTCAGGGGACACGTTCTGTATTTCAATTTTTGAAGATAACCAAGAACCAGTCTGTTCCACCAAATTTCTTCCTTTCAAACCCTCAACTATTAGAAGTTAAGCTCAAAGTTTCTTATTTTTTTTTGTTGTAAAGTTTCGATAAATAAGTCGTAGTCAATCTCGACGAAATTAGGACTTTTTCCACGTATTTGATCTTGCAATTTTAGACAAAACCAAATCGAGATTTTGCAAAAATTTAAGGTTTTAAGAGAAATGCTTTTACATTTTTTAGAATTTTCGAGTTTTCTTCTGTGTCACACTCGAGATTTCTACATTATTTTCAGGAATTCGACTTTTTTTAGATTCGAAATTTTGGGCTCAAAATTGAAATTTAAAACTACAAATTCTTAATTTAATTTTGACACTCCAAAATCAAAATTTGGAAATAAACTCTTCATTAAATTTTAACAGTGTTACGGATTTCATTAAATTTTAACAGTGTTACGGATACAAGCAGCTATAATCTGATTTAAATTAACGAAAGATTATTTCTTCTGCTGGGGGTCTTTGAGCTCGGAATTGTCGAATTTTTAGTAAATTTTCGAGCTATGTTGAAATTACAAGAAAAAACCAACACATTCGGAAAATATTCAAAATTCTTTGAAACGTTCCAAATTGGGAATTGAAGTCGAAAATTGAAGAAACAAGTCAAAACTGAAAGGTTCGATTGTTTCGTCATGAATTATTTTTCAAAATTCACAGATGCCTCTTGGGCCATCAAAAGCAAAATAATTTTGTTCCAAAAAGTAAGTTATTTGGTAGTTCATCAGTATCGCAATTTTTTTCCCGTGAAAGCTTCTCTAAAATTCGCTAATGTTCTCATGGAGCTTTCTGAACAAAATAATTTAGACCTAAAACTTTGGGTATTTGGTAGGTCATCAGTATTTTAAATATTTTGCCACAAAACATTCTCTTCTTGGAGACTGGAAAATCATAGGCAAAATGATGTTACAAAGTTGGGTATTTGGTGGTCCATCTAGCAGTTTTCTTTTCTACGAAATCCCTAAAATTCGAAAATAATTTGAGCAAAATTTTGGGCATATAGTAGTTCATCACTATGTCAATTGTTTGTTCGCGGAAATTTCTCTAAAATTTACAAATGCGCTCTTGGAGGTCCATAAGCAAAAAAATATTGTTTTGAAAAGTTGAGATTTTGGTCGTTCATCAGTATTGAGGTTGTTTTCCCATGAAATCTTCCCTAAAATTCGCAAATGTTCTCATGGAGCATCTTGAATCAATATAATTTAGACCTTAAACTTTGGACATTTGGTAGCTCATCACTATTTTAATTGTTTTGCAATGAAACTTTCTCTTCTTGGAGATTGGAAAATCATAGGCAAAATAATGTTGGAAAGTTGGGTATTTGGTGGTCCATCTGGTAGTTTTTTCCCACGAAATCTCTTAAATTCGCAAATGATTTGAGCAAAACTTTGTGCATGTAGCAGTTCTTCACTATGTCAATTGTTTGTGTAGCGATGTCTTTGTATATACCTGTCGGTCGCCCTACTCTAGTTTTCTTGCTTGGCCCTGTCACAAGGGATCGTAAATTTTATTTAAGGGCAGTAGGTCAACAAGTACAACGAAAATCACCACTAGTAATGTTCACTAAAAGACGGCGGTCAAAGGAACGAAAGTTTCGGAACCGGCGTTAAACTACCAAAGAACCATGACTGATGAAGTACAACGAGAGAATCCAAGCAACCTCCGAAGAGTGAACAATAAACCTTGTTAATAAACCAACCTCTTCTTTTATTTCGTCTACCAGCGAGTGTAGTGGTCCTTCGAAAAAGCAAAAACAGCGTTTAATAATCCATACAATCCCAGAATAGTGATAGAAAGCCCAGATTTCTGGCTCAACGTTCGGGACATTCGTTACACAAGTCGGTCTTACAACCCGACTTAAAATCGAAACAACATACATACCTTGGTCCTACGAAACGGATCGAACCCAACCACAACAGTTTGTTTACGAAAATTTTTTAAAATTGACAAATATGCTCTTGGAGGTCCACAGGCAAAAAAATATTTTGTTAAAAAGTTAGAATTTTGGTAGTTCATCAGTATGAGAATTGTTTTCCACGAAACCTTCTCTAAAATTCGCAAATGTTTCTCATGGAGCATCCCAATCAAAATAATTTAGACCTAAAACTTTGGGCTTTTGGTAGTTCATCAGTATTTTAATTGTTTTGCCACGAAACATTCTCTTCTTGGAGGTTAGAAAATCATAGACATAATAATATTAGATTATCTGGCAATTTTTCCCACGAAATCTCTAACATTTGCAAATGATTTTAGTAAAGCGTTGGGCATATAGCAGTTCATCACTATGTCAATTGTTTGTTTACGAAAAATTCTTTAAAATGTACAAATATGCTCATGGAGGTCCACAGGCAAAAAAATATTGTGTTAAAAAGTTGCGTTTTTGGTAGTTCATCAGTATTAAAGTTGTTTTGCCATAAAATCCTCTCTAAAATTGACAAATGTTCTCATGGAGCATCCTGATTAAAGTAATTTAGATCTTAAACTTTGGACATTTGGTAGTTCATCAGTATTTTAATTTTTTTGCCACGAAACATTCTCTTCTTCAAGATTGGAATATCTTAGGCAAAATAATGTTAAAAAACTGGGTATTTGGTGGTTCATCTGGCGGTTTTTTTCCCACGGAATCTCTAAAATTCGTAAATGATTTGAGCAAAACGTTGGGCAGATAGTAGTTCAACACTATGTCAATTGTTTGTTTTCGAAAAATTCTCCAGAATTTACCAATATGCTCTTGGAAGTCCATAGGCAAAAAAATATTGTGCTAAAAAGTTAGGTTTTTGGTAGTTCATCAGTATTAAAGTTGTTTTACCATGAAATCTTCTCTAAAATTCACAAATATTCTCATGGAGCATCCCAATCAAAATAATTTAGACCTAAAACTTTGGGCTTTTGGTAGTTCATCAGTATTTTAATTGTTTTGTCACGAAACATTCTCTTCTTGGAGATTGGAAAATCATAGGCGAAGTAATGTTAGCATGTTGGGTATTTGGTGGTCGATCTGGCAGTTTTTTCCCACAAAATCTCTAAAATTCGCAAGTGATTTGAGCAAAAGTTTGGGCATATAGTACTTAATCACTATGTCAATTGTTTGTTTACGAAAAATTCTTTAAAATTCACCAGTATGCTCTTGGAGGTCCACAGGCAAAAAAATATTGTGTTAAAAAGTTAGGTTTTTGGTAGTTCATCAGTATTGAAATTGTTTTCCCACGAAATCGTCTCTAAAATTCACAAATAATCTCATGGAGCATCCTGGTCAAAATAATTTAGACCTTAAACTTTGGGCTTTTGATAGTTCATCAGTATGTTAATTGTTTTGCCACGAAACATTCTCTTCTTGAAGATTGGAAAATCTTAGGCAAAATAATGTTAAAAAACTGGGTATTTGGTGGTTCATCTGGCGGTTTTTTCCCACGGAACCTCTAAAATTCGTAAATATTGTCGTAGTGAAACCTGATCAAAATAGTTTTGGGCTAAAATGTTGGACATTTGATAGTTCATCCGTATTTCAGTTGTTTTGCCACGAGAGTGAATCACAAAAAGAATGATGTTGTTATTTTCCAATGAAATCTTCTCCAAAATTCGCAAATCTTCTCTTGGTGCAACCTGATCAAAATAGCTTTGGGCTAAAATGTTCATTAGTATTTCAGTTGTTTTGCCACGAAAAAATTACAGTCAAAATGATATTATGTTAAAAGGTCGGATTTTGGGTGGTCAAGCTGGCAGTTGTTTTTCTACTAAATCTCTAACATTTGTAAATGTTTTGAGCCAGACGTTGGGTATATCATCAGTATTTTAATTTTTTGTTCACGAAAATGGCTCTAAAATTTACTAATGTGCTCTTGGAGGTTCTTAGGTAAAAAGGTATTATATTAAAAAGTTAGGTTTTTGATAGTTCATCAGTATTGAAGTTGTTTTCCCATAAAATCTTCTCGACCATTCGCTAATGTCCTTATGGAGCATCATGATCAAAAAAATGTTGAGCTAAAATGTCGGATATTTGATAGTTTATTAATATTCCAATTGTTTTGCCACGAGATATAAAGAGAATCATGGCCGGAGTGATAAAAAAATGTTGGGTATTTGGCGGTCCATCTGGCAGTAGTTTTTTCCACGAAATCTCTAAAATTCACGAATATTTTGAGCCAAACATTGGGCATAGAATAGGTCATCAGTATGCCAATTGTTTGTTCGCGAGACATTTTCTAAAATTCACAAATGTGCACTTGAAGGTAAATAGGCAAAATAATTTGATGTTAAAAAGTTGGGTTTTTGGCAGTTCATCAGTATGGATGTTGTTTTCCCATGAAATCTCTAAAATTCGCAAATATTCTCGTGGTGGAACCTGATCAGAATAGTTTTGGGCTAAAATGTTGGACATTTGATAGTTCATCAGTATTTCAGTTGTTTTGCCACGAGAGTGAATCACAAAAAGAATGATGTTGTTTTCCCATGAAATCTTCTCTAAAATTCACAAATACTCTCGTGGTGCAACCTGATCAAAATAGTTTGGGGCTAAAATGTTGCACATTTGATAGTTTATTAGTGTTTCAGTTGTTTTGCCACGAAAGAATCATAGTTTTCCCATGAAATCTCCTCTAAAATTCGCAAATATTGTCGTGGTGGAACCTGATCAAAATAGTTTTGGGCCAAAATGTTGGACATTTGATAGTTCATCAGTATTTCAGTTGTTTTGCCACGAGAGTGAATCACAAAAAGAATGATGTGGTTATTTTCTCATGAAATCTTCTCCAAAATTCGCAAATCTTCTCGTGGCGCAACCTGATCAAAATAGTTTTGGGCTAAAATGTTGGATATTTGATAGTTCATTAGTATTTCAGTTATGTTGCCACAAAAGGATCACATCCAAAATGATATTATGTTAAAAGGTTGGATTTTTTGTGGTCAACCTGACAGTTGTTTTCCTACTAAATCTCTAACATTTGTAAATGTTTTGAGCTAAAATTGGGTATATATCATCAGTATTTTAATTGTTTGTTCAAGAAAGGTGCTCTGAAATTCACTAATGTGCTCTTGGAGGTCCATATGCAAAATAATTTTATGTTAAAAAGCTGGGTTTTCGGTAGTTCATCAGTATTGAAGTTGTTTTCCCATAAAATCTTGTCTGAAGTTTGTATATGTTTTTATGGAGCTTCCCGCTCAAAATACTTTGGACATAAAATTTTGGACATTTGGTGGTTTATCTATTTTTTTGCCACAGAACATTCCCTTCTTGGGGATTGAAAAATCATAGATAAAATTAAAATTAAACAGTTGGGAATTTAGCAGTGCACTTGGCAATTGTTTTCCCATGAAATCTCTAAAATTTGCAAATGGAGGATTCTGATCAAAATAATTTTGAGCTTTTGAGCTAAAACGTTAAGCATTTAGTAGTTGATCAGTATTTCGATTGTTTGGTCATGAAAAATTCCGTAAAATTTTCAAATCTGCTCTTGGAGGTCCACAGGGACAATAATATGCTCAAAAGTTGTGTATTTGGTGGTTCATTAGTGTCGTAGTTTTTTCCCCGTGAAATCTTCCCTTGCAAAATTGCAAATTTAAAAAAAGGAAAATAATTCCAGAAGGTCAAAATTCTAAGTATTTTTATATTAAAAGAGATTTTGGCGTAGAAGTAAATAAGAGTCGAAATGTTCATAAAAAAGCAGAAATTTAGAATTTCAACGAAAAACTTCGACAAAAAATGTAGAATTTAAATCCATAGAAGGTTTTACCCCTTTACCACATCGGCAATAAACAAATAATTACGCGGTACGTATTTCGCCAGCAGAACTGGCATTTTCAAGCTCACTAATCTTAATTGATTAGCAACATTTTAGCTAATCAAAATCGTTTTACAAAATAGCTGGCTCTGAAAATTTTCTTGCTTGGTTCCCAGCAAGTCACTGTATTTTTTCCGTGGTAAAATCGTTTTTATGCCATAAATTCATTAAACTCGTTCGTGTTCATGTTTTGTATTAATTGTAATGTGGCTATTAATTCTCCAAAGTAATACACAATATGCAAATGTGTAAATAAAATGTAAAAAAAAGCTACTAGGCAATTAATTATTAATCGCTAATGGATTTCTAACAAATCAGCATAATAAATATAAAATAAAACAACATAAAATACCTGTCATATATCAATGTTATTCTAAGCATTATTTCTGAGAGAGAAATTTATTATAATACTTATTTTCAAAGCAGAGATCCCAATGCTTTTGTATTTTGGCATTTCTCCAATATAACTGTTCGGAATTCGAGTTTTACTTGTTTATGTTATTTCGTGCTACTAATTCAAAACAAACAGCCGGTTTAAGTTGCTAATTTAAATAGAACTGTGTGCAGATAATAATCCACTTATGTAGTTCCTCGTTGTTGTATCGTCATTAGATGATAATACAGCTTCATAACCGTCAGTGGTGCAAGCCTGCATCGTGACCAGCTAAAATATCCAAAAAAATACTTTGAAACTTTTACATTTTTTTTAAATAACTTTCGAGTGTTACACGAAGTCCAAATCAAGCTCGAACCTTCCACTTTATCTGAAATTATTTTAACCTTAACAGTTAGAGTAGGGTGGCCCCAAAAAAAACCGAATATTTTTTTTATCTCGCATGAAAATTGTTGATTTAACACGTTTTTAAAATGTTCGCTGAAAACATTTCGATTAAAAAACTCGCTCAAGCTTTCCAAACATTTCCCAAATGGTAAAAATTAATTTTTTTATTTGTTATTTTTTTCTCGCTATGTTATTAATATCTGCGTTTAAGATTATAAATATTCTGGAAATGTTAAGTTCCCATAGGGGAAGCAACTCTCAGGCGCGCTCTGTACAGAAAAGTAACCTAGTTAAACGCGTTCTAGCATGGGAAATCAACAGATATTGGCTCTATTTTGTTTCTATTAGCCTGAATAATATTTGTCGAGAACCCTATCAAAGCGAGCTGGTTCTAAATATAAATTTCCTCGTTATAAATAACTGAAAACTGGCGCGAAATAATTCAAGCAAAACTCTAAGGATTTCTTGGAAATTGCAAGAAACTAATCACTGCTAGGATATCAAAGCAAGGGAAATTTTCGTATATTTTACACACCTCATATTATATTTCATGAAAATATTTTAATTTTCTCCATGAATCATTGTTATACGTAATAGGAACATTGAATCTATTAATAGTGTAAATGAAGAAGAATTTTGTTTACAATGCCATTGAAAACAAATTAAATAGTTAATTGTCACCGCGCGAGTTCCAGTTCAGTTCATGGAAAAAAACCTTTTAAATTCCCATAAAAATAATCTGCATTGCGGGTGATCGACATGAATTGAACTTGCTGGTAGGTTCAGGATGTGTTTCCGCGAGCAGATCCGCCGAGAGAGAGGCCCCAGAGCCTAGGCTTCATGGGGGCCCTGTCAACTGCTATGTTGGTAATTCGTGAATTACAAAAATGTTGATACCTCCTTTTTCTCGAAATATGTTATCAAAAATCAGCTTTTTTACGTAAATCAAAATTTTTAGTTGAAATGTGTATTCTTTTTTCCCAAAATTCCATTTTAAACTCGATTCTAAATTTCAACTTTTTTTGAAACTTTCAACTTTTAAACGTGAAAAATACTCCATTTTAAAGTGCCAGTATTTAAAATTTAAAACGTCAAATTTTTCTAAAAATATTCGAAATTGTCACGAGAAGCCGGATTTTTCCAAAATTCGAATTTACAAAAGTTCGAATTTACAAAAACTCGAATTCACAAAAATTCGAAGCTTCGAGAAAAGAATCAAAAAGGTAAAAAAGGTTGAAATTTTCAAAATAAGTCGAAACTTTCGAAATTTTTCACAACTTTGACTTAACGTAAAATATTCGACTTTTTTCGTTTTCAGCTATTTTCAAAATTACGATTTTTAAAATTTTGATTTTTAAAATTTCGAATTTTTCTTACAAAATTTTGTTTTTTTTTTCAAAATGTTCGACTTTTCTCAAAATTTCAGTTTTGAAAATTTCAACTGTAAAATTTCGATTGTTTAAAAATTTTTAAATTGGGAATTTTGTTATCGATTTTTTCGAAAATTTTGGGACATGTTATGATTGAAAATTTTCAAAAAATCGAAAATTTTCAAATAAGGCGAAATTTTGAAAAGTCGCGATTTAAAAACAATCAGAATTTAAAAAACAAATTCTCAATTTAGAACAATACAATCTAGAAATTTTGAAAAATCTAGATTTTAAGTGGAAATTTTCAAAATTAAATTTTGGAAAAAGTTAAAATTTTCAAAATAAGTCGAAAGTCGCGAAGTTTTCCAAAATTTTGACTTCTTAATGTAAAATATTCGATTTTTTTTTCGAAATTTTCCCCATTCGAAATGTTCAAATATTTTCAAAATTTCGACTTTTTTAAAATTTCGAACTTTTACAAAATTTCGTATTTTTTGAAAATTATCGACTTTTCTCAAAATTTCCATTTTGACAATTTTAACTGTAACATGTCGATTGTTTAAAAATTTCAAAATTCTTCAAAATTGAGAATTTTTTTAAAATACCGATATTTTTGAAAATTTTGAAAAATTTTCAAAGATTGAAAATAAAGTTAAAATTTTCAAATAAGTCGAAAATTTTCAAATAAGGCGAAACTTTGAAAAGCCGCCATTTCAAAAAAATCTAGATTTAAAAAAAAATTCAATTTGGAACAATACAATCTTGAAATTTTAAAAAATCTAAATTTTGAAAAAAGTTGATATTTTCAAAATAAGTCGACAGTTGCGAAGTTTTTTAAAATTTTGACTTCCTAATTTAAAATATTCGACTTTTTTTTGAAACTTTTCCCGTTTGAAATTTTCAATTATTCTCAAAATTTGGACTTTTTTATAATTTCGAATTTTTACAAAATTTCGTTTCAAAATTTTAGACTTTTCTCAAAATTTCAGTTTTGAGAATTTTAACTCTAAAATATCGACTGTTTAAAAATTTCAAAATTCTTCAAAAATTGAGAATTTTTTAAAATTTTTAATTTTTACAAAATTTTTTTTTCAAAATTTTCGTTTTGAATATTTTAACTGTAAAATATCGATTGTTTAAAAATTTTAAAATTCTTGAAAATCGGGAATTTTTTTGAAAATATCGATTTTATGAAAATGTTGAAAAATTTTAAAGGATTCGAAATAAACATTTTGAAAAAAGTCAAAAATTTTTAAATAATGCTAAATTTTAAAAAGACGCGATTTCAAAAAAACTTCAAACTTTAAAAAATTCTCAATTTAGAACAATACAATCTTGAAATTTTCAAAATAAGTCGAAAATAGCGAAGTTTTTCAAAATTTTGTCTTCTTAATGTAAAATATTTGACATGTTTTCGAAATTTTCCTCTTTTGAAATTATCAACTATTTTCAAAATTTCGAATTTTTACAAAATTTTAAATTTTTTTCAAAATTTTCGACGTATCACGAAATTTCAGTTTTGAGAATTTCAACTGTAAAATATTATTTGTTTAAAGTGTTCAAAACAAAATTAAGAACTTATTTGAAAATACCGATTTTTTTGAAAATTTTGAAAAATTTTAAAAGATTAAAAATAAAGTACAGTCGAAAATTTTCGAATAAGGCGAAATTTTGAAAAGTCGCGATTTGAAATAAAAACGAAATTAAAAAAAAATTCTCAATTTAGAATACAATGTCCAAATTTTAAAAAATCTAAATTTTAGGGTCGAAATTTTCAAAAATTTTGGAAAAAGTCGAAACTTTAAAAAATTTGAAATTTTAAAAAATCAAAATTTTGAACAGTTGCAAATTTCAAAAAGGCCAAATTTGGAACGAAAGTCGAACATTTTCAAATTTGTGAAAAAGTCAAAATTTGCAAAATTTTCAAAAGATTTGTTAAAAAGTTGATAAAAAAATCAAGATTTTCGAATTCGAAATTTAAAAAAGTCGATATTTTGAAGTTTCTAAATTTAAAAAAAAATCGAAATTTTCAAAAATATTCTCAATTTAGAACAATACAATCTTAAAATTTTAAAAAATCTAAATTTTACGGTCGAAATTTTCAAAAATTTTGGAAAAAGTCGAAAATTTTTAAAAAGTTCGATATTTTAAAAAACCAAAATTTTGAACAGCCACAAATTTCACAAAGGTCAAATTTGGAAAGAAAGTCAAATATTTTTCAAATTTCGTGAAAAAGTCAAAATTTTGAAAATTTTCGAAAGATTTGTAATAAAGTTGATAAAAAATCAAGATTTTCGAATTCGAAATTTAAAAAGTCGACATTTTCAAAAGTTTCAAATTTTTAAAAAACCTAAATTTTGAAAAATAGTCAAATTTTGAGTGAATAATTTGAAAAGAGCCGAAATTATAAAAATGGAAAAGAATTGTTGATATGTGATTAAATCAAAATTTTCTAAAAAAAAGTCATAATTTAAAAAGTCGTATATTTAAAAAAACTTGCTCTATCGAATTAAAATATCTTCAGCTTTAAACTTGAAAAATACTTCCATTTGAAAATCCCAGCTTTAAATTCGCCATTTAAAACGTCAAATTATTAATAAAAATCGAAAATTTCACGTAGAAGGCGGATTTTTCAAAAAGTGGAATTTACATAATATTCGAAGATACGGAGAAAAGGACAACATTTTGAATAAAGATTGAAAATTTTCAAAATAGTTCCAAAGCCACTTTCGAAAAATATTGGCAATTAAAGTCAAAATTTTCAAACAAAATCCAAAGTTTTCAAATAAGGCGAAATTTGAAAAAAACTCGAGATTTGAAAAAAATTAATTTTTCAAAAAAAATGCTTAAATTTGAATTTTTAAAAATCGAAATTTTAAGAGTTGAAAAGGTCAAATTTGAAAGAAAAAACGAAGTTTTAAAAGAAAAATTCGAAATTTTAAATGAAGCCAGAATTTTCAAGCAAAATCCAAAATCTTCAAATAAGGGGAAATTTTGAAAACTCGAAATTTGAAAAAATCTAATTTTTCAAAAAAAATCCTCAAATTTGAATTTTTAAAAAATCGAAACTTGAAGAGTTGAAAAGGTCGAAAATTTGAAAGCAAAAACGAAGTTTTAAAAGAAAAATTCGAAATTTTAAATACAGTCAAAATTTTCAAACAAATAAACAAACAACAAATTTTCAAAAAATAAGGCGCAATTTTGAAAAAACTCGAGATTTGAAAAAAATCTAATTTTTCAAATTTGAATAATGTTGACATTTTTAGAAAATTGAAAATTTAGAATCGAAATTTTAAGAGTTTTGAAAAGGTCAAAAATTAGAACAAAAACAAAGTTTTAAAAGAAAAATTCGAAATTTTGAAAATGGTCAAGAAAAATTCGAAATTTTGAAAATGGTCAAAAATTTCAAAGAGGCAAAAGTTTGAAAAAAGTCTTGAACATTTTGAAAAAAGTCAATATTTAGAAAAATTTCGAAAGATTTTTAAAAAAATCAAAATTTTGAACAGTCGCAAATTTCAAAAAGGCTAAATTTAGAACGAAAGTGGAATATTTTTCAAATTTCGGGAAAGAGTCAAAATTTTGAAAATTTTCCAAAGATTTGTAATAAGTTAAAATTAAAAAGTCAAGTCGAAATTTTGAAAAAAATTAATCCTTCAAAAAATTACATTTTCAAAAAGTCAAATTTTTAAAAAATCATACTTTTGAAGAAGAAGAAAGAACAAATGGAGTTGAAATTTTGGAAAACAAATTTTAAAGAAATGTAAGTTTTGAAAAGAGTAGTAAACTGATCGACATTTTCACAAAGAAATTAGCAATTTGAGAAAAAAATCTAAATTTTCAGTCAGTTTCCAAAAAAAAGTTCAAATTTTAAAGTGTAAACTGTGAAAAATATGGAATTTCAATTAAACTAGAAATTTTGAAGAAAGTCAAAATTAAGCTTTTTTGAAGAAAGTCAAATTTTGAAGAAAGTCAAAATTTTCAAAAAATGGAAAGGTTTGAAAAAGGAGTCGAAATTTTTTAAAACAAATTTCAATGAAATATAAGTTTTGGAAATAGGAGAAAAGTGGTCGAAATTTTTAAAAAGAAATTAGCAATTTGATAAAAATCTAAATTTTGAAAGTCAGTTTCCAAAAAAAAGTTCAAATTTTCAAGTGTAAACTCTGAAAAATACGGAACTTCAAAAAAACTAGAAATTTGAAAAAAGTCCATTTTCAAACTTTTGAAGAAGAAGAAGAAAGAACAAATGGAGTTGAAATTTTGGAAAACAAATTTTAAAGAAATGTAAGTTTTGAAAAGAGTAGTAAACTGGTCGACATTTTCACAAAGAAATTAGTAATTTAAGAAAAAACCTAAATTTTGAAAGTCAGTTTCCAAAAAAAAAGTTTAAATTTTGAAGTGTAAATTCTGAAAAATATGGAATTTCAATAAAACTAGAAATTTTAAAGAAAGTCAAAATTAAGCTTTTTTGAAGAAAGTCAAATTTTGAAGAAAGTCAAATTTTGAAGAAAGTCAAATTTTGAAGAAAGTCAAAATTTTCAAAAAATCGAAAGTTTTGAAAAAGGAGCCGAAATTTTTTAAAACAAATTTCAAAGAAATTTAAGTTTTAGAAATAGGAGCAAAGTGGTCGAAATTTTCAAAAAGAAATTAGCAATTTGATAAAAATCTAAATTTTGAAATACAGTTTCCAAAAAACGGTTTAAATTTTGAAGTATAAACTCTGAAAAATACGGAATTTCAAAAAACTAGAAATTTGAAAAAGGTTCATTTTCAAAAAATCAAAAGTTTTAAAAATGGAGGCGAAATTTTAAAAACAAAAAGCAAGTTTTGAAAAGAGTAGAAATTTGAAAAAAGTCTAAATTTAAAGAGGTAATTTTAAAAAGGCGACATTAAATAAGAATCGAAATTTGCAGCATATTAAAAATTTTCAAAGTGAAATATCTTCGAACGATCGGTGTTGTCAGGTGGAGGTAAACTTGGCAACGTTATCGTTATTTTAAACGAAACAGCCTGTGTCAGTTTAGATTTAAAATATTGAATTTTTCAACGTATGAGGAAAACATAAAAATGAACACAGAAATCTGAAATATCAGAAATTTTGAGAACACACTGAACATTTCTCACTTTTTTTATCTAAGAAATTGAACTTGTTCTGAAATCCCTAATTTGAAATTTGAAGATTTAATACAGATAAATTTGGTGGAACGGACTGGTTATCTTCAAAAACTGAAATACAAATCTTTGTCACCTGAAACCAAGAAAAAACACAATAAAGGTTGCTCTAACGCGTTTCGATAGCCAAGCTATTACCTTCAGAGAAATAGCGTCTGTCTCACTTTTTTAATCTTTTTTTGGTTTCAGGGGACAAGATTTGTACTTCTAATTTTGAAGATAACCAAGGACCAGTCCGTTCCACCAATTTTAAATACAGATAAAATGTTACATTTTTTGTATTTTGATTTTATTTCATTTTGCTTATATTTATTTCATTTTGAAATATAATGTGATGCTAGCTAGATAGACTCGGGGGCGGGGGGAGCTTAAGCCACAAAAATTTTCTCTTGGGTGTACCACAAAACGAAATTAGTTCAATATAAACATGAATTTGCAACAAGTGTGGATGGAAACCATCACAAATTCATCGTTGCGATTCCAGCAAAGTGTACATGATTTTTGTTGCTTTTTAGTTTCTTGTTTGATCCAATTTTGGCCCCACAGCAATCAAAGCTTCACAGCGCGCAGTTTGCATATAATGTTGATGCATTACGAAAAGTTTTCCCCCGCGTTAGGCACGATATCTCTCGAATGTAATCTAAAAGAGAACACAGCTCTCTGCAGCTCGAGGATGTTGTACAATGCTGTGTGAATTAAGTAACTCCCACAGAAAGACAAACAACAAACTCACGTGTTGGCTGCCTGCTCGCAAATATTCCAGATAATATTGTGTTTGATTTGAGCTGCCCGTTGTACACAGAACACCCACATCCTGGTCAGATTAGAAGATTTAAGCTCTATTATTTATACATGGCCGCGAAAACACATATTAAAAATTACCAGGAGATATGTTAGTGTGGAAGTTGGCATACCCTTTGCTTGGATGAAGTAAATTGCTAATTGGATGCGAAAGCTTTAGGAAACAGTGAAACTTCAGAACTTTTTGCCAACCAAGTTAGTTTCTTTCTTTTAGTTACTGAAATTGCCAGTGTACGATTTAAAAATAACTCTCTTTTTATAATTGTCTCTTTGCTATTTCAAAGTAACTATTTACAAACTCATAAGTGTCAACTATCCTGAGAGAAGCCATCCGCATCTGCACAGCTGAGAGGAGGTAGCTTCTCTCAGGATAGTTGACACATCAGAGAGAAAATATATTTTATGTCAGAGAGAAATGTACGAAATAAAGTGTCTAGTGTAAACGCATCGTAACATACATTTGATTGTATGCATATGATTATGTGATCAGCGTCTGTTGACTTACGAAGTCGTAAACCGTTTGCTGCGGATCAACAGCGTTCAGGGGATTTATGAGTTGATTTACCTTTTTTTTTTAAATATGGAATAATTTATTGTTTCGATTTTCTGCCTAGGCGTGGTTAAAATTAATGTCATTGTGGCTAGAAGTTGTTCAGATATCTTTAACCCTTTAACTGCTGCACACGTATACGTTATCAAAAAGCAGTAATTTCCGCGCTTCTTACGGATATTTACGTTTTCAGCGAAAAAAATTAATACTGAGAACTAAAAAATCTGCACAAAAGTGGCATGCAATAGCGGAATCTCGGTGCTACACACGTAAAATTACGTTGCTACTAGTGTTCACTAAACATCGATAGAAACTATCGATAATATCGACAAAATCGTTGAAATTTTTGAAAAAAAAGGTGAAAATTTTCACAAAAAATTGAAATTTTGAAAACAGTTTCAATTCTGAAAAAGTTATGTCTTAAGAAAAGACCCGAAATTTGATAACAAACGATTAATATTTTCAGAAAAGTGAAAATTGTCATGAAAGAAGTTAAAATAAAATCGAAATTTTGAAAAAAAATCCAACTTTTAAGAAAAGCGGAAACTTTTAAAAAAAGTCGAATTTTTCAATTTTTTAAATAAAAATATCATTTACTATAAAAAAGTCGAAATTTCGATACATCATATCCTAAAAAAAGCCGAAGTTTGATGACAAAAGGTAAACAGTTTCAAAAAAAGGAAATATTCTAAAAAAAAGTTCGAAAATTTTAAAAATCGGAATTGTGAGAAAAATCCAATTTTTCAAAAAAATAACAATTTTCGAAAAAGGTCGGATTTTTTACATTTTTAAATAAAAAACCAATTTGTTGTGTAAAAGTCGAAACTTTGAGAAAAAGTCGAAATTTTTGAAAAAAAAATAAAAATTTTTGAAAAAAATGAAAATTTTCACAAAAAATTGAAACTTTGAAAAAAAGTCATCATATCATATCTTAAAAAAAAGTGAAATTTGATGACAACAGTTTCTAAAAAAAGTTCAAAAAAATCGAAATTTTGAGAAAAATCCTCCAATTTGTGAAAAGTGAAAATTTTCAAGGTCAAATTTTTCAATTTTTCAAGTAAAAATACCATTTACCACATAAAAGTCGAAATTCGAATAAAATTAAAAAATTTTGCAAAATAGTCAAAATTTTCAGAAAAAATTAAATTCTTGAAAAAAGTTTCAATTCTGGAAAAAATCATATCTTAAAAATAGCCGAAATTTGATGACAAAAGGTCAAGGTTCAAAAAAAGTAAACATTCTTAAAAAAAGTTTGAAAATTTAAAAAATCGAAATTGTGAGAAAAATCCAATTTTTCAAAAAGGTGAAAATTTTCAAAAAAGGTCAAATTTTTTAAATTTTTAAATAAAAAACCAATTTGCCGTGTAAAAGTCGAAACTTTGAGGGAAAGTCGAAATTTTTGAAAAAAAAGTGAAAATTTACACAAAAAATTGAAATTTTGAAAAAAATTTAAATTCTGAAAAGTCATATCTTAAAAAAAGTGAAATTTGATGACAACAGTTTCTGAAAAAAGTTCCAAAAAATCGAAATTTTGAGAAAAATCCAATTTTTGAAAAAAGTGAAAATTTTGAAGGTCAAATTTTTCAATTTTTCAAGTAAAAATACCATTTACCACATAAAAGTCGAAATTCGAATAAAATTAAAAACTTTTGAAAAATAGTCAAAATTTTCAAAAAAAATTAAATTCTTGAAAACAGTTTCAATTCTGGAAAAAATCATATCTTAAAAATAGCCGAAATTTGACGACAAAAGGTCAAGGTTAGAAAAAAAGTAAACATTTTTAAAAAAAGTTTGAAAATTTTAAAAAGCGAAATTGTGAGAAAAATCCGATTTTTCAAAAAGGTCAAATTTTTTAAATTTTTAAATAAAAAACCAATTTGCTGTGTAAAAGTCGAAACTGAAAAAAAGTCGAAATTTTTGAAAAAAAGTGAAAATTTTCACAAAAAATTGAAATTTGATGACAACAGTTTCCGAAAAAAGTTCGAAAAAATCGAAATTTTGAGAAAAATCCAATGATGGATTATCTTTGAAATGTCGAAGTTTTCACTAGAAGCCGGATTTAGAAGAAAAATTAACATTAAATAAAAAAGTCGAAATTTTGAAAGGATTAAGACACAAGAGAAAAAAATTGAAATTTTGAGAAAAATTAAAAATTTTGAAAAAAGAAAGTTTTAAAAAAGATAAAATTTTGAAATATCCAAATTTTGAAGTCAAAATTTTCAATAAGAATTGAAATTTAAAAATTGTCCAAAAAATAGTTAAATTTTTGAAAACATTCGACGTTAAAAGAAAACAATTTTGGAAAATGTCGACATTTTCTATAACATTCGAAATGTTTATTACTCTTTCGCTACTTAAAACTTGTTACTTTACAGACACAATTGTTAAATTTCGATCATAAGCAATAAATAGTGGTCGCATTGTGTGAAAAAAGAGAGATTTTGAAAATCAAATAAATATGGACATTTTCGTTTTGTAAGGCAAGCTGTGCTTCCCTAACTTCCATGAAGAACACGCCACTGGTTTCTACACAAAATGATTCAGCCCAGGGCGGTCGCCGAGCAATTTTTAATTTAGCAGCGAAAGGGTTAAAGTAAAATGATAAAACGATAACTAACTAAACATTTGTTATTGACTGGTTCGCTTGTAATTCATCACACTAAAAATTTTAGATTTGTAAATTGCAAGCTCCAATAAAAATGGTTGTTCGGAATAGGAAATAGTGCCTATAAACGAGATACTCTTTAAATATACGCAGTAAAATAAATCAGTTTAGTTGTACTAAACGGAATCGACAAAAAAACATGACATTTACTGCGTTAGAAAAATTAATACATGTTAATTAATTTATTTTTTTAGGTCTTATTGAAATCAATCATATTGCCAACTATTGGAATGCTAGTTATGTAAATAAATGTTTACAAAGTTCTGCGGCTATTTTTAGAACAACAATTGCGATAATGCAAGATATCGTATATCTAGTTAGTGGCCTTGTTTTTAATATTGTTACGTTTCTTTTATCGTTTTAATAAGCGGCCATAAATTTTCTAGACCAAACTTCCACTTTTCATATAAATCTCAAGATGGACGTAAATAATGTAATTTGCTTGCATTCCGTGCATCCAAAGATTACAAAGCTAATAACGACGCTTATTGACCACGGCTATCTCTCGAATCGTGAACTAAAAAATAAACACGAATAGTTTTGGTGGAACGGACTGATCCTTGATTATTTCCAAACATTGAAATACAAATTTGGTCCTCTGAAACCAAGAAATATTAAAAAACACAACATAGGTTGCTCTAACGCGTTTCGATAGCCAAGCTATCATCTTCAGAGGGAGACGAATAGATTTAGTGCTCTCGAACTGTATAGGGTGTCCCATTTTCGGCACTTTGAGTGTGTATTGTTAACGATAAATAAATTTCGAACAGTGTAGAATATTTTGAAAAGAAATTGGAAGTGTTATAAAGTGAGAAACGATAATGACTACAAAAGGGATCGAAATTTACGAAAAGTTAAAAATGTTCAAAAAATACAATTTTTAGACGGTAACATTTTCCAGAAGTAAAATAAAAAACAACACGATTTTTTCTAATAAAGTTAATATTGAATTGTTGATTAGTGGTTTTCAGAAAAAGTTTAAAATTTGGGAAAATTCGAAATTTTTAAGAAGCCAACTTTTTAGAATGTCGAAATTTTGAATGAGTCGAAAGATTTAAAACAATCGACTTTTCGAATAAGTAACAATTTTTCGCTTTGACCAACTAAGAAAGTGGCAATACTCGAGAAGTATTTTTATTGACCCATGTTTTGAGTTTTGTGATGTTATGAGGAAAATAGATGATGCCGACGGAAATTTTCCAAACCACGTGTTGTGTACCAACAAGCGTCACATTTTTTTCTTTATAGAGAAAACAAGAATTTGGAAAAATGGACACTTAAATATTCCTGTAAGTAAGCTTTATCTATCCTGTCTAATTAAATAGCTGGATTACGTTAGGAATTCAGTCGTTAATAAGCTTCGAAATTTTGAAAGTGTTTAACCATTGAACAGTAATTTTGTGGATGCGTTGTTCTTTAATTTTTTGGAATTTCTGTTTTAGTTTTTGTTAGATCGGTTAATTATTTTGATACAATTTTTACACGATTTATTTTTTTGAGTTAGTTCTATTGTTAGCCAGATCGTTAGATATAATAGGCAGAGACAATTCCCGAGCAAGGGGCAGTTATGAGCTCCAGGCCTCTTACATTCTATGTGTTGGGCGCGCAGGCCCCTACAATACCTTGTTCGGACAAAAAGACATAAAATAAAAAAGAATAATTTTTGCTTTGACAAATAAAAAAAATACAAAAAAGTCGATTTTTTGTGAAAATTTTAACGGTTTTCATTTTTTATTTTATTGATTTTGACTTTTTTAAAAACTGATATACGGATCTTGTCTCTTAAAACCAAGAAACTCTCTAACACGTTTCGATAGTCGAGCTATCATATCAGTTTTTGAAGGTAACCAAGGACCGGTCCGTTCCACCAAAATTCGACTTTTTTAAAAATTCTGATTTTTCGAATTTTTGGAAATTTTTAGCTTTTAAAAAAATTTCGCCTTCATTTCATTTTTTTTTGAAAATTTGGATTTAAAAAAAGAATAAAAAAGACACTGACTTCTATTGAACATTTCGACTAACAATGTATTTCAAAATATTGTCCGTTTAAAAATTTTGGGTGTTTTTGAAGAACTTAATTTTTACTGAAAATTTACTTTTTAAAAAAATTAACTTATTTTGCGAATTTCTATATCTCCTTCTTCTTCCTCTTCTTCTTCTCCTTCTTCCTGTTCTTTTTCTTCTTCCTCTACGTCTTCTTCCTCTTTTTCTTCTTCTTCATCTTTTTCTACTTCTTCTTTCTCTTCTTCTTCCTCTTCTTCTTCCTTTTTCTTCCTCTTTTTCTTCCCCTTCTTCCTCTTATTCTTCCCCTCCTTCTTCCTCTTCTTCCTCTTCCTCTTTCTCTTCCTCCTCCTCCTCCTCCTCCTCCTCATTCTCCTCCTCCTCCCCATCGTCCTCCCCCTTCTCCTGCTCCTCCTCATCTTCCTCATTCTTCTGCTTATCTTCCTCTTCCGTCTCCTTCTTCTTCCTTCACCTCCTTCTCCTTCTTCTCCTCCTCATCTTCCTCACTCTCCTGCTCATCTTCCGTCTCCTTATCTCCTTCTCCTCCTCCTCCTCCTCCTCCTCCTCCTCCTCCTCCTCCTCCTCCCCCTTCCTCCTCCCCCTTCTCCTCCTTCTCATCTTCCTCTTTCGTCTACTCATCTTTCTCTTCTTTCGCCTCCTCCTCCTCCTCTTCTTTCTCCTCCTCCTCCTTCTGCCCCTCCTCCTCTTCTCGACTCTTCAAAATTTTGTTTTTTATTAAGACTTTAAACTTTCTAAAAATGATGACACTTTTGAAAAACCTTACTTTTCGGTTTTTATTTAAAATTTTGATTTTTTTTTGAAATTCCGATTTTGCTGAAATTTCGACAAAATTTTGAATTTCAAATTTCCCAATTTCTTTCAAAAATTTCCAAATTTCCCAAAATTTATTTTATTTTAAAGATTTTATTTTTTACGCAATTTAGTTTTTGTCAAAATTTTCACTTTTTCTGTAAATTTTGATTTTTGTGTTAATTTGTAGTTTTTCTGAAAATTTTGCTTTTTTTGCTTTAAAGCTTTAACAAAACTCCGACTTTGTCTCAAAATGTCGTCTTTTGTCAAAATTTCCTTTTTTTTTGTGAATTCGATTATATTTTGAAATATATTTTTTGAAAACGTGGACATTTTTCGGCCTCACCTCAAAATTTCGATTATTTCACACAGTTTTGACTGTTTTGAAAAATTCGATTATTTCACACAGTTTTGACTGTTTTGAAAAATTCGAATCTACTTTATTTTCAATTTTTGCAAAATTTTCACTTTTTTGAAAATTTCGGCCTTTGTTCAAAATTTTGACCATTTTTGACAGTTGTAATCTTTTTGAAAAGTTCGAATCTATTTTTTTTTTCAAAAATTTTGACTTTTTCGAAGCCTCGACTGTTATGTAAATTTCTTTTTAAAAAATTCTACTTTTCGATAATTATGACATTTTTGAAAAGTTGGATTTTGCCAAACTACCACTTGAAATTTTAGATTTTTCTCAGAATTTCCTCTTCTTCGACATCTTACCATCAAAATGTCGACTTTGATCCGATGCTGTAGTTTACTTAAAAATTACGACCTTTCTTCAAAATTTTGACTCTTTCAAAGTCTCTTTTTGTAAATTCGATTATATTTTGATTTTATTTTTGAAAACCGACATTTTTGCAAACTTTTCACTTTTTTTTCGAAAATTTCAGCTTTTGACTATTTTTCACGGTTTTGACTTTTTTGAAAAGTTCGAATCTATTTTTTTTCCAAAAATTTTAACTCTTTTGAAGCCTCAACTGTTGTGTAAATTTCTTTATAAAAAATTTTACTTTTTGGAAATTTTGACATTTTTGAAATGTTGGATTTTCCCAAATCTTCTCTTGAAATGTTCGATTTTTTCTCAGAATTTTCACGTTTTCGAGCTTTTACCATCAAAATTTCAACTTTGACTCGTTGCTTTAATTTACTTCAAAATATCGACCTTTTCCCAAAATTTTGACTCTTTCAGAGTTTCCTTTTTTTGTAAATTCGATTATATTTTGATTTTTTTTCTTTGAAAACCAACATTTTTGCAAAATTTTACTTTTTTCGAAATTCTTGGGTTAGTTCAAAATTTTTGACCGGTTTTGACCCTTTTGAAAAGTTCGAATCTATTTTTTTTGACAATTTTCTACTTTGAAGCCTCGACTGTTGTGTAAATTTCTATTTAAAAAATTCTACTTTTTGGAAATTTTAACATTTTTAAAAAGTTGGATTTTCCCAAACCAACTCTTGAAATTTTCAACTTTTTCTGAGAATGTCCACGTTTTTTTCGAAAATTTTGGCTTTTGTTCAAAATTTTGACTATTTTTCGCAGTTTTGACTTTTTTGAAAAGTTCGAATATATTTTTTTTTTCAAAAATTTCGACTTTCGAAACCCCGACTGCTCTGTAAAAAATTCTGTTTTTTTAAAATTTTTAACATTTTTGAAAGGTTAGATGTTTCCAAATTTCTACCTCTTTTGAAATTTATATTTTTTCCTCAGAATTTCCACGTTTTCGAGTTTTCTCCATCAAAATTTCGACTTTGATTGGATATTTAACTCGATTGATTGAAATTTTCGATTTTTCTCAGAATTTGCTCGTTTTCGAGCTTCCACCATAAAAATGTCAACCTTTGTTTAAAATGTTGACCGTTTTCCACAGTTTTGACCTTTTTGAAAAGTTCGGGTCTATTTTTTTTCTTTCAAAAATTTCGACTTGTTCGAAGTCTCAACTGTTATGTAAATTTCTTTTTAAAAACATTCTTTCTTTTTGCAATTTTCGGCATTTTTAAAAAGTTAGATTTCTCAAATTTTCACCTCTGTTCAAATTTTCAATTTTTTCTCAGAATTTCCACGCTTTCGACCTTTTATTATTAAAAGTTGACTCTATGCTTTAATTTGTTTCCAAATTTCGACCTTTATTCAAAGTTTCGACTTTTTTTGAAAATTTCACTCTTTATTCAAAGTATCGATTTTTTTTGAAAATGTCAACCTTTTTTGACCTTTTTTCGAATCTTCGAATTGTTCACTTTTTTGAAAAATTCGATTATTTCACACAGTTTTGACTGTTTTGAAAAATTCGATTATTTCACACAGTTTTGACTGTTTTGAAAAATTCGAATCTACTTTATTTTCAATTTTTGCAAAATTTTCACTTTTTTGAAAATTTCGGCCTTTGTTCAAAATTTTGACTCTTTCAAAGTCTCTTTTTGTAAATTCGATTATATTTTGATTTTTTTTCTTTGAAAACCAACATTTTTGCAAAATTTTCACTTTTTTGAAAAATTCGATTATTTCACACAGTTTTGACTGTTTTGAAAAATTCGAATCTACTTTATTTTCAATTTTTGCAAAATTTTCACTTTTTTGAAAAATTCGATTATTTCACACAGTTTTGACTGTTTTGAAAAATTCGAATCTACTTTATTTTCAATTTTTGCAAAATTTTCACTTTTTTGAAAAATTCGATTATTTCACACAGTTTTGACTGTTTTGAAAAATTCGATTATTTCACACAGTTTTGACTGTTTTGAAAAATTCGAATCTACTTTATTTTCAATTTTTGCAAAATTTTCACTTTTTTTTTCGAAAATTTGGCTTTTGTTCAAAATTTTGACTCTTTCAAAGTCTCTTTTTGTAAATTCGATTATATTTTGATTTTTTTTCTTTGAAAACCAACATTTTTGCAAAATTTTCACTTTTTTGAAAAATTCGATTATTTCACACAGTTTTGACTGTTTTGAAAAATTCGAATCTACTTTATTTTCAATTTTTGCAAAATTTTCACTTTTTTGAAAAATTCGATTATTTCACACAGTTTTGACTGTTTTGAAAAATTCGATTATTTCACACAGTTTTGACTGTTTTGAAAAATTCGATTATTTCACACAGTTTTGACTGTTTTGAAAAATTCGATTATTTCACACAGTTTTGACTGTTTTGAAAAATTCGATTATTTCACACAGTTTTGACTGTTTTGAAAAATTCGAATCTACTTTATTTTCAATTTTTGCAAAATTTTCACTTTTTTGAAAAATTCGATTATTTCACACAGTTTTGACTGTTTTGAAAAATTCGAATCTACTTTATTTTCAATTTTTGCAAAATTTTCACTTTTTTGAAAAATTCGATTATTTCACACAGTTTTGACTGTTTTGAAAAATTCGAATCTACTTTATTTTCAATTTTTGCAAAATTTTCACTTTTTTGAAAATTTCGGCCTTTGTTCAAAATTTTGACTCTTTCAAAGTCTCTTTTTGTAAATTCGATTATATTTTGATTTTATTTTTGAAAACCGACATTTTTGCAAACTTTTCACTTTTTTTTTCGAAAATTTGGCTTTTGTTCAAAATTTTGACTCTTTCAAAGTCTCTTTTTGTAAATTCGATTATATTTTGATTTTTTTTCTTTGAAAACCAACATTTTTGCAAAATTTTCACTTTTTTGAAAAATTCGATTATTTCACACAGTTTTGACTGTTTTGAAAAATTCGATTATTTCACACAGTTTTGACTGTTTTGAAAAATTCGAATCTACTTTATTTTCAATTTTTGCAAAATTTTCACTTTTTTGAAAAATTCGATTATTTCACACAGTTTTGACTGTTTTGAAAAATTCGAATCTACTTTATTTTCAATTTTTGCAAAATTTTCACTTTTTTTTTCGAAAATTCGTCTTCTGAAAATTCCCAATTATTTTGAAGAATTTAACCTTTTCAGTTGCGAATTAAAAGCATTTTAACATTTCGTGTTTTTCAAGTTCAGGCTGAAAAATCTCAAAAATAGTCGAAATTCAGGATAATTTTTGAGTCCAGAATCTAAACGTGGAATACTGATAAAAATAGTCACTTTTGAGTAAATATTTGATTCAAAACCTGATTTTTTGATATTTAATTTCGATGGAACGGACTGGTCCTTGGTTATCTTCAAAAATTGAAATACAAGTGAAATATTAGTCATGGACCAATTGAAATTGAATAATTGAAATACAAATCTTGTCCCTTGAAACCAAGAAAGATTAAAAATCACAACAGAGGTCTTTCTTGGTTTCAGGGGACAAGATTTGTATTTTAAACCTTCCGAATATATGGTTGAAATTAATAACATAAACGGTAATATATTGATTCTGCCAGTCTTAAAATTTTATGTGGTTATGTCTGTTAAAGGGTTTATGAGTTACGAATGTTTCTGTATTTTTATTTTGGAGACCACATAACTTTGACGATTCAATCTCTCTGAAAATGATAGGTTGGCTATCGAAACGCGTTAGAGCAAGCTTTGTTGTGGTTTTTAATCTTCCTTGGTTTCAGGGGACAAGATTTGTATTTTAATTATTCAATTTCGGTTGGGCCATGGCTGATATTTTATATAAAATAATGAAATGCGTTGTCACGATAAATCATTGATTAGCTTAGTTGGTGGATTTCATAAACTGATATCATTAACGGAATTATTAACCTAGTCGTCAAAATTTCTCAATTCTTACACATTATAGCAGTTTATTAACAGCTAATTTCGCCTCTTGTCGAGATAACGTTTGTGGTGATTATTTAATCTAAAAATTTGCACTTCGCGTCATTATATATGGTTGCTTTGCAAATATACCTCGACAAATACAGCTTGTGGCAATAAAACTAAATTGCAAACAAACCAGACAATATATACAAGATAATTTATTTCAAATAAAACGTAATCAAAGAGGGCAGAGCTATTTTATTTATGCTCATTAAATAGATAGTTTATCAGCAGAGTTACCAATTAGAATCATTAAGCTTATACATGCTCTCTTCGAGTAGACATCTATGAATATGAATTGATATTTACATCTATTTATTATACATACATACAGCGGAGAAGAATGTTCTCTCATCGGAATTTCTCATGGACAGATAACGGTCGCCGTCTGTTTTACATTTTCCGGTTAGACATGTGACGGAAAATTGGTACATTCTTGTAGGGGAAGGCTTCCTGCAGCTAGCAACGAGGCTCATCCATGCAAACATACGTTATCATCTCTTATGAATCGACCAGAAACTTGAGAAATATCACTGGACTGAGCCATGGTTGAAAACTGGGTTAATTCAAGGATATACACAAAAGGGTAGACTCAGTAGAACCAGGTTAGGTTACGATGTAACTAAAATCAAAGGTCGCGGTGGGGCAAGTTTATTGTATGGTGGGTTGCATAGTAATGTCCATCAAATAGAAGCGTCTCGGTATGACATGCGTTTAGGGATATTAATTTTTTAAAGTTTAATCCACTCGCAAAGAGCAACTCCATTATGCCTTCAAAGCAGTGCTAGTAGGATGCGGAAATAAGGATAGATGGCGATGAATCGCTTTCTTAAACAAGGTTAAGAGGCGAGGAATCGCCTTCTTAAACAAAGATAGTTTGTAATTTTTTGGGGAAAATTCTTTTCGATAACGAGCTGCATAGTTTGGAAGTTCTATAGAAAAGAGTCTCCGTAGACAGAAGTCCTCGTTGTGTCAAGCTGAACCCCACAGGAATTTGCTGTCTCCGACTGTCTTGTATGCTTCAAAAATCTTGCCCTTGAAGGGGATCATTCCTATTAGTTCCTGTGAGCATCTCCCATGATAGTACTTGTAGAAAAGTGATAAGTCACCAACCATCCGCCTGTGCTTTAGTGTTTCGAGAGAATCAGTCAAATTCTCGTCATTAATTAGACGAATCGCTCTTTTTTGAATTGAATCCAAAAGAGCTAAAGTGTAAATTTAACGATTAATCCCAATTAAATGTTCTGCAATGGAACTATCCAATGTGTTACAGTCAAAAATATCTACAACCAACACCCATAGACTGGTTTCGACCTTCTTTGGCCTCAATACGGTGGCTGTAAACATGTCCAACTTATGGTCATTAGTGAGCAAAAAAATACATTGTATAAATCTCATTGTGTGGCCTGTAACTTGTAACTAACTGTATCTTACGAGGCGAATATATCTTACGAGGAACATTTTTGCTATATGAAGCTAATTCAAGCAATATTGCTAACCAACTGGTGACCTGGTGGAAAGATGTAACTAAAGTCACAAAGGTTACTAGCAGTGAGACTAACTCAGTGTATTACCCGTTCCAGAGTTAATATACTGCCAGCGCTTACAAATAGATATCATTACCCCTAAACCAGAAATGGGCAAACTACGGATCAAGGTCCACCTGCAGTTTTTTATGCGACCCGCCGCAGTAAAACAAAAAGATTTGAACATTATTCGAAAATAGAAAAATTACTCGAAATTCGTTGGAATAAATATAAATAAATATCCAAATTTCAGATTTTACGTCGAAATTTGGAGCAAAATTCGAAATTTATAAAAGAAACTATATGTTTCATAAAAAATTTGGATTTGAAAGTATACCTAATATAAGACCGGCTCGGTGGCTTAATCGGTTGAGGGCCGGCTACCTGCCATCAGGGTCCTAGGTTCGATTCCCACGTCCGACTTGGGTGCTTGTGTTCGTCTAAACAGTAATATTACACAACAGTGGCGTATGAGCCACAATAACTCAAAGCCAAAAATTAAACAAACAAACAAAAAATATTTAATATAACCTTCAGGTGTAAATAAACCAAAAAAGTCGAATTTTCTAAATAGAACTGAAATTTAAAAACATCTTCGAGTTTCAAAATATTAAACCTTAAAATTCGTCTATATTTGAGGATATAGTGGAAACGGTTCGTACGACTAGCAAAACAAATGAAAGAATCAAGGCAGAATATGAATTAAACCAGGCTGCAAAAGTGGTAATTAGTTTCTATGAAATTACAAACACCTGCTACTTTTCTGTATCTGAATGTTTTATATTCCGTGGCCGCACCTCATTTTTTACTCTTCTATTTAACAGAGATACTGTTCTAAACAATTAACTTCAATTACTAGTACGCTAGAAGTGTTGCAGAAATGTTATTGTTAGTGTGCACGCTGTTTTAATTACAAATTCGCGGACTGGCATGAAATAATAATTTTGGCTTTTTCGTCCTTGGTCTGCATCTGACACTCCAGATTTTTTTTCAAATCTTTTTTTTTTTCAAATAATTACCTGAAGAATCTCTTCACTACATCGGTAATTATAGCGGTATTAAGACTATATTTGAACAGCTATACTAACAACATCAGGCTGTTAGAATAATTATTATTAAAACTACAAAAGCGTCAGCGTTTGAAATTTGATATTTTGCGAAGACCAAAGAGAGGAAGAGAGAGATAGAAGTTCAATAAAAAGTGCCACTTCTCGTCTCAATTCGTGAGATTTGTAATCTGTGTTATTCAGAGGAAACATTATATCCTCGCAATCGAATCTCTGTAGCTTAATAATTTTTGAAGAAAAAATATTTCAAATGTAGTAATTTTCGAAACTGTGCCTTACTAAATGAACCCTGAAATCCGATAACTCGTCTGGACTCCTTGTTACATAAGCAACATGCAGTTCAACGCTGAGAATCCTGATGAGAAATTGCAGTGTGATTGACTATGTATTCTGTGTATCTTTTTTGCCAAGTATTGTATTATTCATGTTTTATTGGCTTTTTTTTCTCCATTTACTCCTTTCACAATTCTAAAATTTTCAATAACCTTTTGTTAAGAATTGGCAATCTGTTATAGATAGATTGCACTGGATCTTTTTTTGACAATCACTGTTTGTGACTCAATACTGAAAAACACTTAAAACTATCTTAAAATTTTAAACGATGTCATACTAAATAACAACAAAATTATTTTAAAGTTTTAAAGTTTCGGGCAGTGTTATTTCTCAGAAAAAAGAAATTTATACTGGTCTTCTGAAAATCTCAAATTCAAAATTACACATTTTTAAGTTTTTCTCGAAATTTTGACTTCTTTTGGATATTTCGGCCTTTTTGAAAAATGCGACTTTCTCCAAAAATGCGACCTTCTCGAAAAGTGCGACCTTTTCGAAAAATGAACCCTTCTCGAAAAATGCAACCTTCTCGAAACAATTAGAAAAAAACGAATATCCGGAAATGTCTACATTTTCATTAAAAAAAATGAGAAAAGTTTTGGAAAAAAGTGGGAATGTTGAAATCTAAAAATTTTCGAAAATGATAGAAATATTTAAATAGGGACGAAATTCTTAAAACATAAATGTTGTCAAGTTTTCAAAAAAGTTAAAATTTCTTAATCTGGCTTTGAAAAAAGTCGAAGTTTAAAAAATGGGCAAATTTTAAAGAGTTGAAATTTTTAAAGAAAGTTAAAATTTTTAATAGGGATAAATTATTTAAAAAACTAGGATTGTTTCTAAAAGAATCTGAAATTTACAATTTTCAAAAAAGTCGAAATTTTTAAATTAGTCAAAATTAAGCCTCATTTTTAACTTTTTCTCGAAATTTTGACTTCTATTGTATATTTTGACCTTTTTTAAAAATGCGATCTTCTAAATGCGACCTCGAAAAATGCGCCCTTCTCGAAAAATGCTACCTTCTCGAAAAATGCGACTTTCTCGAAAAAATTAGAAAAAAACGAATATCTGGAAATGTCTGCATTTTCAAAAATAAACCAGAAAAGTTTTGGAAAAAAGTGGAAGTGTTGAAATCTAAAAATTTTTAAAAATGATAAAAATATTTAAATAGGAACGAAATTTTTAAAACATAAATGTCAAGATTTTAAAAAAGTTAGAAATTCTCAATCTGGCTTTGAAAAACGTCGCAATGTAAAAAATGGGCAAATTTTTAACAGTTGAAATTTTCAAGAAAGTTAAAATTTTTAATAAGGATAAATTTTTTAAAAAACTAGGATTGTTTCCAAAAGAATCTGAAATTTACAATTATCAAAAAAGTCGAAATTTTTAAAGTAATCAAAATGAAAGGTCTCATTTTTAACTTTTTCTCGAAATTTTGACCTCTTTTGGATATTTCGGCCTTCTTGAAAAATGCAACCTACTCAAAAAATGCGACCTTCTCGAAAAATGCGACCTTTTCGAAAAATGAGCCCTTCTCGAAAAATGTGACCTTCTCGAAAAAATTAGAAAAAACGAGTATCCGGAAATGTCTACATTTTCAAAAAAAAATCAGAAATGTTTTGGAAAAAAGTGGAAATGTTGAAATCTAAAAATTTTCAAAAATAATAAAAATATTTAATAGGGACGAAATTTTTAAAACATAAATGTCAAGATTTTAAAAAAGTTAGAAATTCCCAATCTGGCTTTGAAAAACGTCGAAATTTAAAAAAGGGCAGTTTTTCAAGAGTTGAAGTTTTTAAAGAAAGTTAAAATTTTTAATAAGAATATTTTTTTTAAAAAACTAGGATTGTTTCCAAAAGAATCTGAAATTCGCAATTTTCAAAAGAGTCGATATTTTTAAATTAATCAAAGTTAGAAGTGTCATTGCAA
Source organism: Dastarcus helophoroides (assembly GCA_028583605.1). Lineage (NCBI taxonomy): Eukaryota > Metazoa > Arthropoda > Insecta > Coleoptera > Bothrideridae > Dastarcus > Dastarcus helophoroides. The sequence goes on along the minus strand of CM053325.1, from coordinate 13,029,721 downwards.
TTTTCAAAAAAGTCGATATTTTTAAATTAATCAAAATTAAAAGTCTCATTTTTAACTTTTTCTCGAAATTTTGACTTCTTTTGGATATTTCGGCCTTTTTGAAAAATAGGATCTTCTCGAAAAATGCGACCTTATCAAAAAATTTAGAAAATGTGGAAATTCCACATTTTCAAGAAAAAATCAAACAGATTTTGGAAATTGTGAAATCTAAAAATTTTCAAAGATGGCAGAAATATTTAAAAATGGACGAAAATTTTAAAACATAAATGTTGTCAAGTTTTCAAAAAAATTAGAAATTCTCAATCTGGCTTTGAAAAAAGTCGAAATTTAAAAATAAGGGGAAATTTTAAAGAGTTTAACTTTTTAAAAAAGTTAATATTTTTAAAATGGGCAACATTTTTAAAAAACTAGTATTGTTTCAAAAGTATCTGAAATTGACAATTTTCAAAAAAAAAATAGAAAATTTTAAATTATTCAAAATTAAGTCACATTTTTAACTTTTTTTAAAATTTTGTCTTTTCAATACTTCGACATTTTTGAAAAATGCGACCAGTTTACATTTTGATGGCAGGACAACATACAGTCAACAACAACAGAAACTAAATGAGGCAGACAAACAGGTGAAATCCTAGTCGTACAAAAAAAAAGTCTACATTTTCAGAAAAAATTCAGAAATGGTTTGGAAAAAGGTGGAAATTTTGAAATCTAGAAATTTCAAAAAAGGCCGAAATTTTCAAAAATGGTAGAAATATTTCGAAAGGGACGAAATTTTTAAAACATAAATGTTGTCAAGTTTTCAAAAAGTTAGAAATTCTCAATGTGGCTTTGAAAAAAGTCGAAATTTAAAAATAAAGGCATTTCAAGAGTTGAAATTTTCAAAAAAAGTGAATATTTTTCAAATAAGCAAAAATTTTTAAAAAACTAGTAATGTTTCAAAAGAATCTGAAATTGACAATTTTTAAAAAAATAGAAAATTTCAAATTATTCAAAATTTTTAACTATTTTCGGAATTTTCTCTTCTTTTGAATACTTCGACCTTTTTAAAAAATGTGACCTTTTCGAAATAATTTTGAAAAAAACGAATATCTAGAAATGTCTACATTTTGAAAAATGCGACCAGTTTACATTTTGATGGCAGGACAACATACAGTCAACAACAACAGAAACTAAATAAGGCAGACAAACAGGAGAAATCCTAGTTGTACAACGAAGTCTGCACTTTCAGAAAAAATTCAAAAATGTTTTGGAAAAAGGTGGAAATTTTGAAATCTAAAAATTTTCAAAAAAAGCCGAAATTTTCAAAAATATTTAAAAAGAGACGAAAATTTTAAAACATAAATGTTGTCAAGTTTTCAAAAAAGTTAGAAATTCTCAATGTGGCTTTGAAAAAAGTAGAAATTTAAAAATAAAGGGACATTTTCAAGAGATGAAAATTTTCAAAAAAAGTGAATATTTTTAAAATGGGCAAAATTTTTAAAAAACTTGTATTGTTTCAAAAGAATCTGAAATTGACAATTTTCAAAAAAATAGAAAATGTCAAATTGTTTAAAATTAAAAGTCACATTTTTAACTTCTTTTGGAATTTTGCTTCTTTTAAATACCTCGACCTTTTTAAAAAATGTGACTTTTTCGAAATAATTTTGAAAAAAAAACGAATATCTGGAAATGTCTACATTTAGGTGGCAGGACAACATACGGTCAACAACAACAGAAACTAAATGAGGTAGACAAACAGGATAAATCCTAGTCGTACGAAGAAGTCTATATTTCCAGAAAAAAATCAAAAATGTTTTGGAAAAAGGTGGAAATTTTGAAATCTAAAAATTTTCAAAAAAGCCGAAATTTTCAAAAATGCTCCAAATATTTAAAAAGGGACGAAATTTGTAAAAGTTCAAATTTGTTAAATTTTTAAAGATAAGAATTCCCAATCTCGCTTTGAAAAAAGTCAAAATTTTAAAATAAGGGGAAATTTTCAAGAGTTGGAATTTTCAAAAAAAGTTAATTCTTTTAAAAAGCGCAAAATTTTTTAAAAAACTGGTATTGTTTCAAAAAAATCTAAGATTTACAATTTTCAAAAAAAGTAGAAAATTTCAGATTATTCAAAATTAAGTCACAATTTTAACTTTTTTTCGAGATTTTGACTTCTTTTGGATATTTCGGTATTTTGAAAAATGCGACCTTCTCGAAAAATACGACCTTCTCGAAAAAATCAGAAAAGCTTTGGAAAAGAGTTTTTGAAAAAAAAAAATTCAAAAATGGTAGAAATATTTAAAAAGGGACGACATTTTTAAAACACAAATGTTGATTATTTTCAAAAAGAGTTAAAATTTTTAAAAAGGATAAATTTTGTAAAAAAACTAGAATTGTTTCAAAAGAATCTGAAATTTGCAATTTTCAAAAAAAAGGCGAAATTTTTAAATTAGTCAAAATTAAAAGTCTCATTTTCGAAATTTTCTGTTTTGAATACTTTGACCTTTTTGAAAAAAGCGACCTCCTCGAAATAATTTTGAAAATAATGAATATCTGGAAATGTCTAGATTTTCGAAAAAAATTCAAAAATGTTTTAGAAAAAGGTGGAAATTTTGAAATATACAGGGTGATTCTTCATGGTAGACCCTTATTGACCGGAAATATTATGTTTTTTTCAATTTGTTTAACATTTCTATTAATTTAATTTTTATTTTTAACTATTTCTTCCCCATTGTTCCCTTTCCATGTTAGGCACTGCTGACGAGCTCAAATGAGAGCGAAACATCGATGTCCAGTGCTACAACCTCTTTTATGTATTTTTTTATATTTTCCTAATTTATCAAAAAAACAAAATTTTTATTTTTTCGATATCTAATTTTTGGTCTCCTATTTTTCATTTTTCCTATTCTATGTAAAATAAACTAACCTTTTAATTTGTAAACTGTCATGAAGTGACGTTTTCAATAAATTTAAATATCACGTAGTCGCATTTCAAAAACTGTTTATAAAATTGTCAACAAACCATAAAAATTTAAATATTTCCAAACTGGGCCGAAGAAATGTTAAACAAATTGAAAAAAACATATACAGGGTGAATCATAAGTAATGGTACATAGAGCAATAGTAGATTTTTCGCATAAAAATAACGTGATTTAGCCACATTTAACTTATACCAAAAGTTGATATTAACATAGATACAGGGTGTCAAAGTTGAAAAAAAAAATTGTGATTTTTTCGCATAACTGATGAACACATTTCACTATAGACAAGAAATTTGGCATAGGGGGATTTCTTTGGTCAAGAAATTCCAATTTGCTAACAGATTGTCAATAACTCATAGGGGTTGCCACCTGCGCTAGCTTATATTATTCTAAAGCATCATAACTTTTTTGTGCCTTCATGTACAATTATTTTAAATAGATTTTTTATTTACCTACATTTTTTACGTAAAAAGGTATACTTTCTAGATGTTGATACAAGCAACCGTTTTCAAGATATTTGCCTTCAAAGTTTGCTGTACGTTTATTTTAAGTTATGTAAATGTAAATTTTTCGCAGTAGGTTTCAAAATAAAAGTAATAAAACTGACTCTAAAATAGTTTATATCAAATAGTAAACTACTAACATTATTAATACACATATCTTTTTAAATTTTTATAGCAAATTTAGATAAAATAGCAAAACAAAATTTATTTTCAAAAATAAATATGTGGGAAATGACCTTTTCATGTAAAGGGATTGAAAAAATTAAAAATGTGGCTGTCTTTTATTGAAATTCATCTCCAAATATCTGCCTTGATTACCCAGACTATTAAAATTTTCTTGTGCAGACTCAGAGATCATATCCCATCTCTATGTTAGAAAATAAATTACGTCTTAATGTTTGGGACTTTTTTTATAGAAATTTTCAAAATTTAGGTAATAATATTATCAGCAAAGTAATATTTGACATAAATTAGTTTCAAACCTGTCTTATGATTACTTTTTTTTTTTTCGAAAATTTAATGTCTTGGTCATTTAAAAGCAAGGCACGTCAAGCTTTAAAGGCAAATATCTTGGAAACGGTTGCTCGTATCAACTTTTAGAAAGTACCCTTTTTTACGTATAAAATATGGAGAAATAAAATAACCCATTTGAAATTAATATACGTGGGTGCACAAAAAAGTTCTGATGATTTAGAATTATGCAGGATAGCGCAGTTGGCGCCCCCTATCAGCTATTGGTAATATGTTAGCAAATTAAAATTTGTCGACTTAAGAAACCTCCTTCTGCCAAATTTCGTGCCTATATTACAATTCATTCCATAATTATACGAAAAAATCGAAATTTTTTTTCAACCCTGTATCTCTGTTAATATCAACTTTTGGTATGAGGTAAATGTAGCTAAATCACATTATTTTTATTCGAAAAATCCACCATTGCTCTGTATACCATTACTTAAGGCCAATCCTGTATAAATTAAAAAAAAATTATATTTTTAAAAAGAGCAAAATTAAAAAATAAACTAGAATTAATTCAAAAGAATGATGGAGCGCCAAATCAAAATCCAAAAACCGCTCAACGCGTTTAAACTTTAAAAAATAAATAAAACGTAAGTAAAAATGTTTTGCAATAGACAAATTAAATGGTAACGTCATTTTAATTACAGTAACTCCGTCTGTGATTTCTCCATTTCCTACATTCGAATTTTCTGGATGTGTGCACTTCTACTAAATTGGCAAACGGGAATATGCCGTTGCAATCGATTCAGTGAACAGGTTTGATCTCTTTGGAGTATTAATTCGACCTTTCACATTCTCATCTTGCAATTAGATATTAATTCAAGGTAACAAGTTCGGTACAGTCACCTATTTGCTGTATGTCGTTCATGATGCACACTGAAGAATATCATAATTGTTAACGATCAATAAGACGTCTTTACAACACAATTTACGACATGTTTACGACTCTTTGACGTCATTTGAATGGACGAGTGACTTAAGATATTTGTAATTTAAAATATAAAGCTTTTGAAAGTTTTAATTACAACTTAAATGAGATGTTCTACAATAAACTGTACAATTTTTCAGTTTTCCGCTGCCGCTGGCGTTGATCACTCGCTACACAATAGAGGAAGATCGGCAATTTAGTTATATTGACTTCTTTATCTTTTCAATGACATAGACCGCTTTTGTTAATTACCCTAATTATTCCAGAGAAGTCAACATTGAAAAGCTGGTCTTCATTGGCGTGGTGAGATTGTCTCTTTTGGCGCTTCAGGTAGATTTGGAGCCCCCAATGTTTGTAACAAAAAATAAAATGATTGAGGTGTCACTGGAACTACCAACAGAAGTGAAAACTGAAGGCTATAATATAACAGTGTTTTTTTTAATTTTTTAAATTGTAATATCAAACATAAAAATGTTATAATTTAATTAACTTGCTTATTATGCCTTTGTCTATTGACTGCGTGATATTGTGAACGAGATTTCTGTTTTAATCCCGCACGGCCACTAACGAAGTTTTACTTTTGTCTCTTTCTGTATAAATAAACGTCTGCTGATATATAACATGAAACTGTTCATCGTTTCTTTGCAATTTTCATTTTAAGGAGGTTCCCATCTGAAAGAAAAATCAGCTTCATAACTCAAATAACGTCCAAAGCTGACTGTCAAAAATGCAAAGAAAATCATTAATAATTTGGTAACAAGCAAAAGGTAATGGCAGGGCATCGAATCACTATTTTTTTCGTTCCGGTTTTAGGTTTTCGTTCCGGAAATAAAATCATATCGGTTTCGTTTCCGGTTTTCGTTCCGACAAAAATAGCGGTTTTTTTCCGGTTTTCGGTTCAGTTTTGGATGACTATTATTTTAATTTGTTAAAAGTTTTTATTTGAATTCATTTGCTAACATAATTAAGGAAATGGTCCCTCTCATTTTTTAAATATTACAACATATAAAAGTTTTATTGAATTCATTTGCTAACATAATTAAGGAAACGGTCCCTCTCTTTTTTTAAATATTACAACATATAATTTTTGATCTTATCTTTGTAAGTATCAGAAACTTCAGACTCGAAATTTCATTTTATTTTACAAAGCTAATTAATTTTAAATTCGATTTTTTCAAATCATTTCAATTCTTTTTAAATATTTGAATTTTTTCAAAGTTTTAACTTTTTGCAAATATCGACTCTCTCGAGTTTTTGTTTTTTTTATTTAACTTTTTTTCAATGTTCACTTTTTCGCAAAATTCTGACTTTCTAAAATTGATTACTTTTTGAAAAGTCTGCCTTCGATTTTTATTGAAAATTCTTAAACATTTTTCGATTTTTTTAACGCATTTCGTCTTTATATTTTAAAAACTTTGAAATTCAAATTTTTTTTTTAGCTTCTACTTTTTTTTTAAATGTTTATTTATTTTATTAATCGCAAGACTTTTTTAGTTTGATCTTTCTTCAGGATTTTAATTTATTTTCCAAATGCTGAATTTTTTGAAAATCTTTACCTATAGTTTCGATCTTTTCTTCAAATTGTTTTCAAAATTTTGATTTTTTCTGTAAATTTAATGATGTTGGAAAACTGACTTTTAAAAACTTTTATCACATTTGTCCAACTTTTGACAATTTCTCAAAGTTTTGATTTTTTTTGAAAACAGATTTTTTTTTTAAATTTCGACTTTTATGTAGTCGAGTAAACTTTTAATTGAAAAAATTAGATTTTCCTTTAATTTTTGTTCTGTGAAAAATTTAGTTTTTCTCAAAGTTTCGACATTTTTAATATTTTCGAAACCTTTTCAGAATTTAGACTTTTTTTTGAAAATTTCGACCTTTCATCATCAAAATTTCGACTTTTTCTCGAAGCTCTTACTTTTTCAGAATTTGTTTTATTTAAAGAAAGTTCCTCTTTATTTAAAAACTTCAGACTCGAATTTCATCTTTTTTTTTACAAATCTAATTAATTTAAATTCGATTTTTTACAAAACATTTCAGTTCTTTCTAAAAATTTGAGTTTTTTCAAAGTTTTAACTTTTTGCAAATATCGACTCTCTCGAGTGTTTGGTTTTTTTATTCAAGTTTTTTTTTTATTTTTACTTTTTCGCAAAATTCTGACTTTCTAAAATTGATTACTTTTTGAAAAGTCTGCCTTCGATTTATATTGAAAATTCTTAAACATTTTTCGATTTCTTTAAAGCATTTCGTCTTTATATTTTAAGAACTTTGAAATTCAAATTTTCATTTTTTAGCTTCTACTTCTTTTTAATTGTTTATTTATTTTATTAATCGCAAGACTTTTTCGGTTTGACCTTTGTTCAGAATTTTAGTTTGTTTTCCAAATGCTGAATTTTTTGAAAAACTTTACCCATAATTTCGATCTTTTCTCCGAATTGTTATATTGTTATATTTTGATTTTTTCTGTAAATTTAATAAGGTTGGAAAACTGACTTTTAAAAACTTCTATACTATTTTTTTTAATTTTCATATTGGTCCAACTTCTGACAATTTTTCTAAGTTTTGATTTTTTTGAAAACTGAGATTTTTTTGAAAACTGAGTTTTTTTTTAATTTCGACTTTTATGTAGTAAACTAAACTTTTAATTGAAAAATTAGATTTTCCTTTAATTTTTGTTTTTTAAAAAATTTAGTTTTTCTCAAAATTTCGACATTTTTAATATTTTCGAACCATTTTCAGAATAAAGACTTTTTTTGAAAACTTCGACCTTTTATCATCAACATTGCTACTTTTTCTTGAAGCTTTAACTTTTTCAGAATTTGTTTCATAAAAAAAAATTTCCTCTTTTTTTCAAAATTTTGACTTTTTGTAAAAAATTTGACAAGTCTTTTCTCAAAATTTCAATTTTTTTTTAATGTTCGATTTTTTATAATATGATTGTTGAAGCATTTTTTTAAAACCTTTACCTTTTTTTAAAAATTTCCACTTTGGCTCAAACTTTTTACTATTTCTCGAAGTTTTAACTTCTTTTTTTGATAATTCCGACTTTTTCGGGAAAATTTTCACTTTATTTCAAAATTGTAACTTTTTGAAATATTTGAATTTTATCAGGATTTTAATATTTTTTTGAAACTTTACCTTTTATCATCAAAATTGGGACTTTTTTCAAAGTTAAATATAGCTTCATTCAAAATTTGAATTTTTTTTCGAAATTTTAATTTTTTTTTCAACAGTTCGAGTTTTTGTGATAGCTTCGACATTTTTTTAAAATTCGTCCGTTCCAGAAATTTTTTAATTTTGCTGAAGAGTCTAGTTTTCCAAATTACCAATTTTATTTTGAACGAATTCTACAAATGAATTGAAGACTTAACTAAATTTTGATTTTAAAGCTGTTCTAAATTCAAAACAATCTGAAAAAAAAAATTGCGGCTTCGAGGCTAAACTCGAAATTTTAAGAAAAATGTCAAATATAGCGTAAACAAAACCAGATCAAAATTGAAAGCTTAGATTAGACATTTTCTAACTTGTCATCATTTTAAGTTTACCCTCAAAATTTCGACTTCAATTTCAAGATCCCGGCTTTAAATGGTATTTTTCTTTTAAAATTTAAAAATTCCCAATTTCTAGGAAAAATTAGAAATAGCGAGATTTTATCGCAAATTTTGAGAAAAAAAGCCAGATCCAGGAATTTTGGGAAGTTCTATGAAGTTGGCATCGTAAAGAAATAATGAGAATTTGAAATTTTGAGAAAAAAATTAGCATATTTAAATTAAAGTGAAATTTGAAGGAAAAAATGTAAGAAAACTCTACATTTTTTTTAATCACTTCAAAAATTAGAGATATCCGATTATAAAAGATAAAATCCAAGTTTGAGAAAAAAAAACAAATTTTGAGTGTTTGTTCTGAAAAAAAGTTGGAATTTAACGAAAAAATTCGAGTTTGCAAATAAAATTGCCAGGAAACTGGGCTTCAATGGAAAAGGCTCCACTGCTTGAGTCCATATTTACAATAGCATATAATATTTTTATTTTAGACTCGAGATTTTAGGAAAAGAAAAGAAATATTTCAGGAAAAAGGTTCAAATTTCACAAAAGATTCAAAAATTTTGAAAAAGGAATATTCAAGTTATACAACTTAAAATTCAATTTGGCTTGAAATTTCGAGAATAAAATCAACATTTTCTTAGAAAGAGTGGACTTTGTAACTTTCTAACTGAACTTTAAAAAAAAAATGTTTTTTAAAGTAAACTCGTAATTTTGAGTTGAAAGTTGCATGGATTTGTGTAAAATTTTGAAAAGGAACTTTCTAAAAGAATCTCAAACTTTAGGGTAAAGTAAACATTATTTTAAGAACATACAAATTCAACGAACCGAAATAAACCGTTATTTTTTTTCCGGTTCTGTTCCGGTTTTCGTTTCTATAAAAACAACGGTTTTTTTTCGGTTTCCGGTTTTCGGTTCAGTTCCGGTTCCAAGTCCTGGGTAATAGTCACGGCATTCTTGTAGCATAACTCAAATAACGTCCAAACTTGATGGATCAAAAATGGAAACAAAAACATTAATAATTTGGTAACAAACAAAAGGTAATAGTCACGGCATTCTTGGAGCATTTTGACGCCCTTGCTAGCTGATGATGATATGAAACCTTTAACTCTATCCCAGGAGTGGCCCCAAAATGTTGGGAGGGTAATTTATCCTTCTAAATGAAACATGGACGTACCACAAGCTTTTTTTAAATTAAATTAGTTAAACTCTAGAATGCAAACAGCAATATTTCCCATAGCAACTGTGCCATCTGCGTTCGCAATTTCCTAATAAAATCATCACAAACATATTGCGATAAAAACCGTGGCACTTACGATTGGAATAGTCGGGTCTCTATCACGCATTCACTCGCTTCACAGTAAACATTCTTTGATTTCGAACCGCGAAAAATTATTAGTTCATTGCTAATGTGCCATCTAACATTCAAAACAACTCTGGAGTGCAGATAGCATAAGAGATAAAAGTAAAAAAGTAACACTTCAAACGTGACCGCCAAACAGTTGCAGACTTCGTGTGTGGACGAGGTAAAAGAAGTATGGCCAACGAAGGTACACAAAAATGAACAAATACCTTATATGATACATGCGTACCCTTGGCCTTTGTTTTTTGAAGTGAAAACTTCTTTAGGTGCATTTAGGGGTTTTTGATAGGGCGAAAAATTATGGTTTCCGTCACCATCACGCTAATTGTCAACAACATGCTCTAACTTAACGGTATCACGTACCTATGAGTATGTCGAGTAACAGAAGTAAAAAACTGTGATCGACAGCGAGGTTTGAACTCGCCACATTCGCGGCTTCAACATTTTTTCTCCAAAATTTAATATTTTTTCACAATTTTCCTCTAATAAATTACACAATTATTTTCACAATTGCTCCTCTAAATAAATCAAGTCGTAATATTGGGGAATATTATTACGACTTGGCAACCATGAAAATTAGATCACACGATAGCTTTTTTAAATGCGAATTCTTTGAACAATCCGATATTCGCCTTTTTCAAAATTTTAACATTTCAAAATCTTGATGCTTCTTTTACTGAATTTTGACCTTTTTCAATACTTCAATTCGTTTTAAATATCTAAAAGTTTCCGTTTTTCCTATTTTTTTGTTGAAAATTACAACTTTTTTTTTTAAGTTGACTTCTTGAAATCTCCACCTTTTCCAAAATTGCCACTTGTAAATTCAATTTTTTTAAATTTCAATTCTTTGTCAATTAGGTTTTGATTTTTTGAAAATTTCGACCCTCTTAAGAGTTTTTTTAAAGTTCTGAATTTAAAAAAACTACTTTTAAAAAAAATTGACCTGTCCAATTTCAATTAGATACTTTTTGAATATTTCGATTAATTCTTTGTCAATTAGATTTTGATTTTTTGAAAATTTCGACTCTCTTAAAATTTAGAGTTTTTTCATAGTTCTGGATTTAAAAAAATCTATTTTTTTTAAATTTGACCTTTTAAAAAAGTCCAATTTAAATGAGATACTTTCTGAATATCTCATTTTTTTTTAAATTTAGACATTTGCAGATATTTATTTCTTTTTCACAACTCTTTCGAGAAAGTGGCATTTTTTAAAATGGTCGAAGTATCTAAAAAAATTCAAATTTCGATAACAAGTTAAAAATGTAACTTTTAATTTTGACTAATTTAAAATTTTCGCTTTTTTTTTAAATTATAAATATCAGATTCTTTTAGCTTTTTTTTTTGAAATTTTCAACTTTGCCAAATTTCCTTTTTTTAATTTTGACTTTTTTCAAATCCAGATTGAGAATTTCCAACTTTTTTGAAAATTTGACATCTACCTTCTAAAATTTCCGTCCCTTCTAAAATATTTCGACCATTTTTGAGAAATGCGATTTTTTTCGAAAATTTTTAGATTTTAAAATTTCCACCTTTCCACAAGTTTTTCGAATTTTTTTTTGAAAATGTAAACACAATTTTTTGGAGAAGATCGCATTTTTCGAAAAGGTTGAAATATTCAAGAGGTCGAAATTGCGAGAAAAGTTAAATAATAATAAATATGTGACTTTCAATTTTGACTAATTTGAAATTGTCGACATTTTTTTTGAAAATTATAAACTTTAGATTCTTTTGATTTAATTCTAGTTTATTTTTTAATTTTTTTCAAAAAATTTTCCAAAGCTTTTCTAATTTTTTCGAGAAGGTCGCTTTTTTCGAGGAAGGTCGCATTTTTCGAGGTCGCATTTTTCAAAAATGCAGAAATATCCAAAAGAAGTCAAAATTTCGAGAAAAGGTTAAAATTGTGACAATTTTGAATAATCAAAAATCTTCTACTTTTTTTGAAAGTTGTAAATCTTAGATTCCTTTAAAACAATGCCAGTTTTTTTAAAATTTTGCCCTTTTTAAAAAAATTAACTTTTTTTGAAAATTTCAACTCTTGAAAATTTCTCTTTATTTTAAAATTTTGATTTTTTTCAAAGCGAGATTGGGAATTCTTATTCTTTAAAAATTTGATAAATTTGAACTTTTACAAATTTCGTTCCTTTTTAAATATTTGGAGCATTTTTGAAAATTTCGGCTTTTTTGAAAACTTTTAGATTTCAAAATTTCCACCTTTTTCCAAAACATTTTTGATTTTTCTCCTGTTTGTCTACCTTTGATTTGTGTTGTTGTTGACCGATGTTGTCGCTTCATCAAAATATAGACATTTCCAGATATTCGCTTTTTTCAAAATTATTTCGAAAAGATCACATTTTTTAAAAAGGTTGAAGTAGTCAAAAGAAGACAAAATTCCGAAAAAAGTTAAAAATATGACTTTTAATTCTGAATAATTTGAAATTTTCCATTTTTTTGAAAATTGTCAACTTTAGATTCTTTTGAAACAGTACTAGTTTTTTAAAAATTTTGCCCATTTTAAAAATATTCACTTTTTTTGAAAATTTCGACTCTTAAAAATTTCTCCATTCGACGTTTTTCAAAGCCAGATTGAGAATTTCTTCTTCTTTGAAAACTTGACAACATTTATGTTTTAAAAATTTCGTCACTTTTTAAATATTTCTACCATTATTTTTTGAAACAATACTAGTTTTTTAAAAATTTTGTTCATTTTAAGAATACTAACTTTTTTTGAAAATTTCAACTCTGGAAAATTTCTCCTTATTTTTAAATTTCGACTTTTTTTTTGAAGCCAGATTGAGAATTCCTAACTTTTTTGAAAACTTGACAACATTTATGTTTTAAAAATTTCGTCCATTTTAAAATATTTCTGCCATGTTTAAAAATTTTTAGATTTCAAAATTTCCACTTTTTTCAAATCTTTTTTTGATATTTTTCAAAATGTAGACATTTCCAGATATTCGTTTTTTTTTCAAATTTTTTCGAGAAGGACTCATTTTTCAAAATGGCCGAAATATCCAAAAGAAGTCAAAATTTCGAGAAAAAGTTGAAAATGTGACTTTTAATTTTGAATTTGAAATTTTCAAAAGACGAGTATAAATTTCTTTTTTCTGACGACGGGCAGAGAATAACACTGCCTGAAACTTTAAAATAATTTTGTTGTTACTTAGTTTAAAATTTTAAGCTAGTTTTAAGTGTTTTTCGGTGTTGAGTCTCAAACAACGATTGACAAAGATCCGACGCAATCGCTGCTTGGGGCAATCTATGAAAAATTGCCAATCCCTAACAGAAAGTTATTGAAAATTTAGAATTGTAAAAGTAGTAACTGCCGAAGTAAACGCCAATAAAGCCAATAAGGAATTCCACGAAGTAAGGGTTGGAAAAGTCAACTAATGATTTGACGAAATTTCGATTTTCTTTCTAGTTTAATCTTGAACTTTGTACGAATTTAAACTTTAAATTTGAAAAAGGGGGAAATATTAGGTATAACTATTTAAATTAAAAAAAAATCATTTTGAATCTGAAGTGAACTTTTAAAAAATATATAACCAGTTTCGGATTTTTTTCTAAAGAAATTGAAATTTTAAAAAATAAAATTAATCAACCAAGTTTTATTAAAATTTTAACTTTTTTTGGAAAATTTAAGGTTTCGAGGACAATATCAATAAAAAAGTGGAATAATCAAGTTCAAAGCAAATATCTTGTGATTAAAATGGGAATATTGGAGTTTTTTTCAATTTTAAGATTTTCTTCAAATTTTTCGAAAATAAAAATGACAAAATTTTGGGAAAAGTTTAATCGAATTGTATCTCTTTAAATTTAAAATTTAAGCTCGAATTTATGGATTTTTTATCAAACTTTCGATTTTAAAAATGGACAATTATTATAAGTTTTCCTGGGAACTTTCAGTGACGATTGAAGAAATCTCGGATTAAAATGTAAGAGTTTCGAAAAAAACTCGCAAGAGACTATAGTGAACATTGGGGCATAAATTCGATTTAAAAGAAAAACATTTATTGTGCATAAATTACGAGTTTTTTTCGAAAGGTTGAGTTTCTTCGATAAATTATGAGTTTAATTTTTAATTTTTTCTTTAAAATTCGGACTTAAAGCTCGAAGCTAGACTTTTTTTGGAAATTTTAATCTCGCTTTTCAAAATTTGTTAAAGCGTGTTAAACCTTGACTAAAATATTTTATATTTTTTATAAATCTCAAGTTCAAAGGCGAAATTTCGAGAGCAAAAAGGAAATTAGAATTTTTACTTAAAAATTTAATGTTCGAAATTAATATCAGACATAGAAACCGCATAAAATCAAAATTTTTTTGATTAAATGAAGTACGACTTTCTTAAAAACGTTGAGTTTTTGTACAACATTCTGAGCTTTAACTTTAAATTTTTAATTAGTTCTCTAAAATTTCGTTTTAAAACTTGAAATGTTGACATTTTTTGGCAATTACTGAAGTTCGTCGTTCAAAAATCCAGACCTTAAACCTAAAGTTTCGACCTATTTAGGGTCAAACCGAAACTAGGGTCTAAACTCTTTTTTTGGCGAAATAGGCTGAAAAAGAAACCGAAACCGAATCTATAAATAATTCGTTTTAAATAACAATTTATACAGCTCTTTATTTTCTGTTTGTTTCAGAGGAGAGTTGATGCGGTTAAAGGAAGCATTTGGACCTGTTATTTGATAATGTGAAGTTGCTTATTTCGATTAAGCAGTATTCGGGTAAGACAAACTATTACTTGACAATCAATGTTAGAGTAAAAATCTCCTTCTGAATATTCGAAACTTAAAGTATAATTCTGGAAATGTTCAGAAGAAACCAATTTTCGAAATCATAAAATAAATCATATTACCTACCAGCAAGGTTCGAAATAAATTGAAGGTCTGGCGCATCCACCAAAATATTATATATTTTTAGCAATCAGAACGCTTAGAATGTGTTCTTATAGATAAGTTCGTACACTTTATTTGACAACTGAATTGTAATGAGGTGGAAAGGTAACTTGATTTTTTTCGCCTCTCAGCTGATTTATTAGGGTTCCGTACCTTAAAAGGAAAAAACGGAATCCTTATAATCCCATCCTTCTTTCCGCGTCCTACTCGCGGTGCTCTAAAGGCATAATGGGCTTGCTTTTGCGGGTGGATTGAACGCAAGAAAATTTGGATAAAATTTCAAATTTATACATAACTAAAAATTATTTTATTTTTTCCATTTTGACTGTTCACTCCAGTAATTAGTACCCTAATTGTGCCTTACTCTTACCTGATTTAGTTTTATAATTTCTGTTCGGGATCACTATCAGGTCTTGATAGCTCCGATAAAATGAAACGCGTTTTATGAAAACTTAACGACGTTTATTATGTGAACTGACATCGCCGAGATCTGGGATGCAATTCTTTTGTACAAAACCTACTACAGACTCCTTCAAAACACCAAGTTTTACCCCACATGTGCTCTATTGTTCTAATAAGGTCGCTGGTCAGTCCACATGCTTCCGGTGGTCAAGTGGCGATCTGACCATTTCTTACACTAAATATCTTCGATAGCTAACAATTTCTTTGAGTTTTATGACACAGCTCCACCTTCATTTTCATTTAAAATTAACTTAAATTTACAAAAGAAAAATACAATTCGATTTTAAGCCCAAAAAAGCCCAACTTTTGATATTAATTACGATTAAAGTCGAAACTACAAAAATAAAAGCGACATTTATAAAAAAACTTTGAGAAATTTTGCGAAAAAAATCGATTTTTTCAAGTTTTAAAAGTGGTTGTAGACTCGAAATTTAAAAAAAAAGAGATTTCGGAATTGAACGTGCCAATTTTGGTTAAAAAGGCCTTGAAAAAATATCGAAATTTTGAGAAACCAAAGTTTTATAAAAATATCTAGTCACAACATCAAAATTCGAGGGAGAAGATGTCTAAGTTAGGTCCAAAATTTTGAAAAAACAGTTCAAATTTTTAAAATTGAAGGTAAATTTTGGTCAAAAAGAAGTGAAATATTAAAACAGAATAAATTTTAGTGTGTAGTGTTCAAGTTTTTAAATTTTAAATTCGGTCTTTTGGCAGTAAAAGTGAAATATTAAAGAAAGCAAATTTTAGTGGTGTATAAAGAGTATATGCATGGGTGATTCCTTCGTGGGTCCAAATCTCTCCACTATGTAGAAATATTCATTTTTTTTTAATATGTAAAAGAAGAACGTTGGATATTTTATTAGTGTCTTAGTCCATACAATGGCAGTTATTTTTGTTGTTTAATAATGAAAAATATTGTAAATCATTCAGAGTCTAAATTTAAATTATAGTTACATCATGTAGTCTGCTTATCGTTATGAATCATTCTATACATCCGAATTTATTTATGTGGTCCACTCGATTAAAATGCGTGGGCATCTGTTGAAAAATATATGCAATAACTTCGTATAAGTTAAACCAAACAAAACCTTAAAATTTTCCATCGTCCTTGTTTTCATTATGGGCCTTCAGCCAACCGTCAGTAAAGTTTATGCGTGTACGGAGATGGAATAAAAGAGAATGCAAATCAAATATTTGCACGTTACCACACGAAACATGTACGCATATTTCACGGGATCTAATCCCAAACTGATAACGAAAGACACGTCCCGCTATGCGATGTTATTACTACTTTTATGTTTTTTTCTTAAAAAAATAAATACATTCTGAATTATTTTTTCTCTGCTGTTAAAACCTCCTAGTTCACTACTACAATTCAAAATACTACAAAAATGCAATCTAATGATGAGATCTTCGTCGCGCGCCTGTTTTCTTCCTGTTTATTCCACAGGATGCATTTGATACTTAATTATTCCTAATTGATGTGACTTTGTCGCAAATATTCTATTAGCTTTTTAAAAGTTTACAACGTTTAACTGAAACTGAAACAATGTTCCAGTTAAACGTTGTAAAATTATGTTACCCATCATCATTTCTTGAAACATTGTTTCAGGTAATAATTAAAATCTTAAAAAAGCTTCATTTATGTCATAGTTTCTTAATATTTTAATGGTCAAAATCTCAGGAACCTAACGGACCTCCTCCTTTTTTTTTTGAATATCTGTGATGACTAAAAAAACATCACAACGGTAACAGGATTAAAAAAAACAAAATGCTCACCAACTGAAACAATGTTTCAGTTAAACGTTGTAAAATTTTGTTACCCACCATCATTTCTTGAAACATTGTTTCAGTTAATAATTAATATGTTTGTTTCAATTTATTTAACATTTCTTCGGCCCAGTTTGTAAATATTTAAATTTTCATGGTTTGTTGACTGGGCCGAAGAAATGTTAAATAAATTGAAACAAACATAATATTTCCGGGCAATAAGGGTCTACCATGAAGAATAATTAATATGTTAAAAAAGTTTCATTTATATCAGAATTTCCTAATATTTTAATGGTCAAAATTTTAGGAACCCAACGGACATCCTCCTTTTTTTTGAATATCTGTGATGACTAAAAACAATCATTATCCTAACAGTAACACGATTAAAAAAAAATGCTCACCAACTGAAACAATGTTTCAGTTAAACGTTGTAAAATTTTGTTATCCATCATCATTTCTTGAAACATTGTTTCAGTTAATAATTAAAATGTTAAATAAGCTTCATTTACGTCTGAGTTTCCTAATATTTTAATGGTCAAAATTTCAGGATCCCAACGGATCTCCTACTCTTTTTTGAATATCTGTCGTGACTAAAAAAATCATCATCCTTATGGTAACACGATTAAAAAACAACAAAATGTTCACCAAGACCAATGTGGTAAATTCTTTCTCGTTTAGGTCGCTATATTGTAAAACCCCGCTTAACGCGGGGGTTACGTTCCAACCAAGTAGAGCGTTATACGAAATAGCGTTTAACGAGGTCATCTCTTCATGTACTTAATGGGGTTACGGGAAAACTGGTCTAAAAAGCAAGTCATCATTCATGTTTAGATCATTTGGATTCTTTAACATTTCCAATTTTCCGCTTTCTCATCAAGAAGGCGCTTAATGTCATTTGTATTTTTCTCGAGTGCCTTTTAAAAAGTTGTGAACTTGCGGGAAAGGCATCCATGGCACTTTGTCTTGCCTTTGAATTCCTATCAAAATCTGCTTCATTTTCAATAAATTGGTTTATAATTTCTGTCATAGTGGCTAACCTGGTTTTTAGAAATGCCGTTGAAAATGCTTTTTGTTCTTTAGAATCACTATTTTCAATATTTTTCTGTTGTTCTTGATCCACTATTTCCTTGAGCTCATCATCAACATTTCTTTGAGATCTTCCACATTTCTAAACCTGTTTGTTTCGCTAATTCGACTATTTCGTTCATATCAACAAAGTTTCTAGTGTCACCGTCCTCGTTTAGATCTTGCCAAATATTTTTCCACACTACGTTCACACCTTTTTTAGCAACCTCATTAAAAAAATTATATATGTATGTTGTATGTACTTTAAATTTAAAGAAAGCCCAATGGGGCCTGCAATTTTCAGGTAATCTCATTGTTCCAATAAAAAAGCGCTAAACAGGTCAGCGTTAAGCGGAATGTTACTGTATTTTTAACGATAAAATAAATAAAAAACAAATCATGCCTAATATAGGAGATGTTCAAAATGGGCACCTCTAACATCTTGGCAGCATCCTAATCGTAAATAAAAATGTCATTATTACATTATTCAACATCTCTGGTGTCACCGATGCAATCCCAAGCGTTATTCTTGCTCGCAAGTCATCTACGCCGCGGGGTTTGATTTCATACACTGTACTTTTCACATAACCCCATAAAAAAAGTCCAGAAGCGTCAGGTCTGGTGATCGTGGTGGCCATTCTACCGTACCTCGTTGTCCGTTGATATTCCCGGATATTGACTTGGTAGTGTGGTGGCTGCTCCATCTTCCTGAAACCATATTACATTAGCTGGAACGTATGGATTTTCTTAAGCTGGATATGGATATAATTTTACCAAGGCTGGTACAATGTTGTTTTGGAGCACTGCTAAATAATTATCTTCTTCGAAATTTTAATCAATGAAAATTGGACCAAAGACATGATCTCCAATCCATGCCCAAACATTAATTTTTTCAGGATTCTGTGTATGCAATTTTCTCATCCAGTGGGAATTTTCACTAACCCAATAGCGACAGTTTTGACCTTTTACATGGCGGTCAAGAGTAAAAGTCGAGAAAACGATATGTTTTCAATCAGAAAACAATATTTTTTTTTCCATTTGAATGACTTTATTATCTAATCTTTGCATCACTTGGTCACAAAAATGAGTTCTTCTATCAAAATCGTCATCACTGAGCTTTTGACATGGTGTCAGCTTATAAGGATGCAT
Organism: Dastarcus helophoroides; assembly: GCA_028583605.1. Lineage (NCBI taxonomy): Eukaryota > Metazoa > Arthropoda > Insecta > Coleoptera > Bothrideridae > Dastarcus > Dastarcus helophoroides. The sequence goes on along the minus strand of CM053325.1, from coordinate 13,010,580 downwards.
TTTATTTTCTTTCAGTACACGGGTAATCGAGGAACGACTAACGTTCAGTGCTGCTGCTACTTGTCGCCTTAAAGAATGTGGATTTTCTTGAAACTCATTTGTTATCATTAGTTAATGCATTGAAGGGTTCTTTTTTTAGCTTTCGTACATGCCCATGTTCCTGAAAATGCTTCTCGATTTTACTAATTGTACCTTGGGTTATAGGCAGTAAATCAAGAAATTTTTGTTGAAATAAGCGAGCGACTACGGCCTTTGATCTTGCTCTATCTCCATAACCGATCACTGTAACGTAAAATTATTATTTTATGCATCTCTGTTAATTGACCCGAATTAAATTTCCAAAATCTGCAACAAGATAACTGAAGCAGGATACTGACCACTGTTCAATTCTCTGACAGTTTTAGAAAGTTACTGGGATGTTTTCGTCAAAAAGTACAATTGATTATGATAATATTGATAAATTTTTACGTTTGCTTTTTTAACAAAATCCAAAAAGGATATCGAAATTGTTTTTGGTCCCTTTGTGATTATCGAGGACGAACCGGACGAGCCGCTATTAGTTATTATTGTAGAAAATGTCATCTAGTTTATAAATTATTTTTGTTATTGTTTAATTTTTAAATAAATGTAGCAACCATAACATTTTTGAGTAAAGAATGAGAAGACCTTTCAAATGAGGTGTACCAAGCCCCTACTCCAATTAAAAAAGTTAGAGGTTGAAACGGTAACTCAAAGGGGGTTGCATTTAGGGATGAAATTTTTGCGATGTAGGAAGTCATCTTATAATCTAAAAGGGACCTGTCTCGGGACGTTTCATGAATATTTACTGAGATATTGAATATGAATATGTACTGAGATATTCAATTTATTCCATTTGGCTTTCCCATACTGTATGTCTCAAAAATAGGGTGGGCGCACCAGTAACAAACCATTTAAGAGACATTTTGAAACAAAATTTGATAATGTAACTCAATTATTACATCAATCATTATAAAAAAAGTACATCGTCCTCCCTGCCTACCATATCGTCATATAGTTTATTCCGATTTTTTTAATAACCATTAGGTTTATTTTTATTCAAAAGTGAATGTGGCAAGTCTCAATGTGCCTAAGGTGGACCAGATTGTACCAGTAATAGACCAGGATTGTGCCAATAGTAGACCAGTAAATAAAGTGAATGTTTTTAATGAAGAATAACTTTATTATCAATAATATTGAACTTAATTAAGTTTATACTAAGTAATCATCACAACAGTCCCAGAAAAATATTCTCTTTCATACTTAACAATTACGTAATCGTTTGGTTTTTGGGTAATCTTCAAAGATTTATGAACAAAGAAAAGTACATTCTCATCATCAGAATTTGAATAAATTCTTAATCGTTTTATTATTGTTTATTTTTCTTGGATCTGTTTCCTATTTCCTATTCTTTTTTGATTTTTTTTTCTCTATTCGTTGTCTTCTGAGCTTTTCTTTCTTCCTTTTATTTCTTGATCTTTTTTTCTCTTTCCAATATTTCATCAATTCACTGCTGTTTACTGCATCAGGCGGGCAAATCTTACGCTTTTTCTGGTTGCCTTTAATTGGAGATTCAGACGGCCACACAATTACTGCTACAAATGCTGGACTTATTGGTTGAAAGTTTTTTTTTGCCATCGCTATTATCGAGGATTTAAGCAATACTTCTTCTTGTATGGTCAATATGGTTGGAAGTTCCATTTTTCTCTGCAAGGGTATTTCAGTTTTATTTTATTTATAATTGTTGTGTGAGGAATATTTTGTGGGGAGAATTTTCGGCATGTTTCTCTCACTTTGCAGCTTTGCTTATTTCTTCTGTTGCTTTTATGACGTCTTCCTCTTTATATCTGAAAAACGTTCTTTTCGGTGGCACAGCATCTGAAAAAAGTATGAGTGGTAAATTATTGGAAGAAATTCATGGTATAGATATGACCACTATTATACCACTGGTCAACGACTGGAACATTGTGAATTTTTAAAGAATTTGTTATAATACTTTACTAGGGCATCCATCATAAGTGAATATAAATGTAACAGAAAAACTAAAAAAAATATTACACAGCTTAATCACCAATTGTTGACCAAATGGAATTTTACTGGAAATCCATAGAATTTGTGCTCCATTAGTTTTCCAAAGACAATTATTGATTCAAATTAGTATTTTCTGAGAAAATAATATGTAATATTATTGATACATGTATTATAATGTGCATTTAACACGAAAATAGTCTACAAAAATTGATGTAAACAAATATTTAAAAGGATTAAAATAACTTACCGTCGTACGCGCGCTTAGTAGAATGGTCACCGAGATCAAAGTGAACGAAACACGTTTTGGAATAGGTAATTTTAACCTTTGTAGATAACGCTTGAATCACTTTTAGTTATAATTACATGGTTGGTCGAAGTACGCTAAAGCTACCTATCGCAGAAAAATTGGCGAAAAATTTAAAAGAAAGTTAATATTTATATCTGAAGTTTAAAATGGTGTACTACTGGTACCTGATGTGGGACTGGTGGACCCACCCTATTTAACTAAAAGTTACTAAGAACCGCCTTTGTGGCGGCCGATATATGATTTCTATGTATTGTGGGTTGCATTCGTTAAAATTGATATCTTTCAGGATTTAAGTTAATGTGATGTATTGGGGGCTACAGAAGGTAAAAAGAGGACCATTTTTTCTGATCAATAGAGTTCTACTAAACTTGTCACTTTGTTAAAACTTTGCGGAATTCATTAGGACGTTCCGCTGCGCTCTCCAAAGTTTGCATCAATATTTTCGCAATTTGTGCGTAGGATAGCTACACGGGTATTATTTGAAGACTCGTTGGCAAACCGCAATAAATGTCAGAGGTATTGAAAATGAGCCCATAAGAAGCGAAGTCTATGAGGATCACCATGTCAACCGGCTTCAATTATTCCGCAATTTACGGTGTTTATCTAAGAAGTCTTGGTACATACGGTAAACCTTAATAGATTCTAGGCATATTTACCCAATGTCTACTGTGGCGGATCTAATAAATAAACGTCCAGAAAATCCGCATTTTGCACTGTGCCAAAGAATCCATTTTATTTCACTGTCGTCATGAAAATGTTTTCTATGCATCACCAAAACCTTATAAGATTACTAGCTGACCCCTGCGACTTTGTCTGCGCAAGGTCCAATAACGTCATATTGCAAAATAAAATAATTGCTCACTTAATTTTAATAGAATAGATTGAAAAGCTCCCACTTCTTCTAGTATGCGTTAGAATTATATATAGGTGGCGCGCACCCATAACTTTGCAGATTTGTTTTTTTTATATGTTCTGTTTTATAACCCTCAAATAAAATTGCCGAGTCATTACGGAAGTTTTACGGGAATAAAACTAGCCTAAAAGGTACCCCCTAAAATACCTTACATATTAGTAGAAGTTGCATTAAAATCGATTTAGCAGTTTCCGAGATTAGCCCGGACAAAAGATTCTTCGACAGACAGACAGTCACTTACAAGGAAATGATGCGAAGTGTAACATTTATTTTTCAAAATTGAGCTGTTATAATGACTATTTCCTTGTTAATTAAAAATTTCATAAGGGGTAATTTACCCCTATCAGGAGGGATGGGGTTAAAAAAATTTGGTAAACTTTTCTTTCGGTGTATATAGATAGTAGAGGGATCATAATAATCTCGAATTTTCCAGTTTTTTAAATAGGTAGCTCACCCTCCTATTAGGGAAGGGTCAAAAGTGGGGATGAGAGGTCACCGAAAATATCATAAAACATTATTTTTTTAGTTTCTTGTCGAAATACTTAGCTTAAAAAAAAATAGAACAAAAATCATAAAAATACATCCTATTATATACGTGTATTCGTGTAAGTGGTGTTTACTCCCCAAAAAAATTTTTTTCGACAAAATCCAAAAACAGGTAAAATTATTTTTGATGTATAAAATAACATATATTTTTTTCAAAATTTTGCTGCCGTAATTACCATTTTTATTCTATAATGCACAAACCAATAGGTTTGAACATTTATTAGATTCGAAGTTTGGAAACCAAATACCGGTTTCGATCTTGGTTTCCAAACTTCGAATCTAATAAATGTTCAAACCTATTGGCCTGTGCATCATAGAATCCTTGTCTTCTGGGAACTCTCCTAGAGAGCAACCGCTTCGCTAGGTGGCAGTGTTTCAACTGTTGGTAGTTCAGCTACCTATAATTCACTATACACGCCTGGAGGGCTGCATGAATTTGTATTCTAGGTTGCATTCTTCTTGCATACCATTTTTATGATTAAAAAACTTCTAAATAGGGTAGTTTGCCCCCATGAGGGGGGTGGGAAAATTTTGAAAACATTTTTTTCTTTCATTTCTCGTCAAAATAAAACTTTTGGAAAAAAACGACTCGAATATCATTTTTTGTATGTGAGAAACAGCAAAATCTGCTTTTTTTGCCCCAACTTTGAGGGGGTAAAACTACCCTTAAAACAGTTGATCAGTCGATAAAAAAAATACGTGTTTCTTAGATTTTGGTTCTCAAAAACATCCAAAAATTAGCAAAATCGGCGCCGGACACTTCACGACCTTTCCTTGTTAGACCAGGGGTCGGCAAACCGCGGCTGTTTTAAAAGACAATTGTGGCTCTTTAAATTCCCCTAAAAAAATACATAAATAAAAGCTAGAATGGACAGGCACGCAGAAAATGAGTGTTTATCAAACAAGTGACCTACAGAAGTCGAAATTTCCAAAAATGTTTTTCTAGGAATTTTCAGGTTTTGCTTAAATTTTGACAAAAAAATTAAGATTTCAAGAACTATTTTTCAGAAATTTTTAATTGACTTCTATTAACATTTTGAAAAAATACATGAAACCTTTAAAATTTCTAGAAAAAGACAATTTGGGGGCCGAAATTTCTAAAAAATATTTTTCTCATGATTTTTACTTTTTTATTTGTAAATTTTCTGCAGCATTGAAATTTCCTGAAAAAAAGTTGAATTACTTTTGTGAGAAAAAAAATCTAAATTTACAGAAAGAGCAAATATCAAAGTTCGAAAAAAAAGTTAAAATTTTCAGAAAAAACCGAAGTTTGAGAAAAAGGAAGACATTTCGAAAACATTGAGAAAAAGAAAGAGACTTCAAAAAATTGAGAAAAAGAAGAAGTTTTAAATAAATTGATAAAAAGCAAGAGATTTCCAAAAAAATTAATTTATCAAAAGTTTTCAAAATAAAGTAAAATTTTAGAAGAAAACGTCGAATTTCGATAATGGACTGAAACCTATAACAAATTTAAAAACCTGAAATTTTAAGAAAATTTTCAATTTTTTTAAAAATTGTAAAATATTATAAAAAGAAATTGTAAAAATAAACTAGAAGCTTAAAAAAATTGTCGAACTTTAAAAAAGCCGAAATTTTTCAGAGAAGAATAAAAAACTCAAATTTTAGGTAAAATTTCAAGGAAAAAGTCAAAGAGCTAGAAATTTCGACAAAAAAATTCGAATTACTTTTGTGAGAAAAAATTCTAAATTTACAGTTCAAAGTTCAGAAAAAAAGGTGAAATTTTCAGAAAAAGACCAATTTTGAGAAAAAGGAAGAAATTTCGAAAACATAGAGAAATAGAAAGAGACTTCAAAAAAATTGAGAAAAAGAAGAAGTTTTGAATAAATTGAGAAAAAGCAAGAGATTTCCAAAAAAATTAATTTATCCAGTTTTCAAAAAAAGGTAAAATTTTAGAAGAAAACGTCGAATTTCGATAATAGACTGAAACCTAAAACAAATTTAAAAACCTGAAATTGTAAGAAAAATTTCAATTTTTTTAAAAATTGTAAAATATTAAAAGAGAAATTGTAAAAATAAACTGGAAGCTTAAAAAAATTGTCGAACTTTAAAAAAACCGAAATTTTTCAGAGAAGAAAACAAACTCAAATTTTAGGTAAAATTTCAAGGGAAAAGTCAAAAAGCTAGAAATTTCGACAAAAAAATTTGAATTACTTTTGTGAGAAAAAAATCTAAATTTACAGAAACAGCAAATATCAAAGTTCGGAAAAAGAGGTGAAATTTTCAGAAAAAGCCCAATTTTGAGAAAAAGAAAGATATTTCGAAAACATTGAGAAAAAGAGAGACTTTGAAAAAATTGAGTCTTATAAAAATGGAGAAAAGGGAAGAAGTTTTGAAAAATTGAAAAAAAGCAAGAGATTTTGAAAAAAATTAATTTATCAAAAGTTTTTAAAATAAGGTAAAATTTAAAAAAAAGACGTCGAATTTCGACAACAGACTGAAACCTAGAAAAAATTAAACACCTGAAATTCTAAGAAAAGTTTGAATTTTTGAAAAATTGTAAAATATTAAAAAGAGAAATTGTAAAAATAAACTGGAAGCTTAAAAAAAATTGTCAAACATTAAAAAAGCCGAAATTTTCCAGAGATGAAGAAAAAAACTCAAAATTTAGGAAAAAAGTCAAGGAAAAAGTCAAAAAGCTCGAAATTTCGATGAAAAAATTTGCAATTTTCCAGAGAAATTTAAAGTTAGACAAGAAATTTGAAATTTCGGGAACAAAACAATTTAAAGAAAAAACGAAATTTTCTGATAAATTCGAATTTTGAGAAAATTGGTAAAATAATTTCAAAGGAAAAGAGATTAGATAAAACTTCCAGTTTCGAGAAAAGTGTTGAATTATAAAAGAAGGTCAAAATTTCCCAGAGAAAGTCAAATTTTGAGAAAAAAGATCATATTTTGAGATTTGAACATAAATGAATTTCGTTCGAAATAAAAGTTTAAATTTCCAGAAAAAGCTAATTTTTGAAAAAAAGATATTTAAAAAAAATTAATTTGTCATAAGTTCTCAAAAAAGCAAAATTTTAGAAAGGGACTTCGAATTTTGACAGTAGACTGAAATTAGCAGAACAAATTTAAAAACCTGAAATGTTTAGACAAATTTAAATTGTAAAGTTTCGAAAAGAGAAATTGTAAAGAAATTAAAAGCTTAAAAAAATTGTCCAACTTTTTTTCAGAAGTCGAAGTTTTCCAGAGAAGAAGAAAATAAAAAATTTGCAATTTTCCTTTTGAAAGTTAAATTTTGAGAATAGATTGAAATTTCGGGAACAAGACGAATTAAAAAAAACTCCAAATTGTCAGATAAATTAAATTTTGAGAAAATTGGCAAAATAATTTCGAAAGAAAAGAAAATGTCGATAAAACTTCCAGAAGATCAAAATTTTCCGGAGAAAGTTAAAATAGATAAATTTAGTTCGAAATAAAAGTTGAAATTTTGCAGAAAAAAGAGATTTCGAAAAAAATGAATTTGTCAAAAGTTCTCAAAAAAGATAAAATAAAAAAAATATCGAATTTCGACAATAGATTGAAACACAGAACAAATTTAAAACCTGAAATTTTTAGACAAATTTAAATTTTGTGCAAAATTCTAAAATTTCGAAAAGAAAAATTTTAAAAATTCAAAGCTTAGAAAAAATCGTCGAACTTTTAAAAAGCAGAAAATTTTTCAGAGAAAAAAATAAAAAATTAACATTTTTCCAGGGAAAGTTAAATGTTGAGAATAAATTTGAAATTTCGAGAACAAGACGAATAAAAACAAACTCCAAATGTTCAGATAAATTCGTATTTTAATAGAATTGGTAAATAATTTCGAAAGAAAAGACAATGTTGGTACAACTTCCAGTTTCAAGAAAAATGGTGAACCTTAAAGAAAAGTCAAATTTAAAAAAAATAATCAAATCTTGAGATTAAGTCAAACATTTTGAAAATTGACGAATTTCGTCGAAAAAATCGCGGTCTGCAGAAACAATAAAATGTCGAATTGTAAAAATCGAAATTTCGAAAATACCCCAATTTTGCGAACAGCTTCCAGTTTATTTTTACAAGTTTCTCTTTTTAATATTTTACAATTTTTCAAAAAATTCAAATTTGTCTCAAAATTTCAGGATTTTAATTTGTTCTAGGTTTCACTCTATTGTTGAAATTCGACATCTTTTTTCTAAAATGTTACCTTTTTTTAAAAACTGTCGATAAATTAATTTTTTTCGAAATCTCTTGCTTTTTCTCAATTTTTTCGAAAACTTCTTCCTTTCTCTCAATTTTTTCGAAGTCTCTTTTTTCTCAATGTCTTTCGAAATCTCTTTCGTTTTCTCAAAATTCGACTTTTTCTGGAAAATTCACCTTTTACTTAGAACTTTGATATTTGTCGTTTCAATAAATTTAGATTTTTTTCTCACAAAAGTAATTCAACTTTTTTTCACGAAATTTCAATGCTGTAAAAAATTTAGAAATAAAAAAGTAAAAATCATGAGGAAAATATTTTTTAGGAAATTTCGGCGCCCCAAATTGGTCTTTTTCTAGAAATTTTAAATTTCAGGTATTTTTTCAAAACGTTAATACAAGTCAATCAAAAATTTCTGAGAAATACTTCTTTAAGTCATAACTTTTTTGTCAAAATTTAAGCAAAACGTAAAAATTCCTAGAAAAGTATTTTTGGAAATTTAATAAGTACTCATTTTCTGCGTGTCTGTCCATTCTAGCTTTTATTTATGTATTTTTTTAGGGGAATTTAAAGAGCTGCAAACGGCAAACGTAAAAATTCCTAGAAAAGTATTTTTGGAAATTTCGACTTTTGTAGGTCACTTGTTTAATAAGTACTCATTTTCTGCGTGTCTGTCCATTCTAGCTTTTATTTATTTATTTTTTTTAGGGGAATTTAAAAAGCTGGAAACGGCTCGTGAGTCGTGGTTTACATACCCCTGATTTAGTGCTAATTAAATATTATTTAAAAAATATGCGCAAGCAACCGTTATAATTTTTGCACTAAAGCGACGATATAAACACTATAACTTAAAATTCAGAAGACAATTCTAAAAATAAATTTTCATTTTGCATGGAAATCGACGAGAGCACTTTAATTTAACATTCGCTTTCATGTTTTTAAATAAAAGATCTTTGTCTTTGCAACTTTTGTATGATTTACGCTCACGCGATGCAGCACGTGTTCACAAATTACATTTTCCAAGTTGGCATTTATCATGAAGAGCTCATTGAAGCAAAAGGTTGAACGAATAATAATGATAGCGATTTAGAATGTTGTTTGCAAGATGAAGCAATTCATATTTGCCATTGATGGTTTATTGTGCTCCATTTGTTGTATTATTTGCGAACTGTTTATTAATTCGGAGCAGGGGTGGTCAACCCCACACCCTGCGGGTCGCAAGTGCGCCCGTCAGCGAATTTTAATGCACTCACGATCATGGGGCGAAGTTAGGTCATCCGATCTGGGGAGCTCTTTGATTTATGATCATTATTTTTTATTTTATTAAATATATGTTTAATGCAGGATATTTTGAAGTGAAATCCACTTTGTTCTTGTTTTCTGTAACATTTTTCCTTTAGAAATTTCGAATCTTTTCTGAACATTTTTTTGTCAAAGTATATTTCTAAGGATTTTCGTCATTTTTTCTAAATTACTCCTTTAAAATGGAAACTTATGAGTCTTTCAAGATGTCTGATCTCTTTTTCGAAATTTTGATTTTATTCTATTGATTTTATTATACATTTTAAATAAACTAGAATTTTTTTTTTTGAAATTTCCATTGTAAACTCGAAAATGTCAACTAAATTTTAAAGTTTTTCTTATAATTTCGACTGTAATATTATAAGTGTTACAATTCCAGAAAAATAAATATTTTTAAACTGATGCAGGTTATAACAGCAGCAGCGAATTTTTTCCTAAACATTTCAAGTTAAAATTTACAAAGTGCACTTTTTTTCGAAAATTTTAGGTTTAAAGTAACTAGAAACTTCACCTTTTTCTGGAGATTTTCACTTTTTTGTTTGTCTTCTAAATTTTCTTTAGTTTTTTAGTTCAAATTTCAATTTTTCTTTTGTCCTAAACAAGTTACCAATTGCAATGTAAATTAGGAACTTCCGGGAGAAGGTCGAAATTTCGAAGTTTATAAACTTGAAAGCTTTATGAAAATTAAAAAAAAAATAAATTGTAACATTTTGATCCAATTGAAAGGGCCAGGGTCCAGTTATAATTGCCTTGTGTGGTTTGGTACTGTCATTAAGACTAATTTTAAACGAATCAAAAAGTTCTCAAGGTTTAGATCGATAACATTTTCCAAGTTTTCGTCGATTTATCCTGTGTATACATAATTAGTCGAAGAAAACTAATGGAGCAATCCTCAAAAGCAATTTAGACATCATCTCTAACGTAATGCAGTTGGCAACCTTGAAGTTGTTTACTGCTAATTTACTTAATTCTTATTTTAGAAACAAGACCTGCCTTGTTACCCGTTTATCGATCTTCACTTCAATTCCTCGAAAGCGGAAGTATCTATTCGTTAATTAGAATTATTTTAAAGTTCCTCCCATTATTTCACAGTATTCACCATCACTTGATATCAGGTCATTCAATAAGTCCGTAGGAATAAGTAAGAAAAAAACAAAATTTTGACAAAACTCGATTTTATTATTCAACATAGTTGCCTTCGAGGGCGATACAACGAGTATAGCGATTTTCCAACTTTTCGATACCACTTTTATAGTACGATTTCTCTTTATCGTCAAAATAGGTCTCAGTTTCAGCGATTACTTCATCATTGGACTTAAATTTCTTTTCAACAAGCATTCTATTGAGATCTGAAAACAGGAAAAAGTCGCTGGGGGCTAAATCCGGAGAATACGGTGGGTGGGTAAGCAATTCGAAGTCCAATTTATTCAAGTTTGCCATCGTTTTTATCGATTTGTGACACGGTGCATTCTCTTGGTGAAACAACACTTTTTTCTTTTGCAAATGTGGCCGTTTCTTTGCGATTTCAGTCTTCAATCGATTCAAAAGTGCACAGTAACAGTCGCTGTTGATGGTCGTTCGCATCCCAAAATACAGAAGCCATCACCTTACCGGCAGACTGTTGCGTCTTTGGTCGCTTTGGATTCGGTTCGTCGACTGCTGTTCACTCAGCTGGACTGTCTTTTGGATCCTGGTGTGTAACAGTGAAGCCATGTCTCATCCATTGTCACATATCGACGATAGAATTCCATTTTATTGCGGTTTAACAGCGCCAAACACTCCTCTGAAGCATCGATTCGTTGTAATTTTTGGTCGATTGTGAGCTCCCGCAGCACCTACTTTGCACACAGCTTTCGCATACCCAAATGTTCGTGTAAAATGGTAAAAACACTACCATCTGATATCTTTACAATGTCAGCTAGCTCCTGCACCTTCAATTTGCGATCGTTCATAACGAATTTGTGGATTTTTTTGATGTTTTCTGGAATAACAGCCTCATTTGGGTGTCCACGGCGCTCTGCATCATTTGTGCTGGTACGACCACGTTTAAATTCAGCAATCCACTTCTCTACCATTTGTCTCGATGGAACAGATTTCGGATAATGTTTATTAAGCCTTTGTTTGGTTTCCACTGTATTTTTTGTCATCAAAAAGCAATGCTTTATCAAAACTCGAAATTCACTTTTTTCCATTTTTTTTTCAATAACAAAAGTTGCTTCACACAAAATACTATAACTTACGAATCAATAGTCAGATTACTGTCAAGTTTATACACGTATCGTTTGAAGGTTAGTACTAAATTAAAATCATATGTAAAAAATTCTAGTAACGCCATCTATGTGTCATCCGTATGGACTTTTTGAATGAACTGTTACAATAAAGGGAAAACAGGAATATTCTAACTTCCCTGGATTCTTCAAAGTAATTATAAAAAAGGACCGAACGTAGCGTCATTTGACAGGGTTAATCCCTCTGGTTTTTTGAAAATTTCGACCTTTTTTAAAAACCATGACTTTTCAAAACTTTGTAAAAATTTCGACTCTCAAAGTCTCGATCTTTCGAACGTTTGGACTTTTTTTTAAATTATACTTTTTTCAAGTATTCGATTTGTTTGAAAGTTATTCTTTTTTCGAAGTTCTGACTTTTTGAAAATTGCGATTTTATTTTTCTGCAAAGTACCCTTTATTTGTCGTAATGAATCAAAAAATGTAACAAATACTTGAGTTGGTGAGAGGAGAATGAAATACCAAGTATACTCCGCATCGAAATTTCGAAAAAACCCTAATTTTGCGAAACAAGTCCAAGTTTGTATAAAATAAATAAAAGTTTAAATGTTTAGTAAAAGTCAAAATTTGGACAAAATGGCTAAATTTGTAAAAAGGACAAATTTTAAAAAGAATATAGAAATTTTGAGAGAAAAGTGTTGAAGTGTTAAAGGTCAAAATTTTCCAGAGAAAGTCAAATTGTGAGATTAGGTCAAACATTTTGAAAATATGTAGATAAATTTCGTCGAAAAAATTGCAGTTTGCAGAAACAATAAAATGTCGAATTTTAAAAATCGAAATTTCGAAAAAAAAAAACAAATTTTGCGAATCAAGTCCAAATTTGTAGAACATAAATAAAAGTTTAAATGTTTAGTAAAAGTCAATATTTGGACAAAATGGCTAAATTTGGAAAAAGAACGAATTCTAAAAAAAATGTAGACGGTTTTAAAAAGAGCCTCAATTTAGAATAAAGTCGAAAATATGTAATTTTGTAAAAAAGTGAAATTTGGGAATAGAAATAAATTTCGAAGAAAGAAAACTTTGAAAAAAAGATCGAAATCTTCAAAAACTATTTTACTTAACATCTTCAATTGCTTCAAAGTTTTACTTTTTTATTACAAAATCGAAAAAGGATGATTTTTTTTGGGAAATAAGTCGAATCTTGCTGTAAGTCTAATTAAAAAAAAATAAACATTTTCACAAATTGTCGGGTTTTGAGAAGAAAGGAAGATTTGGGGTAAAAGTATAATTTTAGGAACAACATAGAAGACAAAAAGAGACTAAAAAAGAAGGCTTATATAGAGAAGAGTTAAAAAAAGTCGAAATTGCGAAAAAGAAAAGGCAAATTTTGAAGTAAATGTCTAAATTTTGAGAAAAAAACATCTTTTGGGCTGAATATATTTTCGTCTGACTACATAAATCAGAAGGACCTCTCCCCGTCCCGTATTTTGTCTGATTTATCTGATTTAATTTTGAAATTAAATGTAAAATCAGAAATGAAAGTTTATGGCTCTTTAAAATTCACGAAATCAATTTTTTTTATTGCGGCTGGCTCTTTCGGCTTAAAAGTTTGCCGACCCCTGCACTAGATTCTAGTATATAGCATGTCATACTATATCTAAATCAGGGGTTCCCAACTAGAGTACAAAAAATATAATCATGCCCAACAAGTTTTCCAATGAAAGTCGAAAATTCGAAACAAATCTGATAGCAAATCAAAATATTTAGATTAGGATTTTTAGAACACAGAACACCATTAAGAAACGTCACAAGTCACTAGTCACTAGTAATATTTAATTACTAGTTTTTATTGTTGCTACTACAAAATTAAAAATCCAATGCCTACTCTGATGCACATTTATCTGAAATGAACTATAGGTTAATATAATCCATTTCAGATAAATGCACGTACAAAATAGAAGATCTGTAAGGTATTTTTTCCTACAAGGAAACACGGCAGCAACGAATGCCGTTGAAAAGGAGCAAAATTCTTTGTTACCCTCGAGGGCAGTTGCAAAACAACGCAGAAATAAACTTTGCTAATTTATATTTCTTCATAGCAGCGGTGCATTTAATTTAATATCGACTGCCGGGTATTATTCAAAGTATGGTAATTAGTTTCTATTTTAATAGAAAAGCAATTTAGACACGTGTTCAGAGACGATATTGAACAACTGAACATAAAGGAAGCATCGGAATTCTTGCTCAATTTAAATTATTTCAATTAGTAATATTGGAAGGAACAGAGAATTGGAGATTATTGAGATATATCCACGGATTTAGCCATGTTGTCTCTTTGTGACTATCTGTGATAAACGTAATGAAATATCTGGCCAAAGGGGGCATTCTGTTCGGCTCGGCTTTGAGGTTTTGTATAACTGCTAATTTAATCAGCATTGTCGTTCCCAAGGTTACCCATTGCATGAAAACGGAAAATTTGAAAACACAAAGTTACTAAACCTTCTGACCTTCACATGAGATACAAATCCTGTCCCCTGAAACCAAGAAAGAGTAAAAAACACAACAAAGGTTGCTCTAACACGTTTTGGTAGCCAAGTTATCATCTTCAGAGAGTGTGAGTATCTCTCTGTCATCTACAATTTAGGATTTTCCCTTAGTAAGTTTGTTATGAAAACAGTTTAAACGTATTGCAATGGGTACTGTCCCTGTATCACAGTAAGTTTGTTATGAAAACAGTTTAAACGTATTGCAATGGGTACTGTCCCTGTATCTACCTATGTTCAAAAAAATAAGCCAACTTGATTGTTTTCATTTGTACACTCGATATCTCCCGAAGTCAATACATTGTTGTAAGCGAAACAATAACGAAATCAGGATAAGAAGTGAAACATCGTTAAGCCCAATAATGAGGTTTTATCCGTAATCACTTTTTGTCGGAAGTCTCAATACACCTAAGGCTGTATTACGGTCGAACATCTAAGAAAATATAAAAGCTCCATCATCTTTATCAATGAAATTTTCTACCTCAAGGAAAATAAGTATTTTGCTCCAATAAAGGCACCTACGCAATCGACTTTTTCACCCGTGGGGTTGAAATTGGAACGGCAGCAATCTCATTTCCAGATAATTATCTGAATTTTGACCCAATAAAATTTTGCCACAGGAATAATCGGTATTTTGAACCTTTATATCGAACACTGTTCTAATGTTCTGTATTCGCAATTTAGGAAACTATTAGAACTAACAAAAAGATTCATAATTATTAAACTTTATTAACGAATAAAAAGTAACAGATATTAAAAATTCCACAATGTTTCGATAAATATTTGCTAACACCCGACCAGGTTTCGCATTACTGCATCATCGGCAGGTCATACCAGCTAATTGTTTAGCCACCGATGATGTAGTAATGCGAAACCTGGTCCAGTGTTAACAAATGTTTATCGAAACATTGTGGAATTTTTCTTCTTCTTTTTTCATCCCGTCCCTTTTCCTTATTTTCTTTTTTCATCTACTCTGAATTTTTCTTCTAATTATTAAAAACAAAGATGATGGATTCTCTTCGTGCAAAAAATTCCGGACGTAAACTACCCTCCCGTTCGGATATCCGGATGGAGGGTGTACGAGGGAATCCAAAATCGACGGAAAATTTTAATGTACCACGGGCCAAGTTTCTTTCAAACAATTCATTCAAAATTCAATTATGTAACATTCACGGTCTAAACTCAAATCTAAACTCGGTTCATCGACACCTTCAAAATGAAAGACCCCATGTGCTGTCTCTGACAGAAACCCAAACCTTCCCATCCATCAATACAGTCCATTTGCTTTGCCCTAACTACGACTTGCACACAAAATTTCGACACAAGAGGGGAATTTGTGCTTTTACGCGAAGCGACCTGTCCTGTCAACGAGAAGAAGCACTGGAATCTGCTGATCATGATGTGATTTGGCTGAAAATCTGCTCCAAAAACGAAGTAATATTCATTTGTTCACTTTGTCTCCACACGATCCCTCATACAGACAGTTCTTCTCTTATCTCTCCGTAACCTTTGATCACCTACAGACGAATTATCCAAAAGCTGAGGTTGACTTTCTCGGTGACTTCAACGTACACAACATCCCCTGGTTAAGGTTTTCTTCCCGAACTGACCACGCGAGAAGGGTGGCAGAGGCTTTCGCCTTGTGGACTATCGCAATTAGTTGAGGAACCCACAAGAATTCCTGATGTAGATACCCATCAACCCAATCTACTCGACCTTTTCCTTACAAATTCACCAAATTCGTATAAAATCTCTGTGACATCACCGTTTGGAAATTCGGATCACAAGCTTGTAGCAGCCTCTCGCTCGTTTCATATGCCACCTCTTTCCCAGACGCGATCCCGTAGGGTTTGGCACTTTAACTCGGCAAACTGGAAAAAATTAAGAGACTTCTTTGCATCTTTCCCATGACAGAAAGTCTGCTTTAACTCAGACAACCCTTCCTTAGTTGCCGAATCCATCACGGAAACTATCCTGATTGGTATGGAATGCTCAATTCCCCACTCCCAAAAGAAGTCTGCCTCCAGTAAATCTTGGTTGAGTAAAAATGTGCTCGGACTGTCTCCTGCAAAAATCGCGCATATCTTGGTTGTCGAAATAATCCCTCAGTCGAGACTCTGACTATATTTGTAGATGCACGAAATTCTTGTAAACAGGTTATTGACGAGTCAAAATGTGATTTCGATCGTAAAATGCGCCAGAGGCTTATCAACTGTCCGAACGGTTCCAGGTCCTTTTGGGGATTTTCAAAGTCCATTGGAAAGAATTTTACATCTTCAAATTTTCCACCTTTACTCGATGAAAATAGCAATATTGCTACTGCCTCCAAGGAAAAGGCTGACATGTTAGCCTTAATGTTTGCTGAAAATTCCAATCTTGATTCTCGTAACGCAAAACCTCCTATTCTTTCTAAGGTTGGCACTTCGATGCGTGAAGTTGTTTTCAGACAACGCACAATCAGGAAGATTCTCCTTGAGCTCGATACCTCGAAAGCTTCTGGCTTTGATGGTATTCCCGCTATTGTTCTTAAGAAGTGCGCCCCAGAGTTGACTCCCGTCCTAAGCAAATTGTTCACACTCTCTTACAACAAAGGTGTATTCCCTAACATCTGGAAATCTGCTAGGGTGCAGCCTGTCCCTAAAAAGGGAAAAAGGAATCTGGCTAACAACTATCGCCCTATATGTTTGTTACCTGTTATATCTAAAGTGATGGAAAAGGTTATCAACATCGAGATTCTCAAATATCTGGAGGAAAATAGAATCATCTCCGACAGACAATACGATTTTAGACAACAACTTTCCACTGGCGATCTACTGGCATATGTTGCTCATATCTGTAACTCAGCTATGGAAAAGCATGGTGAGGCTAAGACTGTGGCATTGGATATCTCAAAGGCTTTCGACAGAGTCTGTCACCGATCTCTTCTCGCCAAGTTAATGTCTTATGGTCTTCCTCCTGGGCGGTGTCATTTGATATCCAATTTTCTTGCTGACAGATCTCTTTAAGTCGTCGTCGATGGCATCTCATTCGAGACATTTGCGATTAGGGGTGCCTCAGGGGTCTGTTCTGTCTCCTACTCTATTTCTGTTACACATAAACGATTTCTTAGCTTCAACTTCAAATCCTGTATACAGCTACGCAGATGGTAGTAGCCTGGTGTCATCTTTTTTTTCCACAAACTATTATCCGTTGCTGCTTTAGATCGACTAAGGGAACCACAGATACAGATGATCAATCTTGATCTCAAGATCATTCTGGAATGGGGAAGAACAATTTGGTCGACTTCAACGCTTTAAAAACTCAGACCGCGGTTTTCTCTAAGAAAACATCAAGGGATAGTGCAAAAAATATACTAATGGACGGTAAAATCTTTCCGATGAGATCTAATCTATCTATCCTAGAAGTGAATGCAAGCACTAACTTCTCTTGGGAGAATCATATGCGCGCCATTGTCAAGTCCGTAGACTCTTTTTGGAGCTAAAAAGTACTTCATATCTCATCAGCTACTAACACTTTACAAAGTTCAAGTTAGGCCAACACTAGAACACTGTTCTCATGTTTGGAGTTCAACCCCAAAACATACTTTAGCTCTCTTGGATTGATCATGGAAGATGCTCGCAGGAACTAATAGGATTGATCCCCCCACGGGCAAGATTCTTAAGGCATACTAGACAGTCGGAGACAACAAATTCCTGTGCGGTCCAGCTTGACGCAGAGAGGACTTGTACGGAGACTTTTTTCTATAGAATTTCCAAGTTATGGTACTTGTTACCGAAAGGAATCTTCCCCAAAAATTACAACCTATCCTTGTTTAAGAAGGCGGTTTATCGCCATCTATCCTTGTTTCCCCATTCTACTCGCAGTGCTTTGAAAGCATAATGGGGTTACCTTTTGCGAGTGGATTAAACTTAAAAAAAAAAAAAACAAAGAAAATTAAAGGAATTGGTTTTGGTTTTATTAAACTGGGATATAATTGTGTAGTGAATCGTTCAGTTGAAATAAGCGGTATGTGGTTGCCATTGTTGGAAAAGGAGAAACAAATGGGTCATCTCCAAATCACCTAGGGAATGACACATTAAACTATCAGAATTGTTTCTTTCAGTAAACAAATTTTGTAGAGCGAAAAATTTTGAATAATTTTTATTTTTGACGACGGGCAGAGAGGTTGAACTGCCCAAAACGTTAAATTTATCATTTATTTTTATCGTTAATTTTTACAATAGTTTTAAAGTGTTTTTTAGTGAGTGTTAAATCACAAACAGCGATTGACAAACTAAAATCTAAGGCAGTCGCTGTTTGAGGTAATCTTCAAAAGATTGCCACTCCTTTACAAGAAAGAGATAACTGAAAATTTAGACGCCTGTAAGAAGCAACTGGCAAAGAAAATGCCAATCAGCAGGAACGGAATTTCAATTTTAAATTAAAAATGTCTACAAGTTTCTTTTTCAAAAATTTCAAATTTTTTTCGACTCTAATCTCCAACTCCACATTTCGATTTTATTCTCGAAATTTAATAAACGTTTTATTTTGATTTGAAACTTGGAATTAGAAGAACATTTTTTATAACTTTCGGAGTTGCTTCTCGAAATGTCTCCTTCAGTTCAGGAGTTCGAAGCTTGGAGACTAATCGTGCACAACTTGCTTCTCCGGTATCTAAAAGTTTGAAATATCAAAGGAATAAATCTTGACTCTTCACCTTAACAAGGATCACTAATTTTGGTGGAAGACTGGTCCTTGGTGATCTTCAAAAATCGAAATACAAATCTTGTCCTTGTCCCTTGAAAGCAAGAAAGATTAAAACACACAACAAAGGTTCCTCGATTTTCTGAGAGATACTTTGAAGATATCTGATATCTCTCTGAAGATGATAGCTTGGCTATCGCGTTAGAGCAACCAATTGTTGCGTTTTTTAATCTTTCTTGGTTTCAGAGGACAAGAGTTGTATTCCAAAGGCTCACTAAAGAAACAACCTAAAGCCATCCACTTGTGAAAATCGGAATTACTTTGTTGACAGTCTTATAATTGTGCAGAAAGTTATGAGAGGTCTTGAAGTTAAGAAACTACCGCCATCAATCACGAGTAAGTCGTAGGGAGTGAATATAAACTTTCCTGTCTCTGAAACTAAAAACTTCTTGTGGCATTTCTCACAATCGATTTTGTTGCAGGTGTAAGGAACAGTCTACGCAACATCTTAAAACATGTTCATCCAGCAAATGGCCCACGTCCAGAATCAATAGTTGGTAAGTTGTTATTTCTTTCGAAATGACATAATTTATGATGCAATGAGTCGTAAATTCTGGCTGATGACTTGTAACACGCCATTCGCTCATTCATCCCTGATATTGCCCCGAATATTGCATTATTATTTTTTAAACTGGAGGTAATAAATGTTGAGTTTTTTTATGATATCATAATACAAATTATTTTAAAATTTCTTAAGTCTGAGACATGAAACAATCTGTGGCACAGTTATCCTTCGCACTACGGGATTCCAGGGATAAAAACGTGTACTTTGTGACAAGGTGACTCGACGCAATATCATAAAATAAGATCATAAAGTACCTCTCTGGACATAAATACTGCCAGATTGGACCCACTAACTCTAACTTCAATAATTCTAGTTTCAATTTAAAATTTTTGGAAAAAAAAAAACAGAAAATTTGTACAAAGGTTCACATTATAGAAAAAAAGAAAAAAATGAATTTTAAGTCGACATTTTGGGGGGAAAAATGAAATTTTTGTTAGACCAAAATTTTGAGGGAAGAGTTAATTTTTAGGAATATCAAAGTTGCCAAAGAAAAAAATACTGATAAAAATGTCGAATGTCAAACTTCAAAGTTTGAAAAATTTCCTGAATAAATTAAATTTTAATGCAATCGAAAAGCTTTTTTTCTGAAATATTCCAAACATATTATTCTAGAAATTATGACGTTTTATTAATATTTTGTTCCGATTTTGAAACAATTAATCGAATTTTAAGAAAAAGTCGAAATTTGGAGCAAGTAGAAATTTCCAGAAACAAAATTTCAAATTTTGGGGTATATCCTGTTTCGAAAATAAAACGAATTTAGAGAAACAAGTGGAAATATATTTTTTTTTGGGGAACAGACTTGGTTATGTTCCAAAGATAATATACGAATCCTGTCCCCTGAAACCAAAAAATATTAAAACCTACAACAGCTATCATCTTCAGAAAAATACTAATATGAGATACTGTATCTCTTCGACGATGATAGCTTGGCTATCGGAACGCGTTACAGCAACTTTTGTTGTTGTCAGAAAAAAATCTAAAAAAACGGAACATTAATAAAAACGAATTTTGAAAAATACTGTCAAAATCTCGAGAAAATGATCGACATTTCTAGAAAATATTCAAATTTCCAAGAAAAGGAAAGAAAGAGTTGAAAAAGTAGTATTCAGAAAAAGTTATAATTTCGAGAAAAGGTCAAAATTTTCAGAAAATCAAATTTCCTTCTGGAAAAATTTGAAAACTGTCGAAAAATCGAAAAAAGACAAAATTTTCGAAGGTCAAATTTCGTGACAAAAAAAGTCGAATTTCAAAAAAAAAATCGCAATTTGGCAAAAATATTTTTTTCGAAATATTTACTTTTTATTTAAATGTTAACATAATATTTAAATTTCGGTCAACTAATTCAATTTTTTTCATTGAATACAAAAATATTTTCTCAACATGGTTGCTTTTTTATTAACATTCCATATTCCAGTCCGATCAAAGTTAGAGAACATAGATGAATTTAGAAAAAGCAGAAATTTCAAAAAGTGCCAATTTCGGAGAAAACAGTCTACAATTCCATAAACATGAAATATTTCGAGATAAAAGTCGAAATGTCAAAAGTAAGGCAAATTTTGAAATAGGTACAATCTGAAATTTCCGGAAAGTGTAATTTAAAAAAGTCAAAATATATAGAAAAAAAGGAATATTAAGAAATATATCAAAATTTCGAAACAACATGGATACGTATTGAAAAAAATAGCGAAATTTCGAATTTTTGATGATAAGGAAATTTTTAAGAAAAAAGCAGATTTGAAGACGAAAAGTCAAGATTTCGATAAAAAGGCGAACTTTAAGCAGAGAGTCGAAACTTTCAGAAATATTTAGTATCAAATTTTGAGATATAAAATCAAGATTTCGAAAAAAAAGCAAACTCTAAGAAATTAGTCAAAATTGTTGGAAAATTACACTCTATAATTTTGAAATTTTCATAAAAATCCAAATATTAAGGAAAATAAAGAAATTTGTAAGGCGAAATTTTGAGAAATCGGCTTGAAATATTCAAGTGAAACTTGAAAATTGAGAGGAAATTCGAAATTTTTCAAAGAATATCAAAAAAATTGAAAATTTCGCATAGAAAGTTGATTTGATGAAAGTTATGTTTTGACAAAAAGGGTTTAATTTTGAAATTTTTTTTAAAGACAAATTTTGAAGAAAAAATCAAAATTTTTAGATAAAAAGTAACTAGGACGAAAATATTGAGATTTTTGGGAACATAAAGGATTAAATTTGAAATAAAATCAAAATTTCTAAAAAAGAACCAATTTTAAGAAAACTATGGACATTTCGGAAAAAATCACAAAAGCAAAAACATGTTTTGAAAAAAAATTGAAATTTCGAGAAAAGGATCAAAATTTTTAAAAAAATCAAAATTTCTAAAAAAAATTTTATAAAACATCGAAATTTTCCAGAGAAAGCCAACATGTGCCATAAATTAAAGAATTTTTTTTTGAAAAATCACGAAATGTGAAAAAAATATAAATTATCGACAGATGTCGAAATTTCAAGATAAGTACGAATTCTGAAGAAAAAATGGAAATTTCAATTTAATATAAATTTTCGGCGACTTTAGGAGCCAGGGGATGAGTGCCCTATTCTAGATGCGCCTATGAATATACATAGTTTTAGCTACACAACTTGTATCATCTATGTTAAATGTGGCAATAGATCGTTTGAATTTTTTTTTAATAATTCATGGTGATTGAAGACTATCTGTAGAATTGCAAGTTTAATCGTACGTAGTCCGTTAAGTACAATTCGCGTATAACTCGTCGGCTGTACTTAACAAATTTGGATATTATAAAATCAAAATTTTAAAAAATAAAAAAGCAAAGACGTAATTTTCACTTTAAAGTAAAATATTGCCAAAAGTAAAAGCTGAAACTGTAAAAAATTCAAAATTAAAAAAATCGAACTAAATCCTTAAAATATTGAGAATCAGTTGAAATTTTGAGGTTAAATTCAAAATATTTGAAAGAAAATAAATCTAGAAATATTTAGAAAAAGTCAATTTTTTTTTAAAATTGGGAATTTATTTAATAATTTTCTCGACATTTTGATTCTTAAGGGGAAGTGGTAGAGAAAAATATCCTTTGCAGAAAAATCTGATGTTAAAGAAAATATTTAAATAATTAAGTTAAATATGAAGAAGAAAGCTAAATTTAGCGCTTATATTGAAAATGTAGTTTTACATGAAAGTGTAAAATAGAATACTATTAAAAAAACTGAAATTAAATTTAAAGTCATTATTTAGAAAATAAAATGAAAATCGTTCTGAAATGACAATTTGATCATGAAGTCAAAATTTTGGGGGGAAAAGTCAAAACTGCATTTCAAATCGCAATTTAGAAAAATATCAGTTTTGATTAAAAAATGGGGCTTTAGCAAATTTTCAGTTTAAAATTAAAACTTCAAAAGAAAAAACTAAAGGCGTTGAAAAAACTCAAAATCTCTTGAAAAAGTCGAAACATTTACTTAAGTGAAAAATGTCAGAAGAAATTGAAAGTGTAAAACTTATGAAATTTTAGATTTAATAAGGAAATCGAAATGTCTAGATTCACATTTAGGAAATAAAATGGACACCGAAGAAAATTCCTAATATTTATAAATAATGTTCTAATTTAAATAATTTAAATTTAGTTTTAAATGGAAGATCAAAACACGTTACGCCCGAAAAAGTGATAAACGTTTTTGTAGAGACAAATGGAAAATTAAAGCTATTTAATAATTGGTTAATTAATGCAGCAATCAAAATGAACACTTCTCGCTGAAAATCTTTTTGGATAATTTTATTTAAAGTAACATTCCACAAAAGAATCATCGAAATTATGTTTCAAGTTTAAATTATCTTTATTTTGTACATTTATCTGTCATCATTTTTCAGGGGCCAGTCCCCCCCTAGAAAAAAATTGTAGATGCGCCAATGGAAAGAAGAAAAAGAAAAAATGTTCCAATAGGGGCGATCAAATCGCGAACGAAAAAATGTCAGTATAAATGCTTTCTAAATTCTAAATGTACACTGGCGTTCTCATCTTTTTGCTTTGAACAGAAAGAGCCCACGAACGGAACGTTGAATTCCTAGTGACGTTCTTTGCATACCACTTTGAACGTGCGATTGTCGGTTCCTGACAAGATCGCACGAAATAACTAACTGTCAATAAAAGATATTTCATATTATTTAAAATTCGCATGCTATCTGCATATTTGTCATAAGCAGTCTATTGTGTGATTCTCTAGCTGCTTGTGTCCGCGAGTGGCCATATTTTAGTATTTTGTGCTAATGTTAAAAAATTTAAAAAAAAATTAAGGGGTTCAATGTAGAACGCGGTTCAATTTGGATTACCTTACCCTTTCTTTATTAATATATAAATGCGAAAGTGTGTTTGTCCGTTTTGGTATTGCCAAATTTCGCGCACTTTCTCGATGTTCTCCTCTCGAGTTTATGGCACGACTAAATAAATGCAAAACTCGGCAATGACAACACGACGACGTCGTCATCTAACGATGAGGGTCCAAATTTAATGTAAAGCAGGTAGGATTCTTTTAGATGAAGTCTGACAGTTTGACAGCGTCATAACACTCGATAGGGCGCAACTCCCTCTCTTCTCGGCTTCTCTGCGATGATAGTTGCCAGATCTCCCGTATTTTAGGAGTTCTTGCATATTTTGGTAAATCCGTATATGAAAAAAATCTCCCATATTTTCAAGAGTCCATTGGTAACACGAATTTCATCAATAAGGAAGCAGACAGAACCGTTTATTGCAGGGACAATTAATAACATTAAAATAAATAAATTGTTGAATTGACGTCAAGAAAATTAAAAACCCATTTTAAGTTTGGACAGTTTTTCTGTTAAATTCTAATTATTCACTTAAATCCGCGAACGAAGACGATAATAGCTAGTGTAGCATAAATGCCCAGTACCTTTTTAAGACTTTTGACAGAATTAGTGAAGAAGTTCCTTGAATCCCAACAAATTAGTTTAGTTTTATCCCAAAAATGGTTCACAGTGATAGGTTTGAAGACCCAATGGAATCACTTTACGTACAACTCTGTAATTTTGCACGTGGTTAAATGATTAATAATCTGCTTCGTTAATTTGCTTATGGCTCTTATTTTCTTATAGGTTCCGTGATTGTTATCTCATACGCAATTAATGTACCACAAACAATGCTCAGCATGATTTATTACACTAAATGATCTATAAAACGTAAGAATTCGCGTCATATGCATAGCTCTAGCCTGCCACATCAAAGCACCGCCACCTTTCGAAGTTTACAAACAAATATTGAGTCATCGTGCCATTTTATAATAATGTATGGGTTGGGTAAATTGCATTTCTTGGGAAAGTTACTTTAAATATTTAGTATTTTTTTCTATTTATTATATTATGAAAATGAAGCACATTTTTAATCTCTGCATTTTAGTTGTTTTTAAAATTGAATGGAGGAGTCTATGTGTCCAAATTTGAGAACCAAATTTCTAGTTTTTCGCGTCAAATTAAACAGATTTGCTCTTTTGGTATTTTTTTTTTAATTACCAAACAGTATAAATTTTGAAAAGAACTGGTTAACTTAGAAATTATAGATTTTTTATGTACACATCGAATAGATGGCGGAAATAAATGGAAGCTGTTGATGTAAACGTGGGAAACGTCGATGAAATATGGGAAGACCCAGAGACTAGGAAGACCTCTTACGAAGGAATTACGAAGGAAGCTTTCATTATGCCAAGCAGTAAAGTAGATGACGGAAATGAATGGAAACTGTTGATGTAAACGGGGAATGAAAATATAAACGTGGGAAGACCTCTTAAAAAGGAATTCCAAAACCCTTGGAGAACGAGTCTCCACGGATAGAAGCTCTCACTGCTCCAAACAGGATCAACCTCGACTCGACTGTTTTGTATGTTGTACCGTTTTTCTTTAAGGAACCAGGAAGGCCAACTCTTCCTGGCACGTTTGGTCAGAACAACCCGTTTGCAATATTAACCATAGAGTAAATATAAACTAGAGACGACAATAAACAAACTTGCGTCTCGTTGTTATTGGAGTGAGAGGGAAGATGTTTGTCAACATGAATTTTGACAGAAGTTTTTGACAGACAAACATTGTTTTTTTTGCAATTTTGTCGTTAATTGCAGCTTTGATGAATTTAAATCTAGTGTCCATTATTTAGCTTAGTGATTAGAAGTAGTTCATAGCGTTAATTGTTAGTAAAAAGAGTTATTTTTAAAATAATTCGTATACTTCAAAGAGAAGCGTCTTTAAGATCCGTTTATTGAGTAGGATACAGGGTCGTATTCACATCGAATACTTTTTAAAATTATCTATTTCAATTAGCCTACTAGTAAAAAAATTGATGTCGATGAAAAAATGCTATATCCAACCAAAAAAGGGCCATATTAGTAGTTTTTTTTTTATACAATGAGGTCCAAAATTAACGCATAAATTCAATATTTACGTAATTTAAAATTTATGGGCAGGTCTATTTTGAATTCTAAAATGAAACTTTTTAAGGATAATTTTATCCTTTTTTCTTCAACCTTCTTGAAGTGACAATTACCCCTCTGAGAGTTTTAAATTGAATGAGTGGTGTATATTTTTTTTACACCATCAGAAAGTAGACATTTCAAAGAACAAAAAGCCCATCGAGTTTTTTGAAAAAGCTAAAATTTTAACGTGAGATCTTTCGATTGGAAATTAGAGTGCTTTTTCGATATTGAGTCAAAATAAGTTGAAAAAATAAATATTTTTAATCAAAAAAAATACAGTCTCTTTGGGATATAAAAAGGTAAGTTTTCACCAAATTTCGTGAAAAAAAAAATTGTAAAAGATAAAAATAAAAAACCATAAACTTGGTTTTTTTAATTTTTCACGTGAATTTTGAGATTATGTTAAAAAAATTGTAGATACAAAAGTAAAGTTGTAGATCTTCTTATTACCAACAACTTTGCCGTTTAACTTTTTTCCATAGGATTTGTAGTTTTGCCAGAAATCGAGATAAACCGTTTTTTACCCTTAAAAACTCACCCCCTACCCCTTCCCGACCTTTGATCGCCCGTAATTTATTTGTCCTTTCATTTTTGTTGCATTATCTTCCTTTTCTAATAGGTTTCATCCTACTATAATTTTTTTTTCACTTTTTATCGTTTTTGAAGGCTTCTACCCTGGTCTATTGATATTAATCGTGTTTAACTCAGATGAAGTGTTATCAATCTATCTCATCTCGGGATGGAATCTAAGTGGCAGTTTTTGGGGCCGATACACTATTCCAATACACCTGGACTAGACGAGTACCTAAATTCGACATCTACTTGTTTTCGCCATGAAAAGCGTAAACATATTCATAGACAACGGATGTAAGCTACTGAATTGTCGAAAATAATCTAATTATATATTAGTCTAGGCCAAGGGTCGGCAAACCGCGGCTCGCGAGCCGCATGCGACTTTTTTAAAAGACAATTGCGACTCTTTCAATTTCCCTAAAAAATAAATAAATAAATAAAATCTAGAATGGACAGACACCCAGAAAATGAGTTCTCATTAAAGAAGTGACCTAGAGAAGTCGAAATTTTCAAAAATGCTTTTCTAGAAATGTTTAGGTTTTGCTTAAATTTTGACAAAAAAGTTATAATTTCAAGAAGTATTTTTCTGAAATTTTTAATTGATTTGTATTAACATTTTGAAAAAAAAAGACACGAAACTTCAAATTTCTAGAAAAAGACCAATTTGGGAAGTCAAAATTTCTAAAAAATATTTTTCTCATGATTTTTACTTTTTTATTTGTAAATTTTCTACAGCCTTAAAATTTCGTGAAAAAAAGTTGAATTACTCTTGTGAGAAAAAAATCGAAATTTACAGAAAAAGTCGAATTTTCGGAAAAAGGAAGAGATTTCGAAAAAATTGAGAAAA
Source organism: Dastarcus helophoroides (assembly GCA_028583605.1). Lineage (NCBI taxonomy): Eukaryota > Metazoa > Arthropoda > Insecta > Coleoptera > Bothrideridae > Dastarcus > Dastarcus helophoroides. Next base: position 12,983,316 of record CM053325.1, on the reverse strand, counting down.
AGAGACTTTGAAAAAATTAAGAAAAAAGGAAGAAATTTCGAACAAATTGAGAAAAAGGAACAGATTTCGAAACAAATTAATTTATCAAAGATTCTCAAAAAAAGGTAAAATTTTACAAAAAAAGAGTCGAATACTTTGGTGAGAAAAAAAACTAAATTTATTGCAACGGCAAATATCAAAGTTCGAAGTAAAAGGTGAATTTTTGCAGAAAAAGTCGAATTTTCAGAAAAAGGAAGAGATTTCGAAAAAATTGAGAAAAAGAGACTTTGAAAAAATTAAGAAAAAAGGAAGAAATTTCGAACAAATTGAGAAAAAGGAACAGATTTCGAAACAAATTAATTTATCAAAGATTCTCAAAAAAAGGTAAAATTTTACAAAAAAGAGTCGAATACTTTTGCGAGAAAAAGATCTAAATTTATTGCAACGGCAAATATCAAAGTTCGAAGTAAAAGGTGAATTTTCCAGAAAAAGTCGAATTTTGAGAAAAAGAAAAAGATTTCGAAAAACTTAAGAAAAAAGAGATTTCGAAAAAATTGAGAAAAAAATAGATTTCAAAAAAATTGAGAAAAAGGAAGAGATTTCATAAAAATTGAGAACAAGGAAGAGATTTAAAAAAAACTAATTTATGAAAAGTTCCCAAAAAAGGTAAAATTTTAGAAAAAAAAACGTCGAATTTCAACAATAGATTGAAACCCAGAACAAATTAAAAGCCTGAAATTTTTAGACAAATTTGAATTATTTAAAAAATTGTAAAATATCAAAAAGAGAAATTGCAAAAATAAACTGGAAGCTTAAAAAAATTGTCGAATTTTAAAAAAGTCGAAGTTTTTCACAGAAGAAGAAAAAGGACAAATTTTAGGAAAAATTTCAAGGAAAAAGTCACAATTTTAAGGAAGGCTCGAAATTTTGAAAAAAAAATTGCAATTTTCCAAAGAACTTAAATTTTGGGAAGAAATTTGAAATTTCGAGAACAGGACGATTTAAAAAAATTCAAATGTTTCTGATAAATTCAAATTTTGAGAAAATTGGCAAAACAATTTCGAAAGAAAATAGAATGTCGGTAAAACTTCCAGTTTCGAGAAAAGTGTTGAATTTAAAAAAAAGATCAAAATGTCCCAGAGAAAGTCAAAGTTAAAGTATCAAATTTTGAGATTTGAAAATTGATTAATTTTATCGGAAATAAATAAAAATAAATTTCCAGAAAATGCTTAATTTTGAAAAAGGAGATATCTAAAAAAAATGAATTTGTCAAAGTTCGCAAAAAAGCAAAATTCTTTGGAGAAAAAGACTTCGAATTTTGACAACAGATTGAAATTCGCAGAACAAATTTAAAAACCTGAAATGTTTAGACAAATTTTAATTCTAAATTTCGAAAAAAAAAACATTGTAATAAAATTAAAAGCTTTGTCAGAAGTCGAAGTTTTCCAGACAAAAAGAAAATAAAAAATTTGGAATTTTCCAGAGAAGGTTAAATTTTGAGAATAAATTGAAATTTCGAGAACAAGACGAATTAAAAAAAACTCCAAATTTTCAGATAAATCAAATTTTGAGAAAATTGGTAAAATAATTTCGAAAGAAATGAAAATATTGATAAATCTTCCAGAAGATCAAAATTTCCCAGAGAAAGTCAGAATAGATGAATTTAGTTTGAAATAAAAGTTGAAATTTGCAGAAAAAAAACGAATTTAGAAAAAAGGAGATTTCGAAAAAATTAAATTTGTCATAAGTTCTGAAAAAATGTAAAATAAACGTCGAATTTCAACAATAGATTGACACCCAAAACAAATTTAAAACCTAAAATTTTTAGACAAATTTAAATTTGGTGCAAAATTGTAAAATTTCGAAAAGAGAAATTGTAAAAAATTGAAAGCTTAGAAAAAATCGTCGAATTTTTAGAAAGCCGAAATTTTTCAGAGAAGAAGAAAATAAAAAACTAACATTTTTCCAGAGAAATTGTAAAAAAATTAAAAGCTTCAAAAAACTTGTCGAACTTTTTTCAGAAGTCGAAGTTTTCCAGAGAAGAAAATAAAAAATTTGCAATTTTCCAGAGAAAGTTAAATTTTGAGAATAAATTGAAATTTTGAGAACAAGACGAATTAAAAAAAAAACTCCAAATTTTCAGATGAATCAAATTTTGAGAAAATTGGTAAAATAATTTCGAAAGAAGAGAAAATGTGGCTAAAACTTTCAGAAGATCAAAATTTTTCGGAGAAAGTCAAAATAGATGAATTTAGTTCGAAATAAAAGTTGAAATGTGCAGAAAAAAACCGAATTTTGAATGAAAGAGATTTCGAAAAAAATGAATTTGTGAAAAGCCCTCAAAAAAGATAAAATAAAAAAAAACGTCGAATTTCGACAAAGATTGAGACCCAGAACAAATTTAAAAGTTGAAATTTTTAGACAAATTTAAATTTTGTGCAAAATTGTAGAATTTCGAAAAGAGAAATTGTAAAAAATTGAAACCTTAGACAAAATCGTCGAACTTTTAAAAAACCTAAATTTTTCAGAGAAGAAGATAATAAAAAATTAACATTTTTCCAGAGAAAGTTAAATATTAAGAATAAATTTGAAATTTCGAGAACAAGACGAATTAGAAAAACTCCAAATGTTCAGATTAATTCGAATTTTGATAGAATTGGTAAATAATTTCGAAAGAAAAACAGTGTTGATACAACTTCCAGTTGCCAGAAAAATGGTGAAGTTTAAAGAAAGGTCAAATGTTAAGAAAAAAAATCAAATCTTGAGATTAAGTCAAACATTTTGAAAATTGACGAATTTCGTCGAAAAAATCGCAGTTTGCAGAAACAATAAAATGTCGAATTTTATAAGTCGAAATTTCGAAAAAAACCGAATTGTGCGAAACAAGTCCAAATTTGTAGACAATAAATAAAAGTTTAAATGTTTAGTGAAAGTCAATATTTGGACAAAATGGCTAAATTTGGAAAAAGGACAAGTTTTAGAAAGAATATGGAAATTTTGAGAGAAAAGTGTTGACGAGTTGAAGGTCAAAATTTTCCAAAGAAAATAAAATTTTGAGGTTAAGTCATTTTGAAAAGATGTGAATAAATCTCGTCGAAAAAATCACAGTTTGCAGAAACAATAAAATGTCGAATTATAAAAGTCGAAATTTCGAAAAAAACCGAATTTTGCGAAACAAGTCCAAATTTGTAGAAAATAAATAAAAGTTTAAATGTTTAGTAAAAGTCAATATTTTGACAAAATGGTTAAATTTGGAAAAAGGACAAGTTTTAGAAAGAATATCGAAATTTCGAGAGAAAAGTATTGACGAGTTGAAGGTTAAAATTTTCCAGAGAAAGTCAAATATTGGGATTACGTCAAACATTTTAAAAATATGTAGATGAATTTCATTGAAAAAATCGCAGTTTGCAGAAACAATAAAATGTCGAATTTTAAAAGTTGAAATTTCGAAAGAAAAAAAACAAATTTTGCGAAACAAATTCAAATTTGTAGAAAATAAATAAAAGTTTAAATCTTTAGTAAAAGTCAATATTTGGACAAAGTGGCTAAATTTGGAAAAAGAACGAATTTTAAAAATAATGTAGACAGTTCTAAAAAAAGCCGCAATTTAGAACAAAGTCGAAAAAATGTAATTTTGGAGAAAAGTGAAATTTGAGAATAGATCTAAATTTCGAAAATAGAAAACTTTGAAAAAAAGAACGAAATCTTTAAAAACTATTTTACTTGACATTTCCAATTACTGCAAAATTTTCCTTTTTTATTAAAGAATCTACAAAGCATAATTTTTTGAGAAATAAGTCGAATCTTCCTGTAAATCGAATTAGAAAAAAATTAAACATTTTCACAAATTGTTGGGTTTTGAGAAGCAAGGAAGATTTGGGGTCAAAGTCTCATTTTAGGAACAAAATAGATATTAAAAACGAAGACTAATGTAGAGAAGAGTTAAAAATAGCCTAAATTGTGAAAAAAAAAGGCAAATTTTGAAGTAAAGGTCTAAATTTGACAAATACAAGGTCTTTTGGGCTAAATGTGTTATCGTTTGACTACATAAGTCAGAGGGGTCCCATATCTTGTCTCATTTATCTGATTTAATTTTGAAATAAAATGTAAAATCGGAAATAAAAATTTGTGGCTTTTTGAAATTCACGTAATCAATTTTTTTTTATTACGGCTGGCTTTTTCGGCTTAAAAGTTTGCCTGGTCTAGGGCCAGCGTGCATTCAAAGGTAAGTTAAGCGCAGAAATCGATCGACTTTTCAGACCAATTAATGGATAATGACCACCTCAGATTTACCTATACCTTGGGTCCATTCAAAGAACAGGTTATGTCATATGTGCGCAGCTATAAATAGAAATACCTTCTTACCTTGCAAAGCTATTTATAGGCCGAGAAAAAAGGAAAAAACTCAACCGGTATATCCAGACAGGGTGGTGCTAACTAATCGAACGCGAGAAGAGAAGGCAACATGTTGACAAACAAAATCAAACCAAATCATACTTTGTTGCGTAGAATGTTCCGCATCATGTAACACGTACAGTAACGTAAACTAAAATATTCCAGAATTTGTGCGTGAAATAATTATTATAATACCGCATAATTCACCACTAAGCTCAATCGACAATAAACCACCATTGAAAGGGATCATTTTGTTCACTGGAATTAATATACTATTTATTCGAGAACCCACCCGATTGCGAATTGGATTTGCCTCTGGACTACAGAACCGGGCAAGAAACAAGCGTTCCAATTGGTAGGTTCTGACGTCATTGTCGAGTGTTTTCCAATAACAGCTATTTAAACTAACAATCCGAAAGTTGAGTCCTACATGCAAATAATTACTGCCTAAACAACTAAAACACATCAATAACAAAACTAAAATATTATCTATCGGAAGGTTATGGGGTGAAAAGAAAAATCACGTATTGCCGTTCTATACTTTTAATTATATCAAGCCCTTTCGCTTGAAAGAATACCGAACAACTAACTAACAATTCTGCTCTTCTGGGTGTTCTTCATTTATGTTACTTGAAACCTATGGTAATAAAATTTTGTTTATATAAAAGTCGCCGTTCAATAACAGCCTGATTAAGCTTTCTTGCACGTGGATAAACATTGACATAAAGGAATATAGTTTTTGCTTATTTCCAACATTATCAATTAAATAATACGTATATCAATAGTAATGTGTTGTCTCAACTGTCAATTGTATTTTACTGCAAAGCGTTTGCGTATGATCATGATGTCAGAACCAACCAATAGGAACTCTTATATTTTGCCCGGTTCTGTAGTCCAGAGGCAAATCCAATACGCCACCCGATTTGATAGCAAATCACATAATAATATATTGATATGAATTAATGCAAAAGCATTTTTAATCGTGTCTTGCTTTTGACTGACGCAAATGCAGCTTCGCAGCAGCTTGATCACCTAATTTTGTTGGCAGATTTTGGTGGTTTTATATCGATATCGACCTGTTCAATCAAATGATAATTTTTTATGATGTTTTGGCCAAGCACATGGACGTACCCAGTGGAGGGCGTAGAGGGGGGCAGCTGCCCACATATAAATTTTTGTAGAAGTGGACATTTTAGAAAACATTTGTTTTTTAATAAGGTCAAAATTTTCAAAATAAATCGATTTTTTTGAAGTTAAAACTTCCAAAAAGCGCCGAATCGTTAAGAAAATTGAAAACTTAAAAAAAGTCGAAGTTTTGAACAAAGGCCACAATTTAAAAAAAAGGACAACATTTCGAAATAAAATCAAAATATTAAAAATAACACAAATTAAATTTGTTTTTAAAACGAATTGAAACTCACTTTCTAGGAGTGTTGCCATCTACATCAAAGACGTATATTCTTGGTCATTCATTCGTCCATACAATTTTGTTAAAAAATCAGAGAATTTTCTTGGAGGTACCTTTAACTACACAGAAAAATGCGCTGTTGCCAGCTTTGCCAATTTGAACTGGACAGTGCACAGGAATCGACTTACAATACCCCTTTTAAGAGTTAGCCAGATGGAACAGAAGGTTTTTTCTGCCCAACTTAGTAGCATAACTTGCATATTCATTAACCATACTTATAAGTTCCACGATCTTACCCATAAGATCCAGTGGTTAATATGCCTGATTTGATTTGGTTTTAAAAGGATCAATCCTAAGAACAATTTAACAGTAGACCTGATGCCTAACATAAATAAATATAACTTTGTTTACGTTCCAGATAAATTATTGAAGTAAACAATTTAATAGTTTTATGTAGGTAACCACTTAGGAGTTATAAATAAATGATTTTTCTATAAAAACAGTTAACAACAATTACACAAGACACAATCGTAATCAGCGATACATATCTGATCACTAAACCCAATTTCCATAGAATTCTAACCGACACATTAGAATAATAACGAGGTCAACTATTATGTTATGATAAAATGAACCAAGCTGACAAAACTGGTAATAAATAACTGTGAGCATCTAATAAAGAAATTCACTTCAGATAAAACCACATGTGCGTCGAACAAAACATTAATTACCAGATAATTTTTACTGTATATTAATACTTTCAAAACATAATAAATCCAGCTAGTGTTTATTAAAAAAAAAAGACAAGAAAGCTGTTTTGCTGCTTTGAGATTACGACATCCATATGTTTAGAACGAAAGGTAACTGGTTACATAGCGACTGGATTTTTTTCGCATTCAGGCAAACAAAATTTTATAACTGGGTGCCACTCAGTCAGGAATTCCCGTTAATAAGGAATACGTAGATAAACAAGAACCATAGATATAGACTTTTAATTCTTGGAGATCAGATCATCACATATTTTACATTTATTTAAATAATTTAAATATTCTACGCTCGGTAAGCTGCAATAAAAAAAATCGTGTAATTCCAAATTTGATTTTGAAACTTTTCGATTTAAACTTGAAAAATACTAATTTTTATAATGTCAGGCTTAAAATCGAAATTTATTTAGGTCTCGAATTCGTTTTAGGAGTTTTAAAAAATTCGCATTTTAGAAAGTCTCATTGTGCAATAAAATTCAAAATTTTCGGCAAAGAGCGAATTTTGAAAAGGTCGATTTACAAAAATTCAAAGTTTCGTTTTGAAAAACGCTCCAGATTTCCAAATAAGGTCAAAATTTTGGAAAAAAAATGATCGAAGTTTCCAAAAAAGTCGAAATTTTGGAAAAAAAATTGTCGAAGTTTCCAAAAAGGCTGCAATTTTCAAAAAAAGTGAAAATTTTGAAAAAAGTTGAGAACATTTCAAAAATATGATATTTAAAAAATCAACTTTGCAAAAAAAGGGAAATTTTGAATAAAGTAACCAAAATTTTCAAAAGTTGGATTTTTCTAAAAATCAAATTTACATAAAAATCCAAACTTCGAAGAAAATTCTAAATTTAGGAAAGAAAAATTAGGGATTTTTCACGAAAGTCAAATTTCAAGAAATATTCAAAATTTTGACAAAGATCAACATTGAAAAAAAATGTCGATTTTGTAAAAAGGGGAAAGTTTAAAAAATAACCAAATTTACAGTAAAGGCAACATTTTGAAAATAAGTCGAAATTTTGAGAAAGAATCAAATTAGTTGTTTAACTTTTTGGTTTAAACTTGAAATTACTCCTTTCTAAAATGCCAGGTTTAAAATCATAATTTATATAAGGCTAGAATTAGTTTTATATAATTCTTCTAAAAGTTGTAAAAATTCGTGTTTTAAAAAGTCAAATTCTTCAAGAAATTTTAAAATTTTCTGGAATAGGCAAAATACCTTACAGAAATTCGAAGTTTCGATAAAAAAATCAACATTTTGAAAAACGTTCGAAAGGTCGAAGTTTCCAAAAAAGTCGAAATAATGATGATAAACGGTCAAAATTTTCAAATAAAAGTGGAAATTCCGAAAATAAAGTGAAAAAATTTCAAAAGAATTGATATTTTGAAAAAATTCAGCTTTGCAAAAAAGTCGAAATTTTCAAAAAGAGAGCAGCCAGGAGCTTAAGTTGATTTTTCAAATAGAAACCAAATTTATATAAAAGTGACTTCGAAAAAATTACAAAAGAAAATTAAGAAATTTTTTAAAATGTCCAAATCTCAAGAAATGGTCAAAATTTTGAACCTAAATCAATATTTTAAATAAATGGAAATTTTGAAAAAAGGTGAAGGTTTCAAAAACAAAAAAATAACCAAATTTATGGATAAGGCAACATTTTGAAAATTAGCCGAAATTTTGAGAAAAGGTCAAAATTTTGTGTCAAAATTTTCAAAAAAAAACTGAATTTTTCAGATAAAAATTACATTAACATAAATAAAAGTCAAAACTTCAAGGAAAATTCGAAATTTTTGATAAAAAATTAGGAATTTTTTAGAAAAGTCAAAACTTCAATAAATAGTCAAAATTTTGAACAAGGGTAAAAATTTAAAAAAACGCTATTTTGAAAAAAGAAATGGCTCCAAAAAAAGGCTCAAAATAACCAAACTTACAGAAAAAGGCAACGTTTTGAAAATAAGTCGAAAATTTTGAGAATAGATCAAAATTTTGTGTCAAAATTTTTAAAAAGTTTGAAATTTTCAAAAAAAAGTAGCCAAGATTTCAAAGAAGTTGATTTTTTCAAATAAAAACCAGTTACCAATTACGAAATTTATGGAAAAGGCAACATTTTGAAAATTAGTCGAAATTTTGAGAAAAGGTCAAAATTTTGTGTCAATATTTTCAAAAAATTCGAAAGTTTAAAAAAAAAACCGAATTTCTCATATGAAAATCACATTTACCTAAAAATCCAAACTTCAACGAAAATTCAAAATTTTTGAAAAAAAAAATTGAAGTTTCTATAAAAAATCAACATTTTGAAAAACGGTCGAGATTTTCAAAACAAGTCGAAATTTTTAAAAGAAGGTAAAAGTTTCCAAAAAAGTCGAAATTATGATAATAAACGGTCAACATTTTTAAAGAAAAATGGAAATTGCGAAAATAACGTGAAAACATTTCAAAAGAATTAATATTTTGAAAAAATCTAACTTTGCAAAAAAAAATCGAAATTTTCAAAAAAAAAAGCTGCCAGGATCTTGAAAGCAATTTAATTTTTTCAAATAAAAACCAAATTTATATGAAAGTGACTTCAAAAAAAAGTTTAAATCTTAAAAAGTGGTCAAAATTTTGAACCAAAATCAATATGTAAAAAAATGGAAAGTTTTCAAAAAGGTGAAGGTTTCAAAAACAAAACAAATAACCAAATTTACGAAAAAGGCAACATTTTGAATTTTGAGAAAAAGTCAAAATTTTGAGTCAAAATTTTTAAAAAATTCGAAATTTTCCAAAAAAAAGCTCAGTTTTTAAGCTAAAAATCACATTTACATAAAAAGTCAAAATTTAAAGGAAAATTCGAAATTTTTGAAATAAAATTAGGAATTTGTTAGAAAAGTCAAAACTTCAATAAATAGTCAAAATTTTGAACAAGGATTAAAATTAAAAAACACTATTTTGAAAAAAGAAAAGGCTCAAAAAAAGGGGTTAAAATAACCAAACTTACAGAAAAAGCCAACTTTTTGAAAATAAGGCGAAAATGTTGAGAATAGATCAAAATTTTGTTTAAAATTTTTTAAAAAATTTGCAATAGTCAAAAGTAGCCAAGATTTTAAAAAGAAGTTGAATATTTCAAATAAAAGTCAGTTTTATATAAAAGTGAAAACTTCGAAAAAGATTTAAACAAAAATATTACGAAATTTTTTAGAAAGTCCAAATCTTAAGAAATGGTCAAAATTTTGGTCAACGATTAATATTAAATAAAACGCTAATTTGAAAAAAGGGAAGGCTCCAAAAAAAAATGTCCTAATAACCAAACTACAAAAGAAGGCAACGTTTTGAGAATAAGTCGAAAATTTTGAGAATAGATTCAAAATTTTGTCAAAATTTTTAAAAAATTTGAAATTTTCAAAAAAAGGTAACCGAGATTTCAGAAAGAAGTTGATTTTTAAAAAAAAAACAGTTTTATATAAAAGTGAAAACTTCGAAAAGAATTCGAACAAAAAAATAACGAAATTTTTTAGAAAGTCCAAATCTCAAGAAATGGTCAAAATTTTGAACCAAAATCAATATTTAAAATGGAAAAAGGTGGAAGTTTCAATAACAAGAAAGTAACCTGATTTACGGAAAAGGCAACATTTTGAATTTTGAGAAAAGGTCAAAATTTGTGTCGAAATTTTCAAAAAAGCTGAATTTTTCAGAAAAAAATCACATTTTCATAAAAGTCAAAATTTCAAGGAAAATTCGAAATTTTTGAAAAAAAATTAGGAATTTTTTAGAAAAGTTAAAACTTTAATAAATAGTCAACATTTTGAACAAGGATTAACATTAAAAATACGCTAATTTGAAAAAAGAGAAGGCTCCAAAATAAGTCAAAACAACCAAACTTACAGAAAAAGGCAACGTTTTGAAAATAAGTCGAAAATTTTGAGAATAGATCAAAATTTCTTAAAAATTCGAAGTTTCAAAAAAAAGTAGCCAAGATTTTAAAAAGACATTGATTTTTTCAAGTGAAAACCAAATTATATATAAGTGAAAACTTTCGAGAAAGATTCGAAATTAAAAAAAAGGTGGACATTTTTTAGAAAGTCGAAATCTCAAGAAATGGTCAAAATTTTGAACCAAAATCAATATTTAGAAAAAAAAAATGGAAATTTTTAAAAAAGGTGAAAGTTTCAAAAATGAAAAAAATAACCAAATATTCGGAAAAGGCAACAACATTTTGAAAATAAGTCGGCATTTCGAGAAAAGTTCTAAATGGTTCATACACACCCCATTTTCAATAAGGTCAAAATTTAGTGTCGAAATTTTCAAAATAAAGTTGAATTTTTTAGATAAAAATCACATTTACGTGAAAGTCAATACTTCAAGAAAAATACGAAACTTTTTTGAAAAAAACTTCAATAAATAGTCAAAATTTTGAACAAGCATTGACAATAAAAAAATAATTATTTAGAAAGAAGGGAAGACTCCAAAGAAAAAGTCAAAATACCCAAACTTGCAGAAAAAGGCAATGTTTTGAAAATGAGTCAAAAATTTTGAGAATAGATCAAAATTTTGTATCAACATTTTTAAAAAATTCTAAACTCTCAGGGAGAGGAAAAATTTGTAATTAAAACCAAATTAAAAAAACTAAAATCCAAATTAACGTAGGAGTCAAAAACTTTCCAGAAAAGGTCGTAATTTTTCCAGAAAAGGTCGTAATTTTAAAGCAATGGAAATTATGAAAGAATTGAATTTTTCAAAATAAGTTAAAATTTGGAAAAAGTGGTAATTTTTTTTAAAAGTTGCAAAATTTGAAATTAAAAACTTTCGAAATAAGTCGAAGTAATCAAAAAAGACGAAATGTTCAAAAATATTGTCATTTTTAGACAATCAAAATTTTGGGAAAAAACGTCGCGACCTTAAACAAAGTCGAAATTTAAAAAAAAAAATCGATTCAGTGTTTTCAAAAGTCCAAATTTACAAAGAAAATCATATTTTCAGAATTGATTGAAGTTTTAAGATATCGATTTTAAAAAATTCAAATTTTCAAAAAAGTTGAATCCTCGAGTCATAATTTTAAAAAAGCAAAAGGACTCGAAAGTAAAAAATTTTAAATTTTCAAAAAAACAATTATGCAATGGAAAAAGTTTAAAAAAAAGTGCTTAAAATGTTCCAACAGAATTAAAATATCTGCAAAAAAGCTAATATTTAAAAAAAGGGAATTTTCAGAGGTCAACGTTTCGAAATAATTCGAAACTAGGCTAACATTTCGAGAAAGAAGAGCGTATCGAAATTTTTAAAGATGAGAAATTTTGAACAGATGGATGTTTTAAAATATAGAAATTTTCAAAAACAAATGGATGTTTTAAAATATCGAAATTTTCAAAAACAAATTGATGTTTTAAAGTATCAAAATTTAAAAAAAAAGTCAGTTTAAGATAAGTTGAATTTTTTCAAAAGTCCAAATTTTCAGTAAAAATTGTCTTCTTCAAAAACAGTTGAAATTTCCAGCAGAGGTCAGTATTTTTTAAAAAGTTCAAGCAGTCAACATTTTCAACAAAATTTTGAGAAAAACTAAAAATTCTCAAAAATGTCGACATTTTGAAGGTCAGAATTTTCAAAAAATTAAAATTTGAAAAATTTAAATTTTAGAAGAAGTCAAAAATTAAAAATAACTGATTTTTTGCGATTTTTGTTAGTCATCAGGATCAAAATTATGGGTAAACCTTTTTTCTTGTTTTTGTCGTTTTGTAATGAGTACTCTAGGGAGCCGCGGGCACAATTTAAAATTAGATCTTTTACTCCTTGTTACCCAAAACTGCCCCAGAGTCCGGAGTGATCCTGGTTCCCAATATTCTAATCATACTCTGGGTTAGCTTCTCCTCTAAAAGATAACGTGTGTATCGAATGAAGACAAATTCGAAATCAATTTTTTTTTCAATGAAGCAATAAAAAACGCACATTCGGGATCTAAGTCTAGGAAGCTGCCATGTTGTTACATACCGATGATTCTATATTTAGAAAGCGATTTTACGCAATGTTTCTCTGTATTATTTACTTACGGGTTTAATTTTAACTGTTTATCATTAGATAAGATAAATTTTATACTTCCTAACACACAAGCCACCATTGCGGAATACGATTATATTTTTGTTATTACAAATATCTATCCGCGTTGGAATTCTAGGCGATTACGTTATGTGCAACTTCGAAGTGGGACCCTCCTTATCTAATCTGTGCATTATCGAGCCTTGCCAAATTTTTATTCCCTAAGCTTTGCAGATTAATGAAAAACTTAAAAAAAACTAAAGTAAAATATCCAAATTCTGCATGTTAATTTTACGAATGAAGTGTCTTAGTTGCTTCTTATTTTCGTGCTTCCAAATTTATTTTGTGCTTCCAAAAATTTTTTGTGCCGTTCATACGCTTGAGTTTTCTTAAAACAAGTATCCCCAAATTGTGCTTTTACTCTACGAAGGAATTTCGGCGAGTTTTACACCTATCGACGGCAAGAAACTTAATAATAATGCGCTGCGCAACTTGCGGATGAACCTCTTGCTCACTCCATATACTTACAACGGACGAACGGCGAAAACGGAATTCGCTTGAGCGCAGGAAATCACGAGATATCCCCATCTAATCTAATATGTTAGATCGCCCTCATTGCGACATGATAGAAAATTCCTGGTTAGGAATGTACAAAATTTTTAAAACATCGATGCTGTATTCAATGATGTATCGAAAAAGATATATCGATATATTTCGATACATCAGTAAATTTATTCGATATTCGATGTATCATATAAATACTGTAACGCAATGTAAATAGATGGAATAGAATTTAGAATAGAATAGTATAATTTAGTAAATAAAAAAAGTTTCTAGAAGGATCTGATAAGGGGAAAGCGGCCGCGATAACGAAACAAATGGCAGATAAGCGTTCCAGAAATTTCGGCAAACGATAAGCCTTATCTGCCGAAAAATTCTAGAAGCCGTGGGCCAAAACTATAAAAGGCGGTCAGCTTTTCCTCGAGTCAGTCAGAGTCAGCGTAATTAGTGAGTTAGTAGAAGTTAATAATAAGTGAGTTAATTGTTCAATTGTGGTGATCCAAGTTAAGTTGGTAATAAAGTGGTGTAATTCACACGTGGTAATCAATTCGAACCGATAAGCCCGTAACATCTGGTGTCAGAAGCGGAATTTTTATTGCGCTTTATTACGAAGAAATTAACCAAGTGTTCCCGTGGTTGACTTTATCTCGGACGTTTAAAACTGTTAAATAGTTATACGAGGCGCGTCAAGTAAAATCTTGAACATTCTACTACGCTTTATGGATACGAGATTAAAATCGGCTAAAATGGAACAACAAATGCAAGCGTTATTCGCAATGTTTAAAGAACACGATGAAGAACGAAGACGACAAGATGAATAACGAAGACGACAAGAAAAAGAACAAGAGGAAGAACGAAGACGACAGAAGAAAGAACAGTAAGAAGAACGAAGACGACAAGACGAAGGACTAAGACGACAAGAAAAAGTACAGGAGAAAGAAGAAAGACGATAAGAAAAAGAAAAGGAGGAAGAACGAAGACGACAAGAAAAAGAACAGGAGGAAGAACGAAGACGACAAGAAAAAGAACAGGAGGAAGAACGAAGACGACAGGATGAAGAACGAAGACGATAAGAAAAAAAACAGGAGGAAGAACGAAGAAAACAAGAAAAAGAACAGGACGAAGAATAAAGGCGACAAGAAGAACAGAGAAGGAATGCAGACAAACAAGAATTGCATAGCCTATTAGCAAATATAACTGAAAAAATGGGAGAAGACGTTGCAAAAATGAAAGAACAAATTACAGGAATGCGAGAAAAAATGCAAGAAGAGATTGGCGAAGTCAGGGAAGAAATTGGAGAAGTAAAAGAAAAATTCAACAGCAAGCTTCTTGATTTGGAAAATACAACGCAGAAAAAGATCAGCAACATCGAAAAAAACATGAAGAAGTTGCTAAGGGGACAAGTCACACAACACGAATCCGAAAGTGTATCCTCTGTTTCTTCCTAAAAAGTGAAACCTCCGACCTATGATGGAAAAACATCCTTCCAGACCTACAGAAAACAATTCGAAGCTGCTGCTAAGGCGAATCGGTGGACGGAGGAAGCAAAGGCAACCTCAGTGGTGGTATCTCTACGCGGAGATGCTCTGATTTACTCCGAACTCTATCCGATCACGAACAAGCCAACTATGAAGATCTAGTTAGGGCTTTAGAACTGAGATTTGGAGACCACCATTTGCAGCAAGTTGTCCAGTCGCAGCTGCTAGTCAGAAGGCAGAAAAGTGGCGAAACGCTGCAAGAATTTGAGGCTGACGTGAAGAGACTGGCGTACATCGCCTATCCAACAGCACCAACCGACCTTCTGGAACTTCACGCAGTTAGAATCTTTATAGAAGGAATAAGAGACCCGGAAGTACGGAGAGTGATTCGCCTGTCAAACGTCCGAACATCAAGGGAGGCACTCATTAGAGCTTTGGAGGTCGAAGCTGTTTACAAAGTTTCAGAGCCAGGGGCGTCACGCAGAATAAGGAAGGCCGACATCGAAGAGGCCGCGAATGACTCTTATCTCTCTAACGTGAGCGCTAACATAAAGGAAATGAACGCGAACATGAGCGCTAACATGAAGGAAATGAACGCGAACCTAAGTGCTAACATGAAGGAAACGAAGGAAATGAAAGTGAGTATCCAAGAACTGGTGGGAGCTCTTAAAGATCTAACAGAAACACAACATGTTATAACTGTGGCAACCCGGGGCACTTCAAGAAGGACTGCAGGTCAGCCCCGAGAAGTCGACAAGTCCCACATCAGGAAAACTAACATCAGCCAGTTGGGAAGGGGCACTCACTGGCTGGTGTCGAGCAACGAGCCTCCAAAACTCTTTCCATCAAACAAATAAAAAGGACCGTGGAAAGTTTGGTAGTGGCAGCCAGCGTAGATGGAAGGAATGTACAGGCAACAGTCGACACAGGCGCCATGGTTACTTTAGCACGAAGGACGTTCTACCGTCACAACCGAAGGTACTGTCGTAAAGAATCAGAACAGATACGGGAGATACTGCGCCAATTATAGGAGAGGCAGACGTCATGATTGGTCTGGGAAAACTGAGGATTTCGCATCGGGTGTTGGTGGCAGATATCGAAGATGAACTGATTCTGGGGATGGACGTAATTGGGCAACATGGCTTTACTTTCGACCCAGCGCAAAACATTTTAAAGATTGGAAATGAAGAGCTTGTCCTGACTACACCAAAGGACACTCCAAAGGAGGTAAGACTGTTTGCCTGCGAAACAGCTGTGGTACAGGGATGCAGCGAGAAGACGGTTACGGCTGTGATGGAAGGAGATTTAGGCTGCTGCGTTGGATTAGTGGAACCGACTTATAACATTTCCAAGAATTTACTAGTGGCGAGATCCGTGGTTAGAACATCTCAGAAAGTACCTGTGAGAGTTGTGAGTTTCGCCAACATCGCTGCGCCGTTACATCAACTAACGGAAGGAAGAAGGCCGTACGTCTGGACTCCCGACTGTAATACCGCTTTCCGGAAACTGAAGTCCGCCTTGTGTACAAACCCTATCTTGGCTTATCCTCAGCAGAATGGGAAGTTTGTGTTAGACACAGATGCCGGCAACGTCGGCATTGGAGCTATGCTGTCCCAAGTTCAAGGCGGTGAAGAACGAGTGATCGAATATTACAGCAAGATCCTGACGAAGCCGGATAGGAACTATTGCACCACCAGGAAGGAACTACTTGTGATAGTGAAGGCCGTGAAACACTTTCACAAGTATTTGTAAGGGCAAGAATTCCTCATTAGCACAGACCATTCGGCACTTTCTTGGTTACTCCGAATGAAGAACGCGGAGGGACAGACGGCTAGATGGTTAGAAAGCTTCAGCAGTATCACTTTAAGGTGCATCATCGACCGGGATGACAGCATAACAACGCTGACGCTTTGTCCAGAAGACCTTGTGGGGATTGCAAACACTGGAGTTGAGGACCATGAGGACATGGTGGATATAAGGGTCACTTCTGTCCAGCCAGAAGACGAATGGACTGTTGAAGGTCTTCGGAAGCTACAGAGGAGCGACGCTGTTATCGGACCCATATAGGAATGGAAATAAATGGCAGATAAGCGTTCCAGAAATTTCGGCAAACGATAAGCCTTATCTGCCGAAAAGTTCTAGAAGCTGCAGGCCAAAACTATAAAAAGGCGGTCAACTTTCCCTTGAGTCAGTCAGTTAGAGTCAGTGTAATTAGTGAGTTAGTAGAAGTTAATAATAAGTGAGTTAATTGTTCAATTGTGGTGATCAAAGTTGAGTTCAATAATAAAGTGGGTATAATCAATCACGTGTAATCAATTGAACCGATAAGCCCGTAACAATATTAAATTTAAAGAAAAAATGAACCTTCTAAATTTCAACTTTTTTTGCGATTTGATATTTCGCTAAAAAAAAATTCTGAAGCGAACTTTCCAATTTTTCCAGAATTGTTATTTTTATTTGTTAAATTCATTCTTGGAATTGTCGATTCCGTTAAATTTCGATAAAAATAGAATGAAATTTAAAAATAAACCTCAAAATTTGGAGAAAAAGCAGACATTTCTAGAAAAAAGTTGAAATTTGTTATTTGTATATAAAATTTTTGAAAAAATAGCAATGTCGGAATCAATGAAAAAAAAAACAATTTTTAAAAATAAATTAATTGTCAAACATATTCTCAAAATTTCAACTTTTAAAGTAGGATTTATTGAAATTTTCAAAAATGGGTCAACATTTCTAGAAAAGTCGAAATTTCGAAATTAAAAATAATCAACATCTTAAAAAAAATTGACAATTTAATGTTCTAATTTAAATTTTTTCTAGCAATTTTAAAGTTCCCAGAGAAACTTCTAAGATCAAATATTTCGGCTTGTGATTAAATTTTACATTTTGAGAATTTATTTGTAATTGAACTCCAAGTTTTTTTCTAAATTTGTTTCAAAACTTCGTACAATTTTAAAAATAGAAATTTTTGTTGCTATTTCTTTAATTTTGAGTTTTAATTCGATAATTTTCTTAAAAAGTTTATATTTAAAAAAATATCAGTTTTAAAAAATATATATTACAAGCTTAGGAAAGTTTCTAAAAACCAGATACAGTTCATTATTTAATCAAAAAATTTCAATTTTTCTTCATTGAGAAGCAACAGAGGTGGTTTGTGTTATTAATTTTTTGAACTCATTAACTTCTACACAATTTTAACACAAATGCCGTCGCAGCACCCCCTCTAGTTTTAGCTACTAGCCGCCACTGATCATGCATTAATATACTTGCTGCAAATTCTCCAAATATAGAACTGACCGACAGCGCGGCGAAAGACTTATCCCATCACTCATAAAATGGAAAGTGTTTCTCCAACCACAAGGGGTTATTGTAATTGCCTATCGGTTGTCCGTTTAATGTTGTACTCTTATTTTCTATAAATATTCATGAGGTGTAATATTTTAATACAAGCGATCGTGAATTGGTGATTACATTGCGCTATATTTAGAATTGCTTGACCATGAACTAGGTGCATATGGCAAAAACCACAATACAACGTACCTACTTCACATCGAAGCACCCGGATGACAGGTAATGAATAAATAACGCAAGATCGGATTACTTCACATTTGTTGTTTTATGCAATAATGTGTATATGTAGATGGCTGATAAACCAGTTGAATTTCTACCTTCTGAATGTGATGGGATGGGGCTATGTGATGGCGCCTCAAAATTTCATCATCTACCTCCAACAATACCAAAGAGCAACAACGTTGATTAGGAATTTTCCAAAAAATCTCTTGTGAGATCTCAGATAAATAATTTCATCATCTATCTCCAACAATACCGAAGAGCAGCAATCTTTTCAGGAATAGCTAATTGACTTGATAAGTAATCACTTAGGGAGTTTCCAAAAAATCTCTCGTGAGATCTCGGAAAGATAAAAAATTTCATCAGTTATCTCC
This sequence comes from Dastarcus helophoroides, assembly GCA_028583605.1. Classification (NCBI taxonomy): domain Eukaryota; kingdom Metazoa; phylum Arthropoda; class Insecta; order Coleoptera; family Bothrideridae; genus Dastarcus; species Dastarcus helophoroides. The sequence continues at coordinate 12,964,801 of CM053325.1, read as the reverse complement.
AACAATACCGAAGAGCAGCAATGATAACTGATTAAAGATTTTCCAAAGAATCTCTCGTGAAATCTCAGAAAGATAAAAATTTTTATCGTCAGTCTCCAACAATGCCAAAGTGCAGCAATCTTTTCAGGAAATTGACTTGATAACTGATAGGGATTTTCCAAAGAATCTCTCGTGAGATCTCAGAAAGATAAGTTTCAGGTAGGAAGTAGGAAGCGCACCCTATATAATAAAAATGTTATAGAATGGAAAAAAAATTATCGAATTATCTTGTCTCTGGAATTATCCTTTATTTCCAGTGTTGCTGAAAATATCATCCAGAGCGCTAAAACCAAGGATCGTTTTCAGGTTAGCTTTTACTTTCTTTCAATAGACATCTATCCCTTATTGACATGTATCCGCGTTATTTTGTATTATTTCGTCATTTAGCCCCGAGTTTAAAATAACCTTTCAGAGCTTCGTTTTCAGCGTTGAGTGAACGGTTTCAGTAATGATAGAGCCACAATATATCACCCCTGGAGCGTTTATTACTGCAACAAACAGTCGAGTAACTTAAAGATGCAAAGTGTTATAAAGTTAACGACTCTATAACCATAAAAACGTTGAACTTTCCTGTTATAGAAGGTGATTCAAAATTATGACAATATTATCGTTTAATGCCTTAACGAAGTTATTTTTTATCACATCTTGAATTAATAATTAACGTCTAATTAACAGGCAATTGTGAGTTACAAGCCTCCGACTTGTTACACACCAAATAGCATATTTCTGGCTACCAAGTCGGATGCCTATAGCAATCGTTTGGCCTTCATAATTTTAATGTCTGAGAGTCGACTTATTTTTAGAACATAGTTTACAACAGTTTATAATAGTAGGTTAGCTTGTGTACATGTTCGCCTATTTCGTTCTTATTCGATTGGATTTAAATGGTTTTTGCCGCGTCGAACGCGTGTTGAACATCGAGTGGTGACACTTGTGCCTTTGGAGTACCTACACTTATTTGATCAATTGCCCACTTCATATTATAAAGTGATAACGGGACAGTTTTTATTGGCACTTATGGAGATATGGAAATAGAGGTTTGTAGATGATTTTACTGCTGGCATTTTTTTCACAAACGGCGAATAATTAGTCGGTGAATGATCTTCGCAAATAACTTGTTTCTGTTTCAAGAAGAATAAGGAAATTGGGTAGTGACTAATAGCTAAACAAATTTCCTAAAATTCGTAGTCCAATTTTTTAGTTTGGTTTCTCTGCGACGTAATTTTCAAATTATTTATTGATTTCGTTGCAATCGTCAAAATTCGAAACTGGAGATCCGAATTGATTTTTTTTTTTTTCGATTCTAAATGATCGAAAAACACCCAGAGGGCGAAAACAGTGCACAATAAAATGATATTGCTGGACAAGTCTGTATATTGGTCTCTCAAAAAATTAATATGTTTTCACAAATGGACATTATGTTTGGTTTTCTAAAATCGTTCTAGAAAGCTTACTTTCTCAGCGCAATTTCAACCACTCCAAAATACGTTCACTGTTGGATTAGGCCACCGTGGGGCCTTTTTTTAAGTTTAAGCCACTCGCAAAGTGCAATCCCATTATGTCTTCAGAGCCAGAAGGACCATTTGCTACAGGCAAATGGACCTTCTGGCTCTGTAGCAAATGGGTCTTCTGGGTCTGTAGCAAATGGGCCTTCTGACTCTTTGCTTTAAGTAGTATAGGGTTTGGACATAAAATAGCACAAAACACTTTACCTGATTTATTTTTGTGGCAGATTTGGGCAAAAACTGTCAAATTAATGTTCCTGAAAAATTCCAATTTCTAAGTTCATTCAAGTGAGGTTGCTTTGTCCCATTGCAATCTTTAACTCATTTTTAATGGGCTTTAGCATTTTAATTTTGAAAAAAAAAACGTTCACTTTTGCAATTGCTGATCATTAAAGTTAAGTAAATGTGTAACGCTATTTCTATAGACTGGGAGTCACGATTCTATTGAATTTTTTAGTTAATCTTTATAAAGATCCAAAGCATTGCTTTTTTTTGCCAATAGTAGCGGTCAAGTCTGTTTCTGACTCTCATTGTTTACTTAAGCACTGACGATAATAAAAAATCGTGAATTTCTGTTTTTTTGTTTGTTGCTTGAAACGAATTGGTCCTTGCTTATCATGTCCACTTAAATCAAGAAACAGGGTCGTACCGTGCTATGATGCAAAAGAGGCAACTATATCAGGCGGCACCTTAAAGAGGCGGCATAAGCATTCAATGATTAACAATGTTTACACATCGCTTTTCTATATCGGTCTATGTCAAGGGTGGGCAAATGCTGCTCTAAGCCGTGGTCTTCTTTAAGTGCTGCTTACATTGGAAATTTTAATGTTCTCTTATTAATTAAGAACTTTTTTTATAACTCTTCGATTATCGTGATATTTATGAAAAAGTAAAAAAAAATAAAAAAAAGTTAGATTATTTTTTTTCATAAATGTCGAGTTTTTTCTCGAAATTTTCATTATTTTTTTTCAAAATTCTGCGTTAACATTTTAAAATTCTTATCATTTTCGACACTAATCTAGAAATTTCACATAAGCATCGAAACCTGAAAAATGTCTTTAAAATTTTTGAGATCAAAGATGGACAAAGTTTAAAAAATTAATAGAAATTTAAAACAAAAGTCGATATCCTAAAAATAAGGTTACAACTTTCAAAAAAAGTCGAAACTTTAAGAAACCATTGAAAATTTGAAAAATGGTTGGAAATTTTTGGTAAAAGTCAAAATTGTGAAAAAGGACATACATTTTCAAAGTCGACATTTTTGTTCAAGAACTTACGGAGAAAAAAATTTCTAAATTTGTAGGAGAAATATGACATTTTCGTAGAAAAAAATCAAAATTTTGAGCAAAGAATTTTAAAATTCTGAAAAAATTAAATTTTCAAAGATTCAAAATTTTAAAAACTTAAAAAATTCCGCAAAAAGGAAATATTTTAATAAGATCAAAGGTTTCTAAAAAAAAATCCGAAATCTTCAAGTAAAGCAAAAACTGAGAGAATAAATCAAATTTTTGAATATCGTTAGAAATTTCAAAAAGAAAGTGGAAATTACTAAAAAAGATCGTGAAATTTTTAAAGTTGCAAATTCACAATAAAATAAAAAATCTCAGAACAGTACGAAATTCCCCTAAAAAGTAAACTAGAAAAATAGACATTTTGAACAAAATTTGAAATGTTAAAAAAAAAACTCAAGTCCCAACAAAGGTCAAAATTTGGACATATTCGAACCTTAAATTCGAACTTAAAAAAAACCGAAATTAAAAAAAAAGATAAACATCTTTATTAAATTTGTTTTAAGTAGAATTTTTTAAAAGTCATAATTTTCAAAAAAATAGCAAGAGATTTTGAGTAGAAGTTTCAAAAAAGAACACAAAAAATAGAAGTAAAAATTTTCAATAAAATCGAAATTTCCAAAAGTAAAGTTTTTCAAAAATTAAAATTTTCGAAAGTTGCAATTAAATGCTGTTATATTTGGTAGCATCGAAAATATTATTTAAAAATGAGAAAAAACGCTTAAGTTTTAAATAAAAAAAAATATAAACCTAGACTGCAATAATGAATCCCTGTTCATAATCTTCACCCAGAAATTTCCTTCCTAAGCTTTTACGAATTTTCCAGTTTAATCATGTCGGGCGTTAAGTTCCTATTTTGAGAAAAAAGTTCAAACCTTGGGGTAACTCAACATTTATGAAATTATAATTCCATTTAATACGAAATTTTTATTAGAAAATCGAAATTTCAAGCAAAACTTAAAATTTACAACATTTTTGTAGACCTTATCGAGTTTGAAAATGTCAAGTTCAAGCTCGTAATTTTCATAAATTTTGAATAGTATTCGATCGACATTTTTCTTACAACTTAAAAACTACTTAAAGAAGTCGAAATTTTAAAATTCAAGTAAAATTTTAAGGAAATTTTTTTTACATTAAATAATTTAGGTGAAAACAGGCTGGTCCTTGATTATCCTCAAGAATTGATATACAAATCTTGTCCCCTGAAACCAAGAAAGTTTTGTATTTTCAATTTTTACTCAGATACTTAGAGTACCTCTCTGAAGATGATCACTTGGCTATCCGAAACGCGTTAGAGCAATCTCTGTTGTGTTTTTTAATCTTTCTTGGTTCAGGGGACAAGATTTGTATTTCAATTTTTGAAGATAAGCAAGGACCAGTCCAGTTCAACCAAATTTAGTTCTTTCAACGTTTCTATTCTGAAATGCATTTTTGAATTCAGTTGCAAAATTTCAACTGTTTCTAGGAATTGAATTTCTCTTTTAAAATAAATTTCAAGTTTTAAGCAAATTCTAAACCTTTGTCTTATAATCACTTCAAAGTAACAAAGAGCAAAACAACCAAAAACGAAACGAAGACAAATTTTTTTGAAAAAAAAAACCCGAAAATTATATAAATTTTTTTTAGAAAAGTCAAAAATTCTGAAAATCCATGTCAATTTCTTCAAAAATGTGAGGATTAAAAAAATCAAAGTTTTGGAAAAACCGTTTTCAAGGAATTCAAAGATTTGAAAAATGGGGAAATTAAAAAGAAATTAAAACTAAATCAACTAACTTAAAAATAGTTAAAAAGTATTCTATAACGCGCAGACCAATAGGTTTGGACATTTATTAGATTCGAAGTTTCGAAAACCGAATCTAATAAATGTTCAAACCTATTGGTCTGTGCATTATAGAATCCTTGTCTTCTGGGAACTCTCCTAGAGAGCAACCGCTTCGCTAGGTGGCAGTGTTTCAACTGTTGGTAGTTTCAGCTACCTATAATTCACTATACACGCCTGGAGGGCTGCATGTAGTCTATGTTGCATTCTTCTTGCATAATTAAAAAGTAGTTTAAAATTTTAGAAATAATCAAAATATTGAAAAATTGTTGAGACAAATTTTCAAAGGAAAAACTAAAATATTCGAAAAGTTTAAATTTTGAAGAACCGTCAAATATCAGAAAAGTAGATTTTTTTTTAAATAGCAGAAATATTGAAGTTAGAATTCTGAAATTTTGGATAGGTTTGAAATTTTTAAAAAAGTCACATCTTTTTAAAAAGTCCAAATTTTGAACTGGCAATTTAAAAATATGTTCCAATTTTGAAAAAAATATGGAAATTTTCAAAAATTCAAGCTGTCCAATTCGACAATTTGAAAAGTCGAAATTTTCAAAGAAAATTTGGGAAAATGACGAAATTTTTGAAAAATCTCAAAATTTTGAAAACGTCGAAAATTTAAAATAAGTCGAAATTTGCTTTTTGCGAGTCGATATTTCGAAGGATAGCCGAAATTTTCAAAACAGTTTAAATTTCGAAAGAAGTCAAAATTGGTAAAAAGGTGAAATTTTGGCAAATAGTCAATTTTGATGGAACAGACTGGTCCTTGGTTATCTTCAAAAATTGAAACACAGAACTTGTCCACTTTTTTAATCTTTCTTGGATTCAGGGGACAAGTTCTATGTTTCAATTTTTAAATATTCAATTTCAAAAAAAAGGCGAATTTTTGGGAAAATTCCAGTTCGACATTTCCAAAAACCGTAAACATTCTCCAAAAAATAAAAAATTACAAAAATTTTTAAAAAGATCAAAAATTTCGAAAAAAATATCCAAACATTTAAATCGAAATTTTCCAAAAAAAATCACCATTTTAAAAAAGTGGAAATATTTGGGAAAAGTCGAAGCTGTTAAGAGGTGAAATTTTCAAAAAATTAAACATCTTAAAAAAGTTTCGAGCAAAAGTCGAAAGTTTAAAAAAGTCTAAATTACCACAAAAAGTCGAAACTTTGAAATAGAAAGTCAGACATTTTTTTAAAAAATCCAAATTTTGAACTGAAAATTAATAAAAATGTTTGATGGAACGGACTGGTCCTTGGTTATCTTCAAAAATTGAAACACAGAACTTGTCCCCTGAAACCAAGAAAAATTAAAAAACACAACAAAGGTTGCTCTCTGAAGATGACAGCTTGGCTGTCGAAACGCGTTAGAGCAACCTTTGTTGTGTTTTTCAATTTTTCTTGGTTTCAGAGGACAAGTTCTGTGTTTCAATAAAAATGTGGCAATTTTGAAAAAATATCGAAATTTTCCATAATCCAAGCTGTACAATTCGACGATTTGAAAAGACGAAATTTTCAAAGAAATTTGAGAAAATTACAAAAGATTTGGAAAATGTCAATATTTTTAAAAATAGTTCGAAAATTTAAAAAAAGTCGAAATTTGCTTTTTGCGATTCGATATTTCGAATGATAGCCGAAATTTTCAAAAAAGTTAAATTTCGAAAGAAGGTAAATTTTGGTAAAAAGGTAAAATTTTGAAAGTCAATTTTAAAAAAAGGGAATTTTCGGAAAAACTCCAGTTTGACATGTCTAAAAACCGTAAAAATTTTCCAAAAAATAAAAAATTTCGAAAATTATACAAATTTTTGAAAAAGTCAAAATTTTTGAGACCCGGAATTTGGAAAAGAAAATCTAAACATTTAAATCGAAGTTTTCCAAAGAAAACACCATTTTAAAAAAAGTTGAAATTTTTGGAAAAGTCGAGACTTTCAAGAGGTGAAATTTTAAAAAAATTTAACATCTTAAAAGAGTTCCAAGCAAAGATCGAAAGTCTTAAAAAAAGTTCAGTTACTACAAGAAGTCAAAATTTTGAAATAGAAAGTCCAAATTTTTAAATAAAAGTGCTAAAAAGCTGAAATTAGAAAAAACTCGAAATTTTCTGTCAGATTCCCAAAAAAAATCCAAAATTTTAAGAGAAAAGCCAAAATTACCAGAAGAAATACAAATTTCCAAAAAAGTCGCAATTTTGGAAAAATGTGGACATTTTAATAAAACAATCGAAATTTCAAATTAAAAGTTTACCATTTTTTTCGTGTGAAAATTTCATAAGTGCAACGTACAACTTTCAGGCTACTTTAGAAACGAATTACGCCCAATTTCACGTACGAGTGCCGATTCAGTGTCAATTTTAAGGATTGCAAAAACGAGTTTTTTCGTTTATTCTCTTAAAAATTAAATTTCCTGTCCATTTGATAATTTTACCACCAGATAATGTCACTTTAGCCCTTAAAATTTAATTTAAAAATTGGGGTAGCCGCATATGCATAATTTATCCGCCGGCAAAAAATGAACGCCGCCGTCGAGATTAGATTGCAGTTTGATGCTAATCTGCCTGTGGAATATTTTAAAATGTTAATTTCGTAATTAGAAAGCTCAACATCGCCTCAATTCTAATAAGCAAACAAATAATATATCTTCGTATAAACAATAACGTGATGTAAATATTCGATTTGATGCAATCGATGCGGAATTTATCGTAAAAAATATTCCGAAATTATTTTCCTGAATATACAATTTTTTACGAATTCGACGCTTACCATGGGATTTATTATTATTATTTTCTCAAGATTTTCTACCCAAATTAAGTTAAGTCCACAGAACCGCAAAGATAATGAAATTTCTTAATATCAAAAATACGCTTGTCGTAATGAACTGACCACTTAAATGAATCTAAAAACAAAAATGGGAAGCGATGAGTGCTTTAAATTAGCAACAGATATGGTATTAATTATCTCGAGCCGTTTATTAATGACAGAGTGAGTCTATTGAATTAGTAAATTTCAATTTATGTCAGTTAAAATTTTATCAGATGTTCAAATGAAAAAGTCATCAAGTGTGCTCTAAGTTTTTGAGAAGAGAACATAGCTAACCCGGCATTCGATTACTTATTGATTATTTTGGTTGATCCGTCAAGGGTCATTTTGACGTCTTATTTATCCAGAGAGGTTAAGATTTTCTAACCTAAATAAAATCGTCTAGAAATCTATTTTACTCTTATTTTTACTCTTCTTTACAAAATTATGCGCTTATGCTTTCAAAATAATTATAAACACAAATTTTGGGCTTTTCCGAAATTTAATAATTTCTTCCACAATTTCCAATTTTTTAAATTTTTACATTAAACTTGCAATTCTTGTGTTTTTTCTTAAAACTTTGGATTTCAAACGAATTCAAAATTTGAACATCAGTCTTGCGAGTCTAACCCAAGATATTGCATTAAAAAAATAAATATAGAGTATTTTCTTGAAATTATGACTTTTTCACAAAATTCCTCAACCTTTCAAAATGTCATTTATTTTTCTTAAACTGTCAATTAATATTTACGTTTTGTTTAAAATTTTCATTTTAAATAATAAATTCTAAATATTTCTAAAGATTTTGACTTATTTTCGAAATTGTGACCTCACCCTAAAAAATTTTTAAAATTATAAATATATAAACTCGAAAACTCAAGATTTTTTATCGAAATTTTGTAATGTCAACTTTTTTTTTTTCGAAATTTAAGATCCACTTTTTTATTAAATCATGAGTGGTGGGTTTCCTCAAATTTTAAAATCCCAAAATTCAAACTTTACTTTCTACTCTTATTTCCAACACCAATAAAGGTTTCAACCAGGGTTAAAGCTTTAATTTTTTATTTTTAAGGTTTTAAATTTAATCAAGACTCTTTTTTTAAGAACACAAGTCATTTATTTAAAATCTTGACTTCAAATGAAATATTTTAATTTTTTTCAAATGATTTTGATTTAGTTGCAAAATTTTATCTTTAGCCTCAAAATGTTGACATATGTTTTGAAATTTGAGAACATTATGAATTTTTCGAAATGCTGGAATATTTTCCTAAAATTGTCTATTTTTTTACTGTTTTTCTCGCAACTTTTCTGAATTCAAAATTTTGGCCTTATTTAGCTATTTTTTTTTATTTTCGACATTAATATCGAAGTATTCGACTTGAGATTTCGAGTGAAAACTTGAATATTCAAATATTTTTCTTTCGACTTTTTTCTATTTTTAAGGTTATTTGTGCAATGTTTATCATTTCTAAATTTACAGTTTCCATTAGCCAAGTTTCTTCTGAAAGATTATTTTTTAAATTGAAATATACTCGTATAACCAAATAGACTACGAAATAATTTAAATCAAAATAATATTAAGGCATCTATGCTCATGGCTCTTGAAAGAAATATTTTAATACAAAGCGAAAACAATGAAATATTAAAATATATTTAATCTACAAGCAAAAATTTGTCAACTTTATTGTAAAAGTAATTTACATTTATTTGAGCCCTAAAAATGATAAGTGCAGATATTTTACCACATTCGTTTACTAAGTACTTCAAAGTTTTTAAGACAGTACGTGAATTGGATTTAGGGTAAGAGTTTACAGCATAATAATGGAATTATAACCCCTCAGTTAAGGGCCGCTGACTTGGGTAGCCCGTGTAAACTTCAGAACCTTTAAGTTTGCGCTTCTTTACATGCTCACGATACCGATACAGTTTTTGTTAGGGGTGTTTTCGTACTTAATTCACTAGATTCTCTATTTTCAATCTCTCTTAAACGTTTTTTACGCTCTCGATATGTCTTACACTTTTCGCTATTTTTCATACTCTTAATATCCATAGCTGATAGCCTTATCCAATTGAGATGTCACTGGATTAAACGAATATGGTGCACTGCGGTGAACTGTAAACTTAACATTCTCCCATAATTTTCATGCCGGCCTCTCGACGCCGAGAGCGCTCGATTGGCGAGTATGTCAGAGCGAGCGACACCGTGTTCTCTCAAGCTTGAACGAAAACCCGAAACTTCACCCCATATCTCAACATAAACATATCCAATGTTAAAAGACAACTTAAAAGAGTTCTTCTACTCTGACGGGAGCTTCTGAACTCTAGCACTTCTTGCTATCCTTAAATTGCACACCCTTAAATTGCACATCCCTAAATTCATCCCCGAAAGCTAGTACTTACAAAGTTTTAATAGAAAAGTAAAGGAGGTAACTTTTTCTATTATTTAATTGTCCATAGTTTTTTTACATATTCTTACCTATATTTCATCTCAAAGTTTATCTTAAACCAAACATGTGCGTGAATGCGGTAGGTATGTAATTTTTTTATTTACTTATTATTGAAGATCCTGATCTTGTTCATCGTTGACCCAAATAAAAATTAATGAGCCGACAGTTTTTTAACTGTATAATCTAATACAATCTCGGGAATCTAATTTGTTCAACAAATACACGGCGTTATGAGAATTACTAAATTATCATACCAGAGCCGGTAAGGTATTATTTAATCTTTTAAAAAGCCGTTAAAGGCACATCGTAAACTTTACTAAATTTACTTCGTCGTAATTGTAGAGTATAGAACAACACAGTGCGCCCGCATCATTGATTTAAAGATATTTACTTGAGCGGATGATATGCTTAATCATAGTTACGGCAGCATCAAATTATGTTAATAACTACAAGACAAAAAACGAATATGCTTAAGAGCCAGTTTCCCGAATTAACTGATAATGTCCGGTGCATTTTTCAGAATTAAAATTGTTCAGTAATAGCGCCATCCAAGGGGACTCTAGCTGGCCTTTGGGCACCTAATTGATAACGAGAGTTTGACCGATTCTCTCGAAACACTAGAGCACAGGCAGATGGTTGGTAACTCGTCTCTTTTCTACAAGTTGTATCATGGAAGATGCTCGCAGGAACTGATAGGATTGATTCCTTCAAGGACAAGATTCTTGAGTCATATAAGACAGTCGGGACAGCCAATTCCTTTACAGTCCAGCCTTGATTCAGTGAGGACTTCTGTCTAAAAAAATCTATAGAAATTCGAAGCTATAGAACTCGTTACCGAAAGGCATTTTGCCCAAAAATTACAACCTATTCTTGTTTAAGAAGGCGGTTCACGGTCATCTATCCTTGTTTCCACATCCTACTCGCAGTGCTTTAAAGGTATAATAGGGTTACTCTTTGCAAGTGGATTGAAGAAAAAAAAGGATTTTACTAGCCGCTCTTTTGTTTAAGGTTTTAACAATTTGATTTTCTTCTTAAACCGTGAATTCTTTCCGTTTTTATGGTCCTTCCTTCCATCCTTCGTCAGTTTGTTACAGAGATTTTTTTGTCGAAAACTTTGTGGTGCACAATTTGAAATTTGGCACAATTTTATTTATGGAAATATTTAACTCATGGCACACGCATTTCAGTTATTTTGATCCTATGCTACACTAAAATGTAATTTAATTATTTCCAAGCTATTTAATCTATGTATTTCGCAAGTTCGTACCGCGATACCAGAAGACTATAAAAGGTAAATATTTAACCTAATCGATAGATTCATTTTGCATGAAAACATACTCAACGTTACGTCCTCCAAAAACTTCATAAAGGATAACAAGCCAATAGTTTTATCTAAAGGTAAATAATAAAATCATGTTGCCAAGCGTTCGTTTCAAATGAGTATTTGATGTGTTTTTATTGGCAACCGAAGGGAATGACTGAAATGTATTTTTTTACGATTCAAAGGGGCCAAATCGAACACGTTTTCTGAATATGCGGTTGAATAGATATGAAAATAATAATAATAATAATAATATTAACGATTGGGCTATTTATAGACGTGTATTTGCAAAGAATTATCGTTGAATTTTTATTGTTCATAAAAATAAAAGCCTCGTCCAAAAATAGAACGATTATTAACCAAGTCGTTATTCCATGAAAGTTTAAATATTTCCATAACATTGTTTATAAAATTACCCAGAACTTGGGAAGTATTGTTATAACCATGTGTTCTAATGTGGAAAATTGTCAACAATAGACTCATTTATAAACTTTTCAATGTGGCAGATTGGCAAAGTTAAACACTTGGAATCACCTTAGTGCCTGCGTGTGACAGATAAACAGATTTGTGGCAAAATAGTAAAGTTTGAGACAGTTCTAATAAAGTTCCAAATACAGAAATTGGATGATGAATCTCCAGAAGTATAACAATAAAAATGGAAACTGACTGATATATCAACGCAGAGCCCAAACCGCTAACTGTAGGAACTCGAAATTTCGCACAGAGGTTCTTTTTGTAATATAGGCGCCCACTAAGAAGGGATTTTTGGAAATTCGACCTCTAAAGGGGCCTAGAGAGGCGTTAAAAGTAGACTCTGACGTCTGTCAATGTGACAAGTTTCCGTCTCTAAATTCGAATGAGCAGACAGCAAATTAAGATTTTTGACAGTACATTGACATAGGGAAGCGCAAAATTCTTAAAAGATCGATACTGTTACGGGCTTATCGGTTCGATTGATTACACTTATTATTGACTTTTACTAACTCACTAATTACACTGACTCTAACTGACTGACTCGAGGGAAAGCTGACCGCCTTTTTATAGTTTTGGCGCCCGGCTTCTAGAACTTTTCGGCAAATAAGGCTTATCGTTTGCCGAAATTTCTGGAACGCTTATCTGCCATTTGCTTATCGTTTGCCGACATTTCTGGAACGCTTCCAATCAGTCACTTCGCCACTAAATTTGCATAGTCTGTTCAGGTGTACCACTTTCATTTTACTCCTGGAGCTACGCTGGATCCTGTATACCAAGTCGTTGATCCTCTTCAGCACTTTGTACGGACCTTCCCAAGATGGCGTAAACTTCGGCGAAACTCCTATCTTTCGCTGAGGATTGTATAGCCATACCAGTTCGCCTTCATTGAAACCACCATGGTTGGCATTGATGTCATACCTTGTCTTCATCCGGTCCGTCGCCAAGTTGATCTTCGTCCTCACAAGGGCATGCGTCTCCAATATCGCTTCCCTCAAGTCGTCTACGAAACCCATCGTCTGCCTGGGGATCTCCCTTGGTGATCCAAACACCAAGTCACACGGAAGCCGCAGTTCCCTCCCGAAGATCACTTTTGCCGGAGTCTGACTTGCAGTTTCATGAGTTGCCGCGCGATAGGCCATCAGAAACAGTGGTAGATGTCGATCCCAGTCTGTCTGATGTTTGAAAACGACCTTCGAAAGATGTTCCTCTAAGGTCCTGTTAAATCTCTCCACCATTCCGTCAGACTGCGGATGAAGAGGTGTTGTTCGAGTTTTCCTTATTCCAAGAAGACGACACACCTCTTGGAAAACCCCTGATTCAAAGTTCCTTCCCTGGTCCGAGTGTAGTTCCAAGGGAACACCAAATCGACAGATGAAGTTGTCCGCAAGAACCCTTGCGACTGTAGTGGCTTCCTGGTTCGGGATGGCATAAGCTTCAGGCCATTTACTGAAATAATCCATGGCCACCAGGATGTACTTGTTTCCATCGTCTGAAGCTGGGAATGGTCCTGCCACATCGATTGCAATTCTTTCAAATGGAGCTCCCACATTATATTGCTTCAGGGCCCCTTTGGTTCTTGTACGAGGACCCTTGGATGCAGCACAGGTGACACATTTCCGACACCACCGCTCGATGTCCTCCCTGCAGTTAACCCAATAGAACCGTTTTCGAACCTTCTCCAGGGTCTTGTTCATCCCTAGGTGTCCACCAGAGGCCCCATTGTGCACCTCCCACAAAACCTGTGGAATCTTCTCCTGAGGCACCACCAACTGCAAGTTGACACGCTTTCCATCCGCGCTTTCCCATGCTCTCTTCAGTACCCCGTCCTTCGACCTGGAGGGATTTCCATTGGGCCCACAAATTCTTAAGAGCTGGACTTCTGTCGGAAACCTCTTGCCATTCAGGTCTATCTCCAGCTTCCAAGGCGGACTTCAGTTTTCGGAAAGCGGTATCACAATCGGGAGTCCAGACATAAGGCACTCTTCCTTCAGTTAGTAGGTGTAATGGCGCAGCGATGATGGCGAAGTCTTTCACAAATCTCCTGTAATAGGTGCATAACCCAAGAAACTTCCTTAGTTCATGTTTATCTTTGGGTTTTGGCCAGTCACGGATTGCTTGAGTATCGTGTGCCACAGTAACCTTGACTCCTGGGTCCACTGTTGCCTGTACATTTCTTCCATCCCCGTCGGCTTTCACCACCAAACTCTCCTTGGTGCTTTTTATCTGTTTGATGGGAAGAGTTTTGGGGACTGGTTTTTTGACATTAGCTAGTGAGTTCTCTTTCTCACAATCTTGTTTTCTTATTGTGGGGCTTGTCAACTTCTTGGGGGTTGACCTGCAGTCCTTCCTGCCACAGTTGTAACATGTCGTGCTTCTTCGGTTGGATCTACCTTTAAGAGCTCCCAGTAGTTCTCCGATGCTCGCGCCAATTTTCTTGATGTTAGCACTAATGTTCGCGTTCGTGTCCTTTATGTTAGCGTTAATGTTTTCAAGATCAGGGTTATTCGCAACCTCCTTGATGTTGGCCTTCCTTATTCTGCGTGACGCCCCTGGCTCTGAAACCTTGTAAGTGGCTTCAACCTCCAAAGCTCTAATCAGTGCTTCCCTTGATGTTCGGACGTTTGACAAGCGTATCACTCTTTGGACTTCCGGGTCCCTTATTCCTTCTATGAATATTCTAACTGCGTGAAGTTCCAAAAAGTCGGTTGGTGCTGTTGGATAGGCAATATATGCCAGTCTTCTCACGTCAGCCTCGAATTCTTGCAGGGTTTCGCCACTTTTCTGCCTTCTCACTAGCAGCTGTGACTGGAAAACTGGCTGCAAATGGTGGTCTCCGAATCTCAGCTCTAAAGCCCTAACTAGATCTTCGTAGTTGGATTATTCGTGATCAGATAGAGTTCGGAGTAATTCCAGAGCATCTCCGCGCAGGGATACCACCAATGAGGTCGCCTTTGCTTCTTCCGTCCACCGATTGGCCTTAGCAGCAGCTTCGAACTGTTTTCTGTAGGTCTGGAAGGATGTTTTTCCGTCATAGGTCGGAGGTCTTACCTTTTGGTAAGAACCAGCAGGTACACTTTCGGATTCGTGTTGTGTGACTTGTCCACTTAGCAACTTCTTCACGTCATTTTCGATGTTGCTAATCCTCTTCTGTGTTGCATTTTCCAAATCAACAAGCTTGCTGTTGAATTCTTCTTTGACTTCGTCAATCTCTTCTTGCATTTCTTCTCTCATTCCTGTAAATTGTTCTTTCATTCCTGTAATTTGTTCTTTCATTTCTTCTCTTATTTTTGCAGCGTCTACTCCCATTTTTTCTGTCATGTTTGCTAATAGACTATGCAATTCTTGTTTTTCTGCATTCCTTTTCTGATCTTCTTCTTGTTTTTCTTGTCGTCTTCGTTCTTCCTCCTGTTCTTTTTCTTGTCGTCTTCGTTCTTCCTCCTGTTCTTTTTCTAGCCGTCTTCGCTCTTCGTCTTGTCGTCTTCATTCTTCTTCCTGTTCTCTTTCTTGTCGTCTTCGTTCTTCCTCCTGTTCTTTTTCTTGTCGTCTTCGTTCTTCTTCCTGTTCTTTTTCTTGTCGTCTTCGTTCTTCCTCCTGTTCTTTTTCTAGCCGTCTTCGTTCTTCGTCTTGTCGTCTTCGTTCTTCCTCCTGTTCTTTTTCTAGCCGTCTTCGTTCTTCGTCTTGTCGTCTTCGTTCTTCTTCCTGTTCTCTTTCTTGTCGTCTTCGTTCTTCTTCCTGTTCTTTTTCTTGTCGTCTTCGTTCTTCCTCATGTTCTTTTTCTTGCCGTCTTTCTTCTGCTTGGTCTTTAAACATTGCTAATATCGCTTGCATTTGCTGTTCCATTTTGGCCGATTTTAATCTTGTATCCATAAAGCGTAGTAGAATGTTCAAGATTTTACTTGACGCGCCTCGTATAAACTATTTAACAGTTTAAAACGTCCGAGATAAAGTCAACTACGGCACCTGGCACGAATTTTTTTCGAGTAATAAAGCACAATCCACGAATAATTCCGCTTCTGACACCAGATGTTACGGGCTTATCGGTTCGATTGATTACACTTATTATTGACTTCTACTAACTCACTAATTACACTGACTCTAACTGATTGACTCGAGGGAAAGCTGACCGCCTTTTTATAGTTCTGGCCCCCGGCTTCTAGAACTTTTCGGCAGATAAGACTTATCGTTTGCCGAAATTTCTGGAACGCTTATCTGCCATTTGTTTCGTTATCGCGGCCGCTTTCCCCTTATCAGATCCTTCTAGAAATTTTTTTTATTTACTAAATTATACAATTCTATTCTAAATTCTATTACCTCTATTTACATTGCGTTACAATACTATATTCTATCGATGTATCGATACCTTTCGATACATCGGTAAATTTATTCGATGTTCGATGAATCGTATAAATCCAATGGTATGGTCTTCCCAACAAGCGACCCTCATAATTTCACTTTTTTCTAAATTCGTACCTTTTAAAACAAATTTTTACTTATTTCAAAATTTCGACTTTTTTAAAATCTTGACTTTAATAATTCGATATTTAATAAAAAAACTTCTGTTTCTGTTTAAATGTTCTGCTTTTTTTTAAAATAAACTTCGAAAATTGCAACTTTTAATAAAAATGTCAGTTTTTAAGCTTCCAATTTTTTTGAAAATGTCAATTTTATTAAAAAGTTGAAAATGTCAAGTTTTTAAAAAGTTGAAACATTTGTTTGGATTAAACTTACAAAAAACGATTTTATTTCAAAATTAGGACATTTTCCCGCAGTTTGTACCTTTTTTTTTAGATTTTAGACTTAATTTTCGATATTTTTCAAAATTTTTAATTCTCTAGAATGTCGACTTCGATTTTTCAAAGGTTCGAAATTTTAGAAAATTTCGACTTTTTTTGAAAACTTTAAAATTTCAATCATTTAAATTTTTTCGAAATTTTCGATTTTTTTTGGAAATCTCAACCTTATTGATAATTTCAACATTTTTTCAAATTTTTGATTGTTTTTTCAATTCTGGACTTTTTTCAAAATTTCGAATTTCTTTAAAAAGCTTAATTTTTTGTAAATTCCATTTTTAATTAAACTTTAAATGTCGACTTTTTTGGAAAATTTCAGTCTTTTAAACTTTTTTTGAAACTTGCAACTTTTTTTTGAAAACCTTCATTTTAAAAAATTCTAAATGTATTTATTGAAATTTCGAAATGTTTCCAAATTTTTACTTTTGATTTTAACTTCCGCATTTACTTCTAAAATTTTAACTCTTTTTTAAAATGCCTTTTAAAGATTTGACCTATTCTAGATTTATCTATTTTTCCAAATTTTGATTTTTGCAAAAATTTGGAACTTTATTCGAAATATTTTTGAATGTTTTTAAAAATTTTTCCATTTATCCAATTTTCCAATTTTTAAAAAATTTGACTTATTTTGAAAATCATTTGAGTTCTTTGGCCGTTGGTAAATATTTTGATTTTTTAAACTCATCCGAATTTTTTTCAGAATTTCAACTGATTTTTTTTTAATTTTAACTTTTTATAAAAATGTCAACATTTGTCAAAAATTTTCTTTACATTTTCTACTTTTTTAAAATTTTTACTTTTTTGAAAAATTTGGCCTTTTTAACAATTGCGACATTTTTCGAAATTTTTAATTCTTTAGACTTCGATTTTTCAAAGGTTCGAACTTTTGGAAAATTGCGACTTTTTATTTGAAAACTTTGAAATTTCAATCATTTAAATTTTTTGGAAATTTTCGATTTTTTTTTGAAAATCTCAACCTTATTGATAATTTCAATATTTTTTTTCAAATTTTCGTTTGTTTTTTTCAATTCTGGACTTTTTTCAAAATTTCGAATTTCTTTAAAAAGTTTAATTTTTTGTAAATTCCATTTTTAATTAAACTTTAAAGGTCGACTTTTTTGGAAAATTTTGTTTTTTTAAACTTTCTTTGAAACTTGCCACTTTTTTTAAAACCTTCATATTTTTAAAAATTGTAAATGTATTTATTGAAATTTCGAAATTTTTCTAACTTTTCTTTCTAAACATTTACTCCTAAAAAGTTAACTTTTTTTGAAAATGCCTTTTAAAAATTTAACCTATTCTAAATTTATCTATTTTTCCAAATTTTGATTTTTGCAAAAATTTGGAACTTTTTTCGAAATATTTTTAAAAGATTTGAATTATTTTGAAATTCGTTTTTTTGAGTTCTTTGACAGTTAGTAAATATTTTGAATTTTTTAAATTCATCCGAATTTTTTTCAGAATTTCGACTAATTTTTTTTACCTTTTAACTTTTTATAAAAATGTCAACATTTCTCAAAAATTTTCTTTACATTTTCTACTTTTTTAAAATTTCTATTTTTTTGAAAAACTTGTCATTTTAAAAACTGCGACATTTTTTGAAATTCATCTATTTTTCAAATTGTTAAAAATTTTTCTATATTTTTATTTTTCAAAAATTTAGAATTTTCAAATTGTATGGTTTTTTTAAAGACTCAATATTAAGACTTTTTTTTACAATTAAATACTACATTTTTGCAAAACTTCAATATTTTTAAAAATTGTGACTGAAAATTTTTACTTTTTATGAATGTCTCCATTTGCAAAATTTTCGTATTTATTCAATATTTTAACATTTTTTGAACATTTTGACCATTTTGACTTTCAAAAATTTTCGACTATTTGTCAAAATTTCGATATTTTTTCGAATTTGGACTTTTTTATTGTCAGTTTAAAATTAAATTTTCGACTTTTATTAAAAAAATGAAAATAAGTATCCATTTAAAGAAATTCAAAATCTTCAAAAAAAAGTCGAATTTTTAAGAATTAGCTGAAGCGTTGAATTTTTAAAAAAGGTCCAAAATTTCAAAAAAAGTCGAAATTCTAAGGAAAGTGGAAATTCTGTAGTCAAAATTTCCAAAAAAAATTAAAATTTTGAAAAATTTAGAAGGTTTAATAGAAATTTAAAACTTCCAAAAAAACTAACATCTTAAAAACCGGCCAAATTAGAAACAAGTTTAGGTTTTAAAAAATAGTCCTAAAGTTAAAAAATATTCGAAATTCTGAAGAAATGTCGACATTAGAAAAATGAAGAATTTTCAGTAAAATCTCCTAAAAATCCAAATTTTCGAAAAGCCCAAATTTCGAATAAGTCAAAATTACCAAAAATTTCGAAATTATTGCTAGTTGAGATTTTGAAAAAAAAAATTAAAAAATCACAAATATTAAAAAGAAATTCAATTTAAAAATGTCGTAGTTTTTTTTAAAAAAATTAGGATTTTCAAAAAAAGACCGAAATATTGAAAAAATCGACATTTTGAAAAAAGTTTTAATTTTCGAAATAAATCAAAAATTTTACAATGCAACGAAATGTTTGCATATAATTGGAGATTTTAAAAAGAGTCGATTAAAAAAAATCGATATGTTTAGATAAAGGCGAAATTTTAAAGAAAGTGAAAATTTTAAAGGACAAAGTTTTGAAAATCGACGGAATTTCGAAACATTTCTAAATTTTTACTTTCGAAAAAAAATGGGGGATCTATACCCCTTCCCAATACTCAGGAAAAAACCAAATGTTATTCTTTTCGCAGATATTGCGTCCCAATACCTTGCGCAATAAGTGAATAATTCAGTTCCTCATTCCCAACTTTCATCTTTTTTCGTTTTATGAACCATGGAATGGAGACTTTCAAGTTATTATTTATTCAGCTAACTCGCCCGAGAACATCATTCGCTGGCAACGTTTATGTCATTTCGTTTTACGATTTATTCCCATCTGAAAAGAAGTCACTTAAGACGCCAAATCAATTGGGAGTTTCCTTTCTCGATAAAGCACCGATTCGGGAAGGAAACCGAATATTATAAAGTAAATAGCATCGGGCGTACTAAAAAAAACCTCTGAATATTATAGGTAGATCAATTTTTTTTTAAAGGACCATTACAGGATATGAGCGAAATGATATGTAAATTATCTCCGCAATATCCACGAGTTTCAGGAGATAAGAGCGCGAGCTGATTATTATATTTCACATAAACATTATTTATTTCCAGGAATATTAGAAAATTCGCATGCATTTTTATATTAAACCGGCTAATGTTATGCTATTGATTTTCACATTTACCATACGAGCGACCCAATAACGTCCGGAAATAATAAAAGTAAAAATTACGCTACCAGTTAGATTTATTCGGGTCAAGTAGGAATTATATTTCCTTTATCCCTCAATTTCTATTTGTTGTAATACCGGGAAAATAGAAATGTAATCTTTCAGAAAGAGATTGACAACAGACGCAATGCTCCCGGTCCTTTAAATCCTTCAACATAATAGATACAATCTTTGAGAAAACTTGGCCCGGACACGTATTATAAATGTTATTTTAATTTTTTCTTGTTTCAGGTGATCCTGGAGTGGAGGTGAGGGGTGGGGCCCGGCCATGCGCCTCGGCCCAGCTCTTCTGCTGGTCGCACTGATACATGTGTGCCCCGGTTACGGGTCCTCCTCCGAGGAGGACGGACAGATGGAATCCTTTGCAGCCTTTAAAAATCTATCTTTGGCGTCCACCTTCTCCGGCAATTCTCTGGACGATGTTGAGGCCGACGATCAGCCCTACCGGACGGTGGAACCCGTCAAGGATATCGACAGCGAAAAGTATAAAATAAAGTCGCTTTCGGTGGGCTATCTGACCGCCGTCAAGGGGGGTTTGAAGGAAAGACAGGGTCTGGCTATATCTGGGGCCATTAAAAAGGCGCTTGACGAGGTAAGGGTGTCACTTTGACGAATTTTCTAGCCGAACGGTTTGACAAATTTTCGGTACGGAACCAAATGTCGTGATTTGTTCATATGCAAGTAGAATACAACCTGGACTGCAAATTCGTGCAGCCCTCTAGGCGTGTATAGTGAATCATAGCTGAATTGCCAACAGTTGAAACACTGCCATCTAGCAAAGCGGTTGCTCTCTGGGAAAGCTCCCAGAAGACAAGGATTCTAATGCACAGACCAATAGGTTTGAACATTTATTAGATTCGATAGGTTTGAACCATCTTAGTGCCCCCTTCCCCCAAAGAAAAACATATTTGGTCCTGACATAACATAATATCTCTAGGTAAAAAGAGCTCTATATATTGTCGTATAGAAATCCCTCTACGGAAAAATAGGGTTAAGGACCTTTTTTAAGTTGTCGATAAAATTGTTAGTTTAAAAAAAAGGACCCATGTGGAATAATTGTTTGTTTGAAATACCTTTTTGGTCATGGAGATTCTTGAGCCTCCTCGAAAAATTAAAGCTTTCATTTAGGTTACCAAAAATTTGCCAAATGTGATGGATCTTGATTTTTGTTCCTGACCCCATAATAGCTTAGGGCCTATTAAGTTTAAATCTGGTCCTGCTCATCAAAAACTTCTTCTAGATGACCTAATTTGAACCTCGTCTCTGAGCCCGGTACGGTGATTTTTTGATCAATTATCCTCCTTCGAAACAAAGTCAGTTTTGATTTTGGTACCCAAAATTTACGAAAAACAGCAACTTTTCTGTACTCTATCAAATAAACTCTATGCTAAATTATAAGGGAAAACCTCTGGGAAAACTCTATGCATGTGAATTATTGCCAAAAGAAACGTTTTTAACTTTTAAAAAAATTCAAATTTGGACTTTTTTTTTCAGTTTCCAGTTTTTCTCTGATTAATCTTGACTTTTTCTCAAAATTCAAAGACCGAATTCGACTGGTTTTCCCAAAATGTTAACTTTGACTCAAAACTTGAATTTGTTTGTAACATTCAAATTTTTATCTCGATATTTTCTTTTTTTTAACACTTCCCATTTAAATTTAAAGTTTGTGTAATTATTTTTAATTTTTTCTAACGCGTTATACTTTTAGTGTTTGTTTTTGGAAATATTCGCTGCAAAGTTATTTATTAGTTATTATTTTGCCGAAGTATAAAATTTGTGGCAGGATTTTGAGAGGCAAGTTTGGTTTGTGCTAATGAATATTTTCACCACTTTTATCGAAAACGTATAAAATTTTAGAATGTATGTACATTGCAAAGTTTACAAAATAACGAGTAATGCCAAAGCTGCGCGACCTACAACAGATAAATTGCTTTTTATTGTTTCGTAAGCTAATGACTTTGAACCCCATTTCCATGCAAAATATAGAACATTAATTCTCACGATGGTGATGCTTTGCATTTTAATCGAATCAAACATCATCAATAAATTTCATGTTTCTTGTACGCCGTTATGCTGAAAAAAGAACAATTTCCATCTACAAATCAATCCTTAAAAATACAATTATTGAACTGCATTGAATACAGAAGATTTTACGTATTTCGGTAGCTGAATTTGCATTCCTCATTCATACACTAATTGAAAACAAGCCAGTTAAATATAAAAGACGATTTCTCATTTGTAACCCCTTTCACTGTAAAAGTACCTTCCAACGGAGTTACAAGGAAGAGTCACAAGAATAGGCAACTCCTTTCTTAGTCCAATTTTCCAAGTGAATTAAATGAAGGAATATTTTTATTTTCTTGAAATTTCGAATTCTTTTGTGAAATTTCGTGTCTACATTTTGACCTCCTTTCTCGAAATTCCAAGATAAGTTTTTAATTTATGTAGGTCTGAAAATTTCGTGAAAAAAGAGTCGAATTGTAGAAATTAAAATTGAATTTTCAACAAAGGGAGGTCAAAAATTCAAGAAAAATTTTAAACTTTGATAGAAAAAACCTAAAATTAAAAGAAAACACTAAAACGTTTCCCAGAATTTCGACTTTAAAATAAAAAAATCAAGTTAATTTTGAATTTTTTTGTCATGGATTTCGATTTATCTAAACAATTAATCTTGTTTATTTTCAGTTCATTTTAATTCGAAATTTTGAGATAAAAACTAGTAATAGAAATACTAATATTTCGAGAAATAAAAATCGGCTATTTTTTCATTCAAAACTTCCTGGAAAAAAAAAACGAATTTCAGGTTAGAGTTAGGTATTTAATTAAATTTTTTAACTCAAAAGTTCGATATTTGTGTTTGAAAATTTTTTTCTAGAAATTTTGACCCTTCTCATTTTCTTGTTTATCTTAAAATTCGAAATTTGCTTTATAAATTGCGAATTTACACTTAAAATTTTTAAACTTGATTATTATTTCCGATTTGAATCTCAATGCAGATGCCGTCGATGCATCTTTTGCTAATCTTTTTCGATTAGTGCGCTTGAAAATGCCAGTTCTGCTGGCGAAATACGTATCGCGTAATTATTTACTTAATTGCCGATGTGGTAAAGGGGTGAAACCTTCTTGGACTTGATTATTATTTATCAATATGAAGATTATAGTCGAAATTTCGAATAAAAATCAAAAATGCGAAACCTAATTTACTCACCTTTTTTTTTAGTTTCATCCACTCGCAAAGGGTAACTCCATTATGCCTTCATAGCACTGCGAGTAGGATCCGGAAACGAGGATAGATGGCGATGAACCGCCTTCTTAAACAAGGATAGGTTGTAATTTTTGGGGAAAATTCCTTTTGGTAACGAGTTGCTTAAGTTCCTTAAAAGAAAAAATCGAATTCCTTATAATCTCAACTCGCATTTGTCCGGGCCCTTACCCTCCCCCCTGGTTCATGCAGCAAACCGAAAATTTAACTGGGGAACTTTTCCCCAAAACTTTCTTTTCTTTTTTATATTTCATCTTTTCCTTGAAACATTTTTTCGAAATTCCGACTCAAATTTCGTATTTTTTTTATAGAAAATTGGCCTTTTTTTAAATTTCTCATTTATTCATAAAATTCTACTTTAATAACACATGACTGTCAAAATTTCGAATTTTTATTTAAAAATTGGCCGTCGTTTTTTTTTCTGAAATTTCGCCATTTCTCGAAATTCGAATTTCTCTGAAAATTTCGATATTTTTTCATGCTGCAAATTTCAGCTTGTTTATTAAAATTTGCCTTTTTCTTGAACTTTTTTCGATCTTTTGAGAAAAAAAGTATATTTTTTGGAAACTTAAAATTTTTATACAAAGACGAAAATTACGAAAAAATTATCTTTGTAAATTTCAACTGTTTTTTAATCCACATTTCTGTAAGTTTCGACTTGTTTATCAAAATTTCGACGTTACCAGAATATTGGATATTTTCTGACGGCACATTGAGGCAAGGTACATAATGTCTTCCTCTGAGCCTAGCAGTCAAGAGATTCGCCCAGAATTTTTTTGAAAATTTGGACTTTTTATTAGATCATTTTGCCTAAATTTTGATAAAATCTGACTCCGTCTGGAAAATTTCGAATTTTCACCAAGATTAAACGTTTTTTCTCAAAATCTAGATCTTTTTCGCAAAACTTCGTTCATTTTCTCCTAATTTTGTCTTTTTCTCGAAGTTTTAACTACTTTTTTTAAAAATCTCAGAGTTCCGATTATTTTATTCAAAATTTTGTTTTTTTTCCTTATAATTTGACTTCTCTAGAAAATTTTGAATTTTTTGTCCATTTTAAAGTTTTCTCGAAATGTTTCCAAATTCCGATGCAACATTTAGCTTTTTCTGAAAATGTCGATCTTTTATAACCTGATTCTTTAGAAATTTTGACTGTTCCTTAAAGTTTGCCTTTTTATGAAGTTTTGATTTTTATCTCAATATCCTGATTTAATATTTCTAGAAATTTTGCCCTTTTCCTGGTAAATTCATCCCAACATTTCGATCATTTTCTCTTAATTTTGTCTTTTTCTCAAAGTTTTGACTACTTTTTTCAAAAATCTCAGAGTTTCGGTTATTTTATTTAAAATTTCGTTTTTTTTTCTTATAATTTGACTTTCTCTAGAAAATTTTGAATTTTTTGTACATTTCGAAGTTTTCTCGAAATTTTTCCAAATTACGATGCAACATTTAGCTTTTTTGAAAATTTCGATCTTTTAGAATCTGATTTTTTAGAAATTTTGATTGTTTCTTAAAGTTTGCCTTTTTTACGCAGTTTTGATTTTTATCTCAATATTTGATATTTAATATTTCTAGAAATGTTGCATTTTTTCCGGTAAATTCATCTTTTTTCTCAAAATTTTGACTTTTTCTCCTCAAATAGTCCTTTTTCTAAAATTCGCCTTTTCCTCAAAGTTCGTCTCAAGGGATTCATCCAGAATTTTTCTGAAAATTTAGACGTTTTTTTTTAAATCATTTTGCCTAAATTTCGATAAAATCTGATTCTTTCTGAAAAATTTCGAATTTTCACCAAGATTGAACATTTTTTCTCAAAATTTATATCTTTTTCGCTAAATTTCGAACATTTTCTCCTAATTTTGTCTTTTTCTCGAAGGTTTGACTACTTTTTTCAAAAATCTCAGTTTCGATTATTTTATTCAAAATTTCGTTTTTTTTTTCCTTATAATTTGACTTTTTCTAGAAAATTTTGAATTTTTTGTCCATTTCAAAGTTTTCTCGAAATTTTTCCAAATTTCGAAGCAACATTTAGCTTTTTCTGAAAATTTCGATCTTTTAGAATCTAATTCTTTAGAAATTTTGATTGCTTCTTAAAGTTTGCCTTTTTTACGAAACTTTGATTTTTATTTCAATATTCGATATTTAATATTTCTAGAAATTTTGCCTTTTTTCTGGTAAATACATCTTTTTTCTCAAAATGTTGACTTTTTCACTTAAAATAGTCCTTTTTCTAAAATTCGCCTTTTCCTCAAAATTCGTCTCTTGTTTTTTCGAATTTATTTTCAAAATTTCACTTGTGAGACTGTTATTACAAAAATCGTTCATTTAATCCAAAATTTTGTTATTTTTTTGAATATTTGTCTTTTTCAACAAATTTCGACTTTAGGCCCAAAATGTCATGTTCTTTTTCGAATTTATTTTCAAAATTCCACATGTTGAACTGTTTGTTATTACTGCAATCGTTCATTTAATCCGAAAATTTGTCATTTTTTTTTTAATATTTATCATTTTCAACAAATTTCGACTTTAGGCCCAAAATGTGATGTTTTTTTTCCAATTTATTTTCAAAATTCTACATGTTGAGCTGAACTGAAATCGTTTATTTAATCCAAAGCTCTGTCATTTTTTTTGAATATTTATCTTTTGTAACAAATTTCTTTTGTGCCCAAAATGTGAAGTTTTTTTCGAATTTATTTTCAAAATTCCAATGTTGAACTGGTATTACAAAAATCGTTTATTTAATCCAAAATTCTGTCATTTTTTTAAATATTTGTCTTTTTCAACAAATTTTAATTTTAAGCCCAACATTTGATGTTTTATGGTTCTGAGAATCTTCAATTTTCTCTCTAAATTAGATCAGAATGTTAATAAAAGTGATGAGAACAATATTTTTGGGTATTTCCAGAAAACGATTTCTTGTAAATTTAACGTTTTTACCGAATTTTAAATTTTAAGAACCGAATTTTTGGAAATTGCGATTTTTCTTTTTTAAAATTAGACTATTTCTAAATATTACGTATTTTTAAAAAATTAGATCTTTCAAAAATTGGACAGCTTTCGAGGAAGGTTAAGGGTTTTATTTACTGAATACTGATTTACTGAAAATTTTGACTATTTCAATTTTTTTCTCAAAATTCGTCTTTTTCGAAATTACTAGTTTATTCTCAAAATTCCAATTGTCCTCTTAAAATTGGACTTTCGCTTGGAAATTTGGAATATTTTCTAGAAAGAGCGATCTTTTTATCGAAATTGGTATTTTTCAAAAATCGTGTTATTTTTTCAAAGTTTTGTTTTTCAATTATCTGTTTTTTGTGAATCTCTTTTTTTAATTATCTGTTTTTTTCTGAATTTCTTTTTTAAATTTGATTCCCGGTAATTTTAAATTGTTCGAAATTCATCTTATTCTTCAAATTTTGACTTTTATCTCAAAACTCGATATTCTCGGTTTCTGAACATTTCCATTTAAAATTAATTTTTTTCTAAAGATTTCGAGTTTTTCACAAAATTCCTTTATTTTCTAAAATTGGATCCAGATATTAATAGAAAGCAAAATTCTGAGATGAATATTTTTGAAAGTTGTAATTTTTTTAACATGTTCTGGTAATTGCCACTTTTTTCAAAAAAATCGACTTTTGGTTTCGTCCATTTTCTGAAATTGGATCCAAATTTTAATAGAAAGCAAAATTCTGAAAGGAATTTTTTTAAAGTTGTAATATTTTTAACTTGTTCTGGAAATTGGATTTTTTCACACAAATCGACTTTTGAAAATTTCGTCCATTTTCCAAAATTGAATCCAAATTCTAATAGAAGGCAAAATTCTGAGGCAAATATCTCTGAAAGTCGTAATTTAATATCTCAATTCGACTTGTTTTGGAAATTGTCACTTTTTTCACAAACATCGACATTTGGAAATTTCGTCCTTTTTTGATATTTCGACGCTTTCGAAATTTCTTCATTTCTTTAAGTTCTCCGAAAGGTTTTTTCTGAAAGTTTGGCTCCTTTTCGAAGTTTCCATTTCAATCTGGAAATTCGAACTCCCCAGATTGTGTGGTTTTTAAGTGAAAATATACATTGCTGCTCCCCACCCCCCCGGAAGGAAATTATTTCTACGCCCATGAAAAAATATGAAGCATTTTTACTTGTAAAGCGCTCTAGTATATTTCTTCCACCATTTCATATCAAATTAGATCTTCATAAATTGAGGTACAAATCTTGTCCCCTTACACTTCAGAGGGTATTTCTCTGTAGATGATAGTTTGACTATCGAAACCCATTAAAGCAACTGTTGGTTTCTTGGTTTCAACGGACAAGATTTGTACATCAAGTTTTGAAGATAACCAAGGACGAGTCCTTTCTACCAAATAAAAGTTACCAAAAATTTAGTAGAGGTGATGGATCGCAATGGAAATGCATTTGCATATTTCAAAGAGAAATTCCGTAGAATGAGCGATGTAGATAGTTTTTTTTTTATCACAGGGGAAAAATCTATTTAAAGACCACTCTTTGTGGCGAGTTGGGCTTGCACCAACTAAAAAACCTCCGCTTTCTTCTCTATCCATTTTAGTACTTCTTAAGGGCATATCTTCAAAAGTGGTAGTTGCTTGTTGATCACTGTCTTTTCTCTCGTTCCTTCGTCTCCATTATCACCCCCGACATCTTTTTAATGGCATTCCAGCCTCTGCTGCCGGACATTATTTCAGCTCCATAGTTGTTCACTGTTAACACTACCTAGTATGGCCGCTTGCCTCTCCCTTTCCCATTTTGGGCATTCAAATATTGTATGCTCTACTGTGTCGGTGTTTGGGAAATATCTACACTGTTCACTTTCGGTTTTCCCCATCTTTTGTGGGGCCAACTTCAGATTGTTTTCTTTCATCGATATGTCTATGCGATGCAGGGATTCATTCACCCGGAATTTCAACTCCTGCTCATCCTCCGCAGTAACTATCAGAGCCAGATCATCTGCAAAACCTATAGTTGTTGCCCCTGCTATCAATTTCAATCGCAGTACGCCATCATAGAGAGTGGCCCCAGGACCGCGCCCTGCGGACCCTCCTCTGATACCTTAATTTTTTTCTTTTCGGTCTATTTGAAGTTTTCTTTCTTTGAGGTAATTTCCCACCATGTTTACTAAATAGGGCGATATCTTTTTTCTTCTTAGCTCGTTCATTATTGGGCCCCATGACGGCATTTGTCACATTGAACGAGATCAGAGTACACCACCTTTCCCTTGCCTGCTCCCTCGATCTGGTGATCATCTGGATGGCTTGTATGGTCGATCTTCTATTTCTGAATCCTGATTTGTGGACAGTCCTTCATCAATCTCCTTCACCAATCTCATCTTTATCAGGGCTTCGATATAGATAGTAGTAATAGTAGTAGTGGGACCTCCAATTAAAAAAAATAATAATAAAGGACCCTTTATGTAAAGAAAAATTAAATTCTTTAAAAAATCATCATAAAAGTGTTTCAAGAATTTAATGCAAAATTTTTGGGTAACCATAAGGTGATATCTATAGAGAGTTGGTTAGCAGACTTTCGTTGAAGCATAATGCTTTGGGTTGCAATGTGGGGCTTAAGTTTCATTTTTTTTTTTTTTTTTTGGTCTCCGGATGTGGACTTATTCCTGAGAATTAGGGTCCTTTGGGGAGCTCTAAGAAATAAGAACGGATACAAGATTCATTAGTACATTCCAATGATGGAAAAACATTATTAAGGCAGATTAAATTTAGTGGTGTTGACTGACTACTGTTGGACAATCAAGAGGGACCAATTAAAAGCTAAATAATGCAAAAAAACAAAGATTTGTATATGTACATTTTTTTATGTTATATTCTGAAGAACTTTCATTTTTTAAACATTTGACCAACAAATTTTATGGCTGATGAAAATTTTAAAATTGTCTATTTTAAATGGCAACAACTAATACTATTAAAAAACACAAAAGAAGTTCATATGACACGACAAATATTGAATTTTTTTTGATCAGTTGAAAACTATGTTTTTTTTGGTATTGTAGTTGTTGAGAAAAAAAAAATATTTCATGTAAAAATAGGTGCTTGCTTTTAGCTTTTAGCCAAATTTGTCATTTACATTATTTCATTCATATGAATATTTTCGGAGTTAGCATACGCAACACAGTAATTACGGCAGACTAACTATGCCAGCTACAATGTTGAAATCGAACATTTTAGCGCAATCCAAAACTTATGTCGCACTATCTCATAATCTGTGTTAGTCCTTGACTCATTTCAAATGAATGCTTTTTACTTGAGACATTATCAACACTTTAGAAAAAAGTATGTATTTGAAAATAGACAATTTCTTTATTTTCCAATTATTATAACATAAGAAAATTTGGATAAGATTTTAATATTCACACATAAGTAAAAATGATTTAATTTGGTCCATTGACTGTCCACTGCAATAATTGGTACGAAACACTGCGAGCCCGACTCCACTCTTGGCTGGTTTTTTTGAAAATATATTTTTTTGAAAGTCTTATCCTGAAACCCTAAATTTTTTTTCGCGATTTCGACTTTAACATCGACATGTAGTCTTTTTCTAGATATTTAAGTTTCAAGGAAAATTTTAGAAAATGAAGTGCAAACCTTGTCCCCTGAGACCAAGAAAGGTTAAGAAACACAACAAAGGTTGCTCTTATCGACAAGATTTGTATTTTATTTTTTGAAGATAATCAAGCAAAAAACAACAACAACAAAAAGTTTTAGAGTTTTAAAGTAAAAATTCCGACAAAGAAGCCAAGTGTTCGATTTTCAGGAATAAAAATTTGCAAATCAACTTGAAATTTTAAAAAAATTTTGTCGAATTTTTTTGGATTTCTCAAAAGTCCAACTTCCAGGTTTTCATTTTTATTTATTACTTATTAACAACCGGTCCCGGCTTCACCATGTCCAAACAAAGCGATTTAATTTGCTTGCATAAAATGAGAAGTACGAAATGCTGGATAAATGTTTGTAGGATCACATCGCTGCACCACGGTTCCCTGAATTTCTGCATTCTTTACCAGCTAATTTCCAGAAGGGCGTAGGAATACGGAAAGTAGTGAAAAAATAACAAGCCAATTTGCGACTTGACAAGGTCAGAGCGGTAATTAACTCAATTATTTTTTCAGCTCTTCAAACGCAAACATTTTTTTGTGGAGGTCTTTGAAAACGCTCCAGGTTTACCTCACCAAGGTTAAGGATGAATAAAGAGAAACAAAATAAATTAGTCTACTCAATATTCCGGTGGTTGGCAGATCTGAAATCGCTTTTTCGTTTGAAACGAAGCTTGACGTATCTGTTGCGGCTATTTTTAATAAAAGTTGCGATTTAACCGAAAACTCATAACTGTTTTATTAAAAAAGTTTCAACATAAGGGCTTTCCATTACTGGCGTTTTACGTGCACGTCAAGCAGAAGAGAACATATTTAGCCGCATTAAATGTAGACTTCTAAAGGGAATTCTAATTAAATTCTTGAGTAACAAACTACCTCGCTTGTGCAGCGCGGCATTTCTGAATAAAAAGTTGTAAAATGACCCGCTTTGTCACTTCTGACGTATTTCCTTCGGTAAATTTGGTTAAGTTGCTGAGTTGGTTAGCGAACTCGCATACAAAATGTAGTAAAGCCGATTTACCTCTTCATTAAAATAGCTGTTGGGGACTATGGAATAAAATTTAAAGTTTCTTAATCCAAAAATGGAGGACTTTGTTTTAGTTTATGATAAATTCTCGGTAAAATTCTAAAATATTAATGAATTGGCAAATACAGGGTGTTACAAAAGTCCGGGCCGCTACTTCAGGAGCATATTCTACACATTAAAATATGAAAAATGTTGAAATACATTTTTTTCTTTTAAATTGCCTCCTAACGGAGATATGACCATTTAAAGATGGCGACCCTAAAGTGGTTTTTTTACTACAAAAAGTTAACGATTAGTAGCAAAGTCATGAAATTGGGCAAGCAGTTAAAGAATTGGATTAGGCATATTCTCATGTAACATATTTTTTAAATAAGCAGTAGCGTGGTGTGTAGGGGGTTGCCCGCGATTATTTTTTGCCGTAACTTTTTTGTATTGCAATATTTCGACACAAAAGTGCCATAATCGTAAAAAGCAACATTTTTTATACAAAAAAGGTACTCTTTCTCAAAGTCGCTAAAAGTAACCGTTTCCGAGAAAAAAGCGTTTAAACAAAATTGTTGCATTTATTAGAATTCGTTTTGCAAATTTCTAATTTATCCACTACTAACTGCATTGATATAAAAATAGTACAAAATTAAGAAAAAAAAAATCAAAGCAAGTGTTCGAAATTACTGCCCCCTGCAGCAATACATTGCTCGGCTCGTCTTCTAAGGGAACTCCTTACTCTTTCGCAAATGCCTGGTGTATTGTGAATCTGGTTGAACCCATTTTCAATTCGTTCACGAAGATCATTGATATTGTCAACTGGTGTGGAGTAGACGATCTGCTTTAGATGTCCCCATAAGTAGAAATCGAGTGGGTTGAGGTCAAGAGACCTAGCTGGCCATGGTATCGGACCTCCTCGACCTATCCATCGTTGATGATAGTTTTTATTCAAAAATTCCCTAGCAACTGCACTAAAATGGGCAGGTGCCCCATCGTGCATTATCCACATTCGCTGTCTTTTTATGAGTGGAACATTTTCAAGTAACACGGGTAACTCTGTTTGCAAAAAATGTCTATATGATGCTCCTGTTAACCTATGAGGTAAAAAAAACGGTCCAATTATAGAGTCCCCTATTATTCCTCCCCAAATGTTAAGTGAAAAATGTTGCTGATGTCTCGACTGAATAACTGCATTGGGATTTTCAACTTGCCACTGATGCATGTTGTGAAAGTTAAGTATCCCGTTTCTGGTAAAACCCGCTTCGTCCGTAAATAATATGAGCGATGGAAAGTTCTCATTTTCAGCGATCTTATGCAATAGCCAGTTGCAAAATTCTATTCTTGGAGGATAAGCAGCAGCAAGTAACCCTTGCACTCTTTGAAAATGATAGGGGTAAAATTGGTAAAATTTCAAAATTCGCCAGATAGTTACGTGATTTACTCCTTCGGCTAAAGCAAGTTGTCTAGTGCTGACACATGGATCTTCTTCAACTCGCTGAAGCACACGCTCCTCTAAATTAGCAACTTCTGCGTTTGGCCTTCCAACACGTTCGCCTTTGAAAACAAAATTTCCTGTTTCACATAAACGAGCATGAATTTTCTGGAACAATTTTTCTCCTGGTAGGTGTCTATTAGGAAAACGTTCAGCATAAAGCCGTCTTGCTTCAGCACGATTACAATTTGCAAGCCCGTACATTAAATGCATATCGGCCATTTCTTGATTTGAAGAGTCCATTTTATCAAAATAATGAAAAGTTAAAAAACTACTACACTTACTATTGACAACAAAAACTGCTAAAGTTTACAGCTTACGACCAAATTTTATCAGTGACACAACGTCAATCTCTGGCAGATATTGTCAAGTACGATTGTTTTCTTTACGATCAGTTTGCATGACCAACTTATTTTTTCTTATACAAATTAGTTAGAATTTCGAAGACGGGATAGGATTATTTAAACGCCTTTTTCTCGGAAACGGTTACTTTTAGCGACTTTGAGAAAGAGTACCTTTTTTGTATAAAAAATGTTGCTTTTTACGATTACGGCACTTTTGTGTCGAAATATTGCAATACAAAAAAGTTACGGCAAAAAATAATCGCGGGCAACCCCCTTCACACCACGCTACTGCTTATTTAAAAAATATGTTACATGAGAATATGCCTAATCCAATTCTTTAACTGCGTGCCCAATTTCATGACTTTGCTACTAACCGTTAACTTTTTGTAGTAAAAAAAACCACTTTAGGGGCGCCATCTTTAAATGGTCATATCTCCGTTAGGAGGCAATTTAAAGAAAAAAATGTATTTCAACATTTTTCATATTTTAATGCGTAGAATATGCTCCTGAAGTAACGGCCCGGACTTTTGTAACACCCTGTATATCGTAGAAACTTTTACCGGTAAATTACAGTTCTGTGGTTACATGGTAAAAGTGCCCAAGTCATAATTTATGTATTTGAGATATTGCCAAAACAAAACTTGCTCGTACTTTAATAAATAATAAAAAATTCAGAATGCATGTATGACTGTAGAGATACTGTATCAGAGAGATACAGTATCTCTCTGAAGATGATAGTTTGGCTGCCGAAACGCGTTAGATCAACATTTGTTGTGTTTTTTAATCTTTCTTGGTTTCAGGGAACAAGATTTGTATTTCAATTTTTGGGACTAGTCCGTTCCACCAAAAAAAAAACTTTATTTTATAGAGAGGGAGCACTTAAAATGTTTCGTCCACCCTGAATCATAAAGTATAACACGCAACAGTGACATATGTCCATTTTTTCAAAAACTAAAGCAGTTTTACCCTAAAACCACAGAATTGTTTACCGTTAAAAGTAGCTGCGATATATTTGACAACTTTGAACTGAAAATTTAAAAAAATCGAAATTAAGAAGCGCGAAATTGGTAAAATCAAATTGTCTCTTAACAGGTTACAGGTTTACCCTTGGAACTTCTGAAAAACTGAATATATAAAAAATAACTCAAGAGATAAGTCGAAATTCTGAAGTTGTACTCGAAATTTTGAAATAGTCGAAATTGTGAGATTGAAGTTGAAATTTCGAAATTGGTGCAGAAATTTCGAAATTGGTGTCGAAATTGACGGCGAAATTTCGAAATTGGTTTCGAAATTTAAAAAAAAAGTTCACCTACATTTTTAGTGGAGGATACAATGTCAAGTTTATAACATACTATTTTAGAGATTAATGATAATTTTTTTGTTTAAAGCATTGTTCTCATTGCAGGTCAACAGTGATCCTCTGATATTACCCAACGTAACTTTAGTTTTAAGATGGAACGACACACGTGGTGACACAGTCATAGCCACACGCGCTATGACCGATATGGTCTGTGATGGTGTATACGCTTTTTTCGGTCCAGAAGGTTCCTGTCACGTTGAAGCGATTGTGGCACAATCGAGAAATATTCCAATGATCAGTTACGTAAGTATTTCCCTCTGATTTCAACAAATCGAAAAAAATATCGTTCATTATTTAATAAATAATTATAAGTCTAAATGTTTGTCGTTTAATTTTTTCGATAGCTTTAAATTTCTTTGTAAAAATCATTATTCTTGTGTGCAAAAACAATATCGCGTTACTCACAGACGCCTGGGGGGGGGGCGACTGTTGCCTTTAGTATCCCCTGGTTACGCCCCCGCAATTAGCTAAGTATGTCACTCCCAATCAGGCACGTAGCCAGGGGGGGGGGTCCAAGGGGTCCGGATCCTCCCCGAAATGAATATTCCCCAAAAAATTTACGATGATACGAATTGAAATATCAGTAGAAAAACGGCTGATTCTATATTTAAGCATGTAAATAATTTTCGAAATTGCCAACTATTGAGCTTATGATAAGCAAAATAGCCATGTAGACATTTTAATAAAAATTGGCAATGAGCTCAAGCCTTCCCAATACATGCACCAACCCTTTTACAATTTAATATTGACACTTAGCAGTAAGGTACGTTCAGTAATTTCAATTTTTTATTATCTCAAATTTCGACATTCTTGACATATGTATGCATGGAGTAGAATTTTCGAGAAAAAAGTCGAAATTTTGAGTTTAAAGTCGACATTTTACAAAAGCATAGGAAGGCATTGATTAAAAAAAATTATATTTAGAAATTTCGACATTTTACAAAAGCGTAAAAAGGACACTGATTATAAAAAAAAATGTTTAGGCATTTCGACTTATTTGTCAAAAATTCGGTTTTTTTGAACTTCGATTTTTTTGTCACTCGAAATTTCGACTTTTTTTTCAAAAATTCTTAAAATTCCGAGACTAATGTCGAAATTTCGACTTTAATATCGAAATTTTTTTCGAATAAGTCAAAATTTCCACACTATGATCAAATTAGGCAGATGACAGTTGCGTCCCACCACTCCTCTTTCCCAATAATCTTAACAGTTTGTAGTAGGGTGCGTTCAATAATTGCTATTTTTAGTTAGCAAATGCTGATCTTTTTTTTTAGAAATTTCGAGATAAAAGTTGAAAATTCGAGAAAAAAATCGAAACTTCGTGATTAAGATGAAAATTTCGAAAAAAAAGTCGGAATTTGAAAAAAAAAAGTCGAAATTTCGAGAAAAAGATAGAAATTTCGAGAAAAAAGTCGAAGTTTGAGAAAAACGTAAGTCGAAGTTCCGAGAAAAAAGTTGAAATTTGAGAAAAAAGCCGAAATTTTTAGAAAAATAGTAGACATTTTGAGTTTAAAGCCGAAATTTCGATAAAAATGTCAAAATTTCGATATTAAGGTTAAAATTTCGAGAAAAAAGTCGATATTTGAGAAAAAAGTCTAAAATTGAGAAAAAAAAACGAAATTTCGAGAAAAAAGTCGAACTTTTCAGATTAAGGCCGAAATTTCGAGAAAAAAATTGAAGTTTGAAAATAACGTCGAAATTTCGAAATATTTCGAGCAAAAATTCGAAATTTAAGAATAACGTCGAAATTTCGAGAAAAAAGTAGAAATTTCGAAAAATTTCGAGAAAAAAAAGTCGAAATTTTGATATTAAGGTTAAAATTTCGAGAAAAAAGTCGATATTTGAGAAAAAAGTCTAAAATTGAGAAAAAAAAAAACGAAATTTCGAGAAAAAAGTCGAACTTTGCGAAAAAAATCGAAATTTTGATAAAGAAAGCTCGAAATTTTGATAAAAAAGGGTCAAAATTTTGAGTATAAAGTCGAAATTTCGAGAATAATATCGACATTTCGATATTAAGGCTAAAATTTCGAGAAAAAAGTCGATATTTGAGAAAAAAAACGAAATTTCGAGAAAAAAGTCGAACTTTTCAGATTAAGGTCGAAATTTCGAGAAAAAGTCGAATTTTCTAGAAAAAAAGTCGAAGTTTGAGAACAACGTAAGTCGAAATTCCGAGAAAAAAGTCGAAATTTGAGAAAAACTTCGAAATATCGACAAAAAAGAAGAAATTTACAAATATTTCGAGAAAAAGGTCGAAATTTGAGAAACAAAAAACGAAGTTTCGACAAAAATTTTGAAATTTCCAGAAAAAATCGAAATTTGAGAAAAAAAGTCAAAATTTCGAGAAAAAAGTCGAAGTTTTGAGAAGAAAAGTTGAAATTTAAGAAAAAATATCGAAATTTCAGGAAAAAAGTCGAAATTTCGAGCTTAAAATCGAAATATGAGAAAAAAAGTCGAAATTTCTAAAAATAGCAATTTTTTTAAATCGATTTCCTGTTTGCGTCTTTGTAACATTTCCAAAAAGTTTAAATTTTGCGAAAAAGGTCGAAATATCAAGAAAAAAGTCAAAATTTTGAGAAAAAAAGTCGAAGTTTGAGAAAAAATCGAAAAGTTGAAATTTAAGGAAAAAATCGAAATTTCAGGAAAAAAGTCGAAATTTCGAGCTTAAAATCGAAATATGAGAAAAAAAGTCGAAATTTCTAAAAATAGCATTTTTTTAAATCGATGTCCTTTCTACGCCTTTGTAA